>VZTI01002276.1:68576-101456 GCA_013397865.1 Struthidea cinerea | reverse complement strand
CAGCCCCCGCTGCGGCCCCCCCAGCAGCCCCCCACCCACACACGGCACAGGGTCCACACCAGCACCACGCTCGCTGCTGGACCCGGCAGCCCCCCGGGGCAGAGGGGCACCAACCAGCCCCCAGTGGGCCCGCGCCGAGCAGAGGTGCCCCAGCCCACACTCCCTGGACCCTGCTCTCGCAGCGGGGCGAAGGGGGAGCATCGAACCTGCTTCATGGGAATGGCCCGCCCGCTGCCAATACTGTCCGCTTTACACTCCGGCACCTTCTTGTCGCGCTCCGGGTCCGCGCCCTTCCGAGACTGGAAGAGAAGAGACACAGGTGCGTTAGAGCTGGGCACGGGAGACCAAAACACACGGTCCCCTGTCCCCAGCAGGCTCCAGACCAGACCAGACCACTCCGCTCTCCCCCAGGCCAACTCTCCCAGCGCACAGAGCAGCCGGGCCCTCACCCAGCCCCTCTAGGGACACTCGGGACACTCCAGCCCAGCCCCCCAGCAAGCTCTCCTCTCCCCCCACTGCAAGCAGAGCTGTCCTCCTCCTGGCAGAGCGGGGCTGTGTGGCCCCCCCCTCCCGTGGGGCACACAGGACATGGCGACAGACAGAAATGGCATGGGATGCAGGTGGAGCATGGATGGAAGCAGGAGAGGCTCAGGCAGTGAAGGAACTCACACCTCTACTAATCCAACAGATTTATTCTGGTAACACACTTGCACCATACAAAGTAGCACAGGTCACCGGGCAGAGATACCAGCCCCTTACAAAAGAGCATGGACAATAAATATCTACCACACGTCTAGAGCGGCGAGAGCGGGACCCACCAGCGCCCGAGGGCCGCGGGGAGAGCAAACTCTGATAAATACAATATGAAATTTACAGTCTGTTGAGCAGAACTCATTCAAAGTGCTTAGGACAGAGGGAAATACCAAGTCATACATGGCATGGAGCACAACCAATACATTCAGAATCACAACAATGGCAGGAGGCAGCGGCAGCGTCTCTCTGGAGCGTCCTACACACCCCCTCAGTCCAGGAGGGCCCCGTGTGCTTTGGATCAGAAAGGGATACGTGCCCCGCGCGCCTGGGACACCAATTCACCGGCTTTTGGGCCCAGAACCAAACAAAGAGATCGAAAGAGAAGAAAACTAAAGAGACACAGATGGCTGCTCGGCTGCGAGGAGAAGAGGAGAAGGAGCAGGAGTCCATGCAGGCTGCAGAGGTGCAGGAGGGAAGAAGGAGCGGAGCGCTAGCGGCAGGCGCTGCAGCGGCTCCCGCAGGCAGCAGCAAAGCGTCTTTTGGCCCATCCAGCTCCATGCGCGGCTGTCGCCCGGTCCCGGTGGGTCTGCAGGTCTTCCCGTCCCAGGAGGGTCGTCCGCCTGGCATCCCCGAGAAAGGGCAGTGCCTAGACAGCATCCAGCAGGCCCAGAAATGTCCCAGCTTAAAGTGCAGGCGCAGGCCGTCTCAGCGCTTCCTAGACTTTACATTGGGGGGATTTAAAAGGCTCCTGCGTGTCTCCGAGGGGGGGACCCATGCTGGCTGGAGGGCGGGCGAGCCTCTAATCTTAGATCAATCCCAGTGCCCATCCCTTATCCGGCCCTGGAGAGGCAATGAAAAGTGAGAGAATTTGTACAGAGGTGCCGTGTGTAACCACCTGGATCTTCTAATTTGGAAGGAGTTGGAAAGGCCTTTTTGTTGATGAAAAGTTGGAAACAGTGGCACATATCTGCAAATATCGAAAGAATAAAGAGTTTGGCAAGTTATACTCAGAACACGGACATGAGTCTGTCAGTGATGGGCGCCAGCGGACAGCACGGACAGGCCACGGAGTGGGCGCCGGCGGCAGCAGCAGTCGGGGCTGGGGCTGGGGGCCAGGAGTGGGTGAGCGCCTCAAGGCACGGGTGGGCGCAGAGCTTGTCACCACCTGGAGCTCTGGGGCACGCAGACCCCCCTGGGGGGGTGCGATACAGTGGGGAGTGGGAGGGGAGCAGGAGAGGAGAGGAGGAGAGGAGTAGAAGAGAAGAGGAGGAGGAAGAGAAGGAAAAGGAAGAGGAGGAGGAGAATGGGGAGGACGAGGAGGAAAGGAGAAGGAGGAGAGGAGAAGAGGAGCAAAGGAGTCAGGCATAGCTCGGGACTGGGGCTGCAGCAGCTCCCAGAGCTGGGCCGAGCACTGCACCTCGGAGAGGCCTGTGCCCACCTGGGGAGCCCACAAGGACGAGGGCTGCTGGCTACACCTGCGCTGCCTGCCTGGGAAAAGCTAGTGGCAGAAAACAGCCTGCCCTTTCCTTCCCTTCCCACCCTTCCTGGTCCTGTCCCACTGCGGGAGGTGTCGGGAGCTGCTGCTGCTGCCACGACCAGATGGGTGAAGACGTCAACGTGAGCCATGGATGTGCACCAGCACACGAGCAAGCAGGTGAGGTGAGCCCCAGCCCCGCGGCGAGTGAGCGCGCGCCGGCCGAGCACAGGTGAGCCCGCGGCACAGAGCAAGCGTGAGCCCAGGATGAGAGAGCACGTGAGAGCCCTGCACGCATGATGACGTCCACAGCGAACAAGCGTAAGCCCCGCAGCAAGCCGCCCTCCTCCTCCCCCAAGCGTGTGCCCACCCCGAGTGAGCGAGCATGGGGCTCCAGAGAGCGTGAACATGAGCCGGCGGCGAGTCCAGACGCATCGGCGCGCAGCGAGCAGGATGGGTGGTGGCACAGCGTGAGCGCCCGTGCGCCGGGGCACGGCAGCAAGCACGAGCGACAGAACGGCGGGGCGAGCATCCGCCAGCGCTGCGTGCAGTGCAGCACGGCAACAGGAGAACTACAGGGCATTTGAGAGGGGCTGAGCACATGGAGGGGAAGGCAGTGAGGGAACAACCATGCGTTGGGAGTGGGGACCTGCTGCAAGGGGTGGTGTGTGCTGGCAGGAGGGGGTGGGGAGCACAGGCCACCCACCCACAGCACACAGACAGGGCGAGCGTGGGCCTGGGGCGTGCACAGAGAGCTGCGGGTGCATGAGATGCAGCCGGGGGGAATGCACAGAGTATTCGGGAGGTCAGCGCAGAAGCTTCCAGGATGTCAGAAGCCAAGGGAGATGGGCACATTCCCAGCACAAGGAATGGGGAATCTGGGATGCCAATGGTGCAGTGAGAGGAATGGGGCATAGGACACTGAATTTGTGTGGTCTGGGCTCAGAGCAATAGTGGCTGGTCACAAGGGTGACACGGTGCAACAGGTACAAGGGCTTTGTGGTAGCCGGTTCCACAAACAGCAGACACAGTGTGCTGAGCAATGGTGGCTGGAAAGCACATTGAGATGGGGAGAGGAGCAAGGCCGGAGCCTGCACACGTACACAGGGAACAGAGGCTACACCTACACTAGACACGGGACTGGGACACGTGTGTGCTCACAGTGAGGGGACACTCATGGCTGTGCTCAGAGCAAGGGTGAGTGTGAGGGCAGGACTGTGCACACTGTGTGGACGGCGTGTGCACGGTGTGAGAGCGTGCAGAGAGGCAGGCTGCAAGGCAACCAGCACAGCTGAGAGCTGCAAATGTACCCTTCTCCACCTGGGGCCCACAGCTTCACTGCCTCCCCTCTGTCTTTCCTCCCTCCACACCCATAGCAGCTCCCATGTGCGCTGCTCAAGTCACGCAGACACAGGATTCAGGAATGGGAGTGGGGCCCCATGCCAGGTGCTGAGCTCTGCACAGCACCACTGGGCACAGCATCACCGGCACCAAACAGGAGGCCCAGTGAGCAGGGGCTCCGTGCCACGCTCGGGGTATGCAGCCCCAAGGAGAAGATGAGCAGAGTCACTGGTGCTGTGCATGCACAGCTGCACTCCCTGTAACGAGCAGGAGCTCACGCACTACACACTCACACGAGTGCACCCCTGCACACTCCTACGTGTGCGAGGAAGGTCCTGCTCCCAGATGCTCCCCCATGCACGCACACCCTGCCTGAAGCAGCCCGCAGCACCAGGTCCCTGCACACACAGAAGGTCCCTCCCACACACACACACACACACACACACTCCTGCATCCCCGACCCTCCTGCCAGCACAGCACGGGTTGCCGTGCGGGAGAGCCCGTGGGGTCAGGCTGCCATGACCCACTCCCTTCCCCTCTCCTCTGCTGAAAACCCACTCCAAAGCTCCTGGGCTCCCTGTGCCACTTACCGTGAAGATGTTGGAGCGCCGCTTGGACTGCTTGCGGATGGGGGTAGGCGTGTTGGAGGCAGCGATGGTCTCAATCCGCAGCTCCCGCTGGCTGATGCTTGGGGTGGAGGGCACAGAGGAGGAGTAGTCACTGAAGGCTCCTCCACCGTTGGTGGCCTGGAGGAGGAGACGAATGGTCAGAGAGGTCACAGACAGGCTACCTGGGGGCACGACTGCAGGAACACCACCTGCCCCACATGGCCTCATGCCAGGGCAGGGAGTGCTGCACAGGACTGGGATAGGGTGACATCCAAAAAATCATGGAATCATTTCAGTTGGAAGGGACTTTAAAGACCATTTAGTTCCAAACCCCTGCCATGGGCAGGGTCAACTTCCACTAGACCAGATTGTTCCAAGCCCCATTCAACCCGGCCTTGAACACTTCCAGGGATGGAGAGCTCACAATCTCTCAGAGGGACATCCAATGCCAGGCACTGCTCCTGCTCAACAGAGGGGCTTGGGAAGCCTTTCCTCTCTTTCTGCTCTAGTTTTTTCACCAGTAGAATGTTCAAGTTATGAAATCAAAGAGAAGGGCAGCAAATGGCCAGAGAAATCCAGCTGAAGCCCTTCCAAACACAGGTGTGGAACAAGGCCTGGGGCAGCGGGGTCCCACACAGCTGTGCCCAGCAGAGGGGCACAACTAGGGCACCTCTGCCTGCTCCCAGAACACAGGACCAGGATCACTCTCCTTGGGCAGTCACTCCCTTCCTCTCCACTGAGCCCATCAGACATGAGGCTGTGAGGCAGCCCAGAGCCTGCCCAGCTCCAAGTCCCACTCATCCATCCCTGTCTCATGAGGACAGCCGTGATGCCAGTGGGGATGCGTGTCCCCAGGCCAGCCTTCACCTTTCCCGTGTCCTGAAGCACAGAGTGCCACACCCCAAGCTCAAGCTCTGTGTGAAACCCATCTGTGCTGCTGGTTTGGAGGTCTATCTGAGCAGACCCTGAGGCTGGCACACACCTCCCATGCCTGCAGACCACCATAGCCATGGCTGCGGTGGCCTGTGCCTGGGAACACAAGGGGCTTCACTAGCACCTCACTGGACTTCACAGCAAGAGGAAGATCCAAGCGTGCAGCCACGCATCCACGTCACCAACACACCTCTTCCAGACAAGGCTGCTCGCCCCCACCCTGGCCATGCCAGCAATGTGGGCAGCCACTGGACAGGGGCTTTGGGACATGCCAGAAACAACACGTGCATGGAAGCATTTCAGATCTGCAGCCCAGGACACCTCACTATGACACGGCACGTAGCAGCCCGAGCTCGCTGGCAGTTCTGGAACACGATTTCAGAAACACATGGAGGAGCTGCCCCTAGAAGGGCAGGTGAGCTCCAGCATCCCAGAAGGGGCAGCCCGCCTCCTCCCAGCTCCACGCTCGCACAGTGGTGGCATCAGCGGCCCAGTGACTTCCTTCATCCCGCCTACACTCTGAGCAGGAGTGGAGCCCAAGCAGGGTGATGATCTGTTGGAGGGGCTTCACGAGAGACCCTCCCCATCCCCAGTGGGATCAGAACCTTATTCTGAGACAAGCAGTTTAGGAATGTCAGAAGTGCGAAAGGGGCTGCACAGGCAGAGCAGCGACCATGACCCACAGCCCAGTCTCAGAGAGAGGTGCAACCTTCACCAAGTCATGGATCCCCTCACCTGTAACAAGAGAAATGGGAGAAGACACACAATGGGAACTTAAGAGAGGAAAGAGCCACCCAAGCAGCATTTCAGCTTTCTCCTCAAGGAGGCAGAGCAAGGACAGGAATTCCATGCTGTGAGCAGGTAGGTGACTCAGAACATCCCAGCCTGTCTGGAATCAGGAACATTTCTAGAGCCCTGAAACACGGAACGAGAGGGAACCTGGTCTGGCTGTGCTTTCCCACAAGCAGAAGAGGCTGGGCACTCTGTCCAGAGAAGGGAATGTTGCCAGAGAGCTCCTGTGCAGGCTGAGGAACCCTGCGCTAGACAAGAAGGTTCTGCTGCTGAGTCCCAGGGAAGAGGGGACCACCAGGGACTCAAAGGGGCGAAGCAACATGTCACCTGCCAGTGACTTCTGAGCCTTCAGCAGGGAGAGCTCCTGTGAATCCTGGGTCCAACACCCACACAGGAGTTCCACAGGTGTTGTGATGAAGGAAGAGCTGCAGGGGAAGAGAGCCAGGGCCACCGAGTGCACACATGGACAGTCTGTGTTTAACTGTATCATCATGTGTGAACTAGGTCAAAGAAAGTGAAATATTCCAAGTGTTAGGAAGAGAAGGAGGATGCCGCAGCACAGACAACCTGCCACATGGAGCAGCGAGCTGGGCATGGCTGCCCAGCTCCCTGTGGCCCTCCAAGATCAGCTCCTAGCCATGCTTGGCCTGTCTCGGTGACCCTGGCAGCACAGTCACGATGCTGTGACTGTGGGGAGGAGCCAGTTCAGAGGAGGCTGCAGAGGCTGAGCTCCTGCCAGAGCAGCTGGAACAAACCCTGTGGATGCAGTGACGGACACCAAAGCTTCAAGGAAGAAATTTTGCTACACCCTCGTTTATATTTTACTTACTCCCTGCAGTCTGGCGTGTCATTTCTGTCTGGACAGAATAACTTTCCTTAGCCTGTAAGTCTGCCTGGTGTTGGAGCCAAGGTTACTGTCCTCGAGTGACAAAGGACTCTGGCCTTTGAGCCCCCCATGTCCCACAGACAGCCAAACCTCAGGAAGGGCTCTGGGGCTGGAGGATGGCTCACATCAGGCTATGAAGGCAAGCTCCCATGAGTTTGGGGACAGAGGAGAAAGTCCCTCAAAGATAGAGAGTGGCTCAGACAGGCAATCCTGAGCCACCACCACTCTGCTGGAGCAGGGAACTCCAGAACTTCTGTGGGATCCAGGGACACAGGACAGATCTCAGGGATGTGGCAGAACCCTGACAAGGTGACAGGTCTGGGGCGGTACCATGTGTCTGCTATTGGCAGGTACTTTGCTGGTGGACCTGAACAACCACCTGTGGTCACCACTGGAATCCAAGAACACAGTGGGAACTGGAAACTTGGTAAAACACTCGTGGGACAAATCCTCCCCGTTAGTGTGTAACTGGTGGAAGATCATCAACAGTGCCAGGGGTGCATGGGAAGGGCAGAACGCAGCTGGAGCTCAGGGACAGCAATTCCTGCTGTAACAAGGCCTGAGACAGAACAAGTAGTTTGAGAAGGGCTCTGAGGGGAAGAGCACACACAAACAGCAAACACCAACCCGGTGTCTGCGGGAAGAGGGGAGAAGCCAGAGGAGAATATGGACCATGGGATGTGGGCACCATGAGCCAAGCGAGCAACGGGACACGGGCTTCCACGAGGAAACGCCAACGCCTGCCACTGCAGCTCCTGAACTCTGACAGAACGTGCTGCAGCAGGCCAGTGAGCACTGTTACCAGCTCAGCTGAGCTGCCCTTGGGGCTTCGTTTCACTTGCAAACTTTGATTTTCCACCTCTTTCATCTGATCTCTCGCTGAAGTCTGGATGAAGGCCCTCCCAGTGCCCCCAAAGAGCCCGTGCAGGAAGGCAGACCGAGGCCATCGAGAAAAGCCATGACACAGCCCAGGGCACAGCGGGGATGGCAGCAGCCCCCAAGGCCCAGGGGGACACCCAGTTCCCTCCACTAGCCTGCCAGGTACCTGCATGGGGTACCTGTGGTACGTGGGGGACACCCAGTTCCCTCCACCAGCCTGCCAGGTACCTGCATGGGGTACCTGTGGTACCTCCTGCCAGCTGCTGGGAACCAGTTTCCTGGCAGAAAGACAAACTGCCATCCCACAGCAAACACAGCAGCGACTCACCCACAGCCTGGGGAACTCCCAAAGGCATCCCAGAGGCCCTGAAGAAAGACTGAGAACGGGGCAACAAAAGTGAGGAAATCAGGTAGAACAACTCTGCAGGTGTTGCAAGCACCCACTGGCCCGAGAAACTCCCATCCCCTCCCTGCAGGCAAGGGCCAGGAGCTGCCAGGAGGGAGCGAGGTGGGAGTCAGGGCCAAGTGAGGAGTGGGATTCCCAAACCCATCCAACCTGCTCACCCAGCAATAGGTGTGGGCAAGATAGAGAGAGGAGAGCCCGAGGCAGCAGGCAAGAGCTTTTCCTGGAGCTGCTGGGTTCTGGGGAATACAAGGTGCCTGCTCCAGGGGGTGCAGACCCACACCGCTCAAGCCGCTGGGAAGGCCAAAGGGACAGATCTGTGTCCCCAAGGGAGTGCAGGACTCCAAGGCTGGCCCTGGCTCCTGCCATAGCAGAGAACCAGGTTGAAACTGAACACAGTACCCAGGGTCAGGGACCCACCGAGCACATCTAGTGACTCGTGAGAGCTCGTGGAAAACCCCGACCAGGGTTGACCTGCTCCTACAGCTCCCTTCCCCTCCCCACGGATGGAGCAATGTCCTCCAGGCTCCAGGCACCCCTGCAGAACAAGAGAAAAAACCCCAAACCCCCAAAGGCAGAAATGAAACCAGGACCTTTGGCTGGTTCCCAAGAGGATCATCCACTGTGCAAGGAGACCAGGACACATCCACAGCAGCCCTGTCCCAGGAGAAGGGAATCCTCCGGACAGATGGGTAACAAAATCACCAGGGTCCTCTGGAGTCCCTCCTCTCCCAGTAACCACACTGGACTGGTCCGACTGACAGACCAGACAAGCAGTGGCCATTTCCAAAAAAGTTAGTCTGGCTCAGCCAGTAGTGTCAAGCTACTTCCAGAAGAGTTGTGCCCAGAACAGGAAAAGGGGCAGGGCTGGCTCCCAGCTCCTACCTACCATAAGAAGCCCTTTGTGGGGGACCCCTTGTTCCCATTCCAAGAAAAGTACCTTCTCCACTGGCAGCTCCAGAGGACAGAGCTGTCCCTGCAGACCAGGCCCAGAGCAGTACTGCTTATCCCAATTCCAGGGGCTCCTCCTGCCCCCAAATGCCAGTCCCACTGTTCCAGGGACTCCTCCTGCCCTCCCAGGCAGTACTGGAAGGGAAGGGAATCCTTCTGTCCCAAGTGCATGTCTCACCTGTGCACACTGATGCCTGCGGCACAAGGCAAACGAAAGCTCCTAATTGTGTTTTTTGTCTGGCTTCTCTCCACCTCATCTCCATGTTAAGTCCTGTGTTCCTACACTCTCCCTTGAGAGCTTTTTTCCTGTTTTCCCTGTGCCAGTTACTGCTCTTTGACTTGCAAAAGCAAATGAGAAACCCTGGTGAGAGCCCCAGGCCCTCAGGTATGACAGAGCTCAGCTCTGCTCCACAAACACCTTGTCACTCTCCCGTTGGTCCTTCCTGGCAGGGTGAGCCTGTCCACCCCCTTCCAGAGCTGCCCCACCACGTATCGCTGTGCCAGGAGCAGGGGACACCAGGGCACTGCTCCCCAGTACCCACCTGGGCATTGTGCCCTCCCACGTGGGCAGCCTGAGCACACACCTGAGTGTGTGGGCTGCTCTGCCCAGCTCCCTGTCAGAACCATCAGTTACGGGTGAATTTGTTTCCCAAAGCCAGTTGGATTTTCCCTGAGGACAGAGGGGAGCAGCTCCAGAACCTCACTTCCGAGCCCATGCAAGAACAGGGAAATACTTCACGGCATTTTAGGATCACTCACCATTGCTTCACTATTTTCAGAACTGTCTTTAGTAATGGGGGAGAGATGTGCAAACACCAGGGCAAAGATCGCTGCACGGGTCACTGGCACAGAGAGGGTTTGTGGTGGGGCCACACAAGACCCCGGGAACACAAACTGACTTTGATCACCCTTGTGGGGCCCAGGTTTGCTGAGGGCACGAGGGACACGGCATTGGACAGGCACAGAGCCATCAAGCCGCAATCCCTGTGAGCTGCACGCTGCCTTACTTCCCTTCACAGCTCTGCTTCCCACCACAGCTCCCTACGTCCCTCCAGCCAAGCCAGGAGCACAGCAAGGTACAGAGAGCAAAGGTCTGTCCCCGAGCAGGCAGCCAGAATTCACCTCTACGCAGACGTCGTCTGCAAGCCGTGCTGAGAGGTGCTCTGTGGGAAGGAAAGGAGAGGAAAGCAGGGACGGCTCTGAGCAAACACCTCACAAAGCTCATGACATGCAGTTAGAAAATTCTTCCAAAATTTGCTTCCCCATAGCCAATCCTAAATCCATCCCTTTGGTTCCAGTGCTGCCTTTCCTTAAGGAGCTCTTTCACATCACAGCTGTGTATTTCAGGTCAGGTTTGGCCTATCTCTGCACTCATTCCTCAGCTAAATCAGTCAAGTGCTTACTTTCCTCCTGTGTCGGGGTCTCTTCCCTCCCACAAATTTTTGCTACTCCTGCAGGTTCCATGCAGAGTCACATGAGCGACTGGATTCAGACCGGGGGACCTGGGGGGTCTGGCAACCCCATCCCTCGCACGGGGATAACATTTTCAGCCTCACTGCAAACACACAGCCTGCCCGGCTCTGCCAGTGCCAATGGCACACTATTTATTGGGACTCTTCTCATCCTTTGGACATGGAACACCGAACAAGTGTCCAGCTCCCTTGAGAAATGTTGACCTTGGCCATCAGCCTCTTGCTTCCCTTCCAGCACAGGTGGCCTCTCCTTCCCAGCCAGGCTCATACTGTACTCAATTTGCTAATAAAACCCTCAAATTACCAGAGACATTCAAATCTCCACCTTGGATGTCTCCCACTGAACTTGTCCCCAGCTTTCTGGACACAAGCATACTCTGACAGAACCTGGCTCTGCAACTTTCCCCAGCAGCCCATCCACCTGCACACAGACTTCACCTGAGCCTGCTGGTGTCCAGGTGACCTGGAGCACCAGGAAGCTGGCACAGGTCTC
Source organism: Struthidea cinerea (assembly GCA_013397865.1). NCBI lineage: Eukaryota > Metazoa > Chordata > Aves > Passeriformes > Corcoracidae > Struthidea > Struthidea cinerea. Next base: position 90,471 of record VZTI01002276.1, on the reverse strand, counting down.
TGCAAAAACCTGCACTCACCTACTTGCAATCCAGCTTTAGAAGCCTCTACAACCAGGTATAAACTTAACGGGGATATTTGAAAATTCCCCATGTAATGGTCCAGCTGGTGGCTGCAGATATGGCTCAGGTCTGTGCAGGGACAGCACTGGGAGGTTCTGATACACCCAGAGTTTCAAAGTCAATCCCCTTATGGAAAACCCATCAGCTACACATGCTGTCCCTCAGCCATAGGCTGATTTCCTACAGTCCGGGTCACAGATCCTGTGATTCTCTATGCCAGTTGCTCCAGAGATGGAATCTGTTGGCTTGAGTGCCCTGGGGAGCAACGGAGCCCAGGATCTCTCCTTTCTTCCTCACCAGTCACCCAGCCAGCATTTCTGTGGGCACTGGGAATGTAGCAAAGCCTGAATGCAGTGAGGTGGCTGCCCGAAGGATTTCCTTCCCCAGCCCCTCACCACAGAGCCTGTCCTGCTTTCTGACCTGTCCCTCCTGCCTCAGCTCTGCTCCAGGATCACGGAACAAACACCTACGGCATCACCATCCTCCCCGCACCAAGCCCTTGGCAACCCTTACCAACAGCACAGAGCCTTTCCTCTGGCAGAAGGGAGGGAACCTCCTTCCCTGTTCTGCTCCTTCAGCTCACCACTGAGCTCATCTCTCACAGGTGCATCCCCTCAGAAGCCCTCAGATGTATGTGCACATAGACCATCAGCTTCCTGAGTCCGGGGGAGGCAGGACCGTGAGCAGCTGCGCCCACCCAGCTGGGGCAGCCAGAGCACGACCCTCTCACAGCCCCCCGTGCTGCCCAGGAGCTCCCCACGCACCGCTCACGGCTCTGCTGTGAGTCTGCCAAAGCACGACACAGACTGGGGACCGTGAGCCAGACCCAAAGGTTTAGACATGAAACTTGACCTCAGGGCAAGTATCAAACTGTCACAGAATCATAAAATCATGGAGTGCTTTGGGTTGGAAGGGACATTCGAGTACATCTCATTCCGCCCCCTGCCACGGGCAGGGACGCCTTCCACTAGACCAGGTTGCTCCAAGCCCTGTTGCTCCAGCCTGGCCTGGGACACTCGCAGGGATAGGGCAGCCACAGCTGCTCTAGGCTGTGGAAGAAGCACCAGGGTGACACCACTCTGCTCTTCCCAAGAGCCAGCGCAGGGCAGTGGTACGAGCCTAAGGCTGAACTGTTGGGTACTGAGCTGAGGGTGTGGAGAGCACAAGAGGTCCCTGGCTTTCCCCATTCCCATTCCCCACCTGGTTGATGTGGACAGAAGGAATGGAGGCTGCGGAGACAGATGAGTGGCTGGGTGAGTTGGGCAGGGACTTGCAGGGGCCGATGGAGAGCTGGTGCTTCTTCCGGAGAGCCACCACCTTCTGAGCCACTGCAAAAGGGAGAAAGGGACAGGGTCAGAGTCCAGAAAGCAGCTTCCTCCACCCACAGATTTCTGGAGGGCTTCAGGGAGACCCAGGCCCTTCCCCTGCCTGATGCCAACACCTGGGGCTCAAACTGTGCCCGCCCCATCCACAGGGAGGATTCAGCAGAACACCCAAGGGGCGATCCCGCTGCCACACGGCCCAGCCGCAGGGCAGGCTGCCTGCACTGCTCAGGCCGAGTCCCCAGAGGCCACTGGCCCTCCCGGGCATCACACAGAACAGTGACTTCTCATGGACACCATGGAGACACTACAAGCCTTGGCTGCTGCAGGAGAGTCCCTGGGCAGTCAGTCACTTCTCAGTCACCCCTCACAGCAGCTCCAGGAGCCAGGTACTGGACTGAACTGCCTGGGCAACGCCACTTCCATCAGTCTGGGCCCTTGTGACCCTCACAGGCTCCAGGTGTTCAGAAAATTAACCCGAGGAACTACTCTGCCAGTTCCTGTGAACTCACTGCCTGATGCCAACAGCCCACGATAGCACTTCACCCTTCCCAATCTCCTGCTTTTTCTGGAAATAAATGCCTTGACCAAAAGCACAACAGCAAATGAGCTGGGCTGTTGGGAATTCAGAAGAACACATCGTCACTCCTGGTTTTCTCTTGCACACTGGCCAGGTACCCCCACAATCACAGAAGGAAGAATCTTCCAGATGAATGCAACTGTAGGCATGGGAAACATAGCATGCCCACCCCAGCATGCCTCATGCCATGCACCTGTGCAGTAATGGAGCTGCCATGTTCCTTTTCCAGTGGAAAAGATGTTGCACCACATCTGTGGTGTGACTGAACCTGTCTGGAAAGGTCAGATGCCAACAGCAACTGCAGAGTCCCAGTGCCATGTCCTGCTCAGACGCAGCCAAAGGTCCATGGGGCCACCGCTGGCTTCTCACAAAGCCGGGAGCCTGTCCAGACTCCCAAGCTAAACGTTAGTTCCAGAAGCAGCAAGGAACCCATCCTGCACCCACCGAACAGACCATATTAATCTGCTGCTTTCTGCTCTCCCCAGCTCCTTCCTCCCCTCCAACCAGCTGCATCCGATGCTCTTCGTGGGCATATCTCCCGTCCCAATGCTGGCGGGGAACAATGTGACCTCAGGCCCCCCAGGGGCCAGGAAATATCCAGAAAAAGCCCTCAGCCACTGCTGTTGTGGGCAGGGATCCTGACAGAGGCTCTGCCCATCAGTTATCCCATACCACTACTGCTAATAAGGAATTAACCACGAGGCCAGCGAGACCACACTGGAGGGATAGCATCTCCCCAGTCCTGAAATGAGGCACCTTGAGGTGACCTTCACCTTTCCGCATGCCGGGCCCAGGCTCTTCTACTTCCTGAACATCAGTCAGACTTTTCTGGGACAATTTCTGCCATCCCTGACACCAGTCTTTGGGATTGTTTGCTTATTCCGGTTTCTCTGGTTGCCACACACAGCTCTGCTGTACACCCAGTGAGGTGTGCCCTGCCTGCAGAGCCCGAGCAGCCCCACTGCCCAATGTCACTGGGAGCACCAGCACCTGAGCATCACTCAGCGTTTCAAAGCAAACCCAGCACTCCAAGTCTGGACAGAGCAAGAGCATGCAAAGGTCCCCAGGGGCCCACCAAAGATTCTGCAGAGAACCCCTCAGGGCGTCACCTCACAGACCCACAAGGCCCTGCGCACCCTTGTGCACAAGCTCTTGGCCTCTCTGTTGACGTGGTCCAGCCAAACTCTTCCTCACGTCCATCCCCCACTGTCCCAGAAGACATGGCAACCAATGCTGCCCATCGCCCTGATGGCCAGGAAGTGTCACACCTGAGCAGGAGGGACACCTGCTGTCCCACTCAGGCTGCAGAAACCCAACCAAACCCCTGGGCAGGGGATCCAGAGCCTCCCATGGAGTTCATGCTGGAGCCTGGGCCTGCAGCCCCGTGTTTGAGGGGGAGGATGGAGAGCAGCAATGCCACCAGCACCTCAGCCACGGGTCCAGGGCCATGGAGCTGCCAGCTGTCTTCTCCTGCCCTTTCCAATGCCCAGGGCAGAGGAAAGGCAGAACCGTGCACTTAGGATCTGCAGCAGAGGTGAAGCTCAAGAAGTCATACACAGCATGGGGCAGCCCAGCTGCTGTCCCTCCTGTGCCCTCCAGGACCGGCACTGGGTCCTTCCTCCTCGTCCTTAGGAACATCACTGAGGTGACTGTGCCCAAGGGGCTCTTGACAACTTGTTCCCCGATCTTTGCTTGGTACAGAAGCATCCTTAAAGTGAAGCCCAAGAACTGAGGCCCCCCCACACTGACGGCTCCTTGCAAACTGTCCTGGCATCTGCTGAACCCCAGATTTCTGTGCACAGGAATTGTGAGGGCAGTCCTGAGAAGAAAGTTCTTCAACCAGACCTCTTTGGAGCCAAGAGGACAGAAGGCACGTTCCATACCAGCCCCCACCTCAGTGGAGCTCTGCCGTGAGGGGACCACGCCAACCACCCCTCAGGGCAGGCGCACCTCAGGGAGTCCTGGAGCTGACAGGACACGGCAGGACACAGCCCGGCCTAGGGCACTGTGTCCCTGCCTGTGCCAGGGCCACCTCCTGGCGATACCTGGCAATACCAAAATCCCATCCTCTCACTGCAGCAGTCACTGTGGCATCTGTGGACTTGGAAGGATGGAGCCTAGGCCACAAAAGCCTCAACGCTGTCAGGTACACACTGCAAAGTGCTCAGTGCAGACGCGGCACAGCTCAACCACACACAGCTCCAGGCTACAGACCAGACACCCAGGACCTGCTCTGAGGAACAGGGTCTCTGCTGCTCCTGCCTGAGCTGTGGTGGCACAACAGCCAGGGCCACCCAGTTCTTGGAGAATCCCTGTGCAGTTGGTGAAGATGGAGATTCCAGCTTCTCCATCTTGGAACATCCCCCACACTCTGCAGCACCACGTGCGTGTGTGGGAAGAGCCGTCTGTGAACACCAAGAGGCAGGGTGGTCACTCCCTCAAGCTCTCGTGCCAGCACATTGACCTGCTCCCCAAAAACATCAGCAGCCACTGGTTGTGACCCAGGAAAGTGGCAGAGAAGGGTTCTCTGGGAACAGAGGTGCAGCACATGCTCCACACAGCACAGGCCAAGCAAGCAACCTCGGCACTGAAAGCAGCTCTTCCTGCTCCTGCTGTGGGAAGCGGACATCCTTCCCAGCCTGGCCGGGGTAGGTCTGCCAGGATCTGGGGTGGCGAGTAGGGTGGAAGAAGTCATATAAAGACAAGGTCTGATGGAAACTGGATTACCATGTGAGGCAAGGTCCTCACAGTGTCTGTGACTGCCAGGACTCCACAAGATCCCAAACCAGCTGCATCATGACCCACCAGTGCTCACTAGGAAGAATCGCTTACCCACTCCAGAAACACCTCATCCCATCAGCTTCAAGCCATTCCCGCTTGTCCTGTCACTACAGGGAACACACAATTCCCTTTAGGACAAGGTCACAGTTTATTTAAGCAGACTGCAAACTCCCAGGAGATGGTGCAGGTTCCCTGTGCCACTCAGCATCACTGTGTTGCAGACCCCTCTCCAAGCCTAAGCAGGAATGCTCTCCCACACTGTTCCCATGAAGAACAGCTACCCCATCCAGCTGTACAGGTGCTGCTTTCCTACTCCAGCACCCCCAAGCCCTGCTGTGACTCCTCCTCTCCTCCACGGCAAGGCCACCAAGCCCCTCTCTGCAGCTCCCCAAGTCCTCAGAGGCTCACAGACTGCTGTGCTGCGCTGTGGGGGTGCAACTGTCCCCCGCAGCCTCTCTGCTCTCTGGAACAAGCATCCACCCTCAGGGCAGCCCCTGCAGAGTGGCAGAAGGTGCTGCCCAGCCCTGTTCCGTGGCCCCTCACGCACACCCACGCGCCACATACGGGGTCCTTACACCACCTGTAGACAGAGCACGTCCTGCTCCCCGCACCAGGTCCGTGTGTGCAAAGCAGCAGCACCGCACGCGAGTGGGTGCCTGAGGCCCTGGGCAGCACAAACCCCTCCGTGAGACCTTACTGCTGCCCCGTCCTGCCCGGACACCCTGACACAGCTGCAGTTACCGTCCTGGAAGACCCTCTCCACATTCAGGCCGTAGGTAGCACAGGTCTCGTAGTAAGTGCAGCGCTTCAGATCGTTGGAGAGCTTCCGTGCCCGGGAGTCGTCGATGACGCGGGGGTTGGTGGCGCTGATTGCATCTGCAAACCAAAGGGACAGGGGATTGAAAAGCAAGGACCCTGCCCCACCTATCCGCAGGTCCCACGACACTTCTGGCCTCCCTCCCTCTCCTCACACAGAGGAACCACCTCCACAGTACTGCCCCATAAACGCCTGCGATCACCAAGTCCCACGTTTGTAGAAAAATGGATGAATCTCTGTAGATGAACCTGACTCAATCTCCCAAACCACCCAGCCACCGACATTTCAGTAGAGAGAGGCAGAATGCGTCTGGGAGGTGGGGGGACCAAGGCCAAGCAGCCCTAGCTGCCAAATAAAATGGATTTGTCAGTCTCCACCTTAGGGCTCATGGCCAAGCCCTACATGTTAAAGAATCCAAGGGAGAAATCCTCCTGGTTAAACAAGAAAGTCAACTCTGCTGGGATGTCTCCACAGCCAAGGCATTGCTGGACAGCTCTAAAATACAGGCTCAGTTTGTATCCCAGATGGCCACCAAGTGCTTGCCTGTTTTGGAAAAACTTCCTTCCAAAGAGGAATCCAACTCCTTGAAGACAAGCCAGGGACAAGTGGGGGCTGCAAACCAGCCCTCTCAGGAGGGGTTGGAGAACTGGGACCTGCACTGTGAGGAAGCCCTCCTCGGGCTCTCCAGATGGTTGTGTGGCTGTACCAAGGCTAGGACCTCACCTGGTTCTGCATCTGGGACTACAATGGCCACTGACCCCATTACTTGGCCCGCTCCTGCACCTCCACAGTGCATGCTGCCACCCCATTCCTGAGCCAAGATCACTCAGTCCTAAAATTCATTCCACGATCTTTAAATATCCAAAGTTTAACACCTTTGCTCTGCTTTTAATACAGGGTCTGGAGCAGACCCCCTGTGACTCCCTCCCGCTGCTCCTGCCTGTCTTCCTGGCCTCAGAGCTTCTTCCTGGCCAGGAACAGGTCACGCAGTGCTCAGGAACTGTCCTGCCAGGACAGTTTTTCCAAACAGGCATGTCCTGCTCCTGCTCTCTACTGTCACACAGAAAACTCTTCAGCCCCCAGCTCCCTCCTGCCTGTGCTGGCAGAGCTGGGGGAGGCAGCACCAGGGTATCGTGCCATTTCCAAGAGGAAAGTGACTCCATGGAATGAGGCAGCTCTCTCTGGGGAAGCTGAGATGGTCTGAGCAGGAACTCCCGCCTCAGGGCCCTGGGCTGGGGCCTCAGCATCGGCCCTCAACCCCACGTAGGGCTCACAGAGCAGGATCCCCCGATGCGCTCACGGGGCTGGCACCCCGCGCTCTCAGGCCAGCGGGACACGGCACCGGCGCTCCCGCCTGAGGCTGGGGGTGTGGGGGAAGCCCAGGCGCCGCTCTCACCCTGTGTGCCCACCAGCACCATCGGCACCTCCGCTGTGTTCCGGTAGCTGCAGAGCCGCAGGTAGTAGTTGTAGACGGTCTGGAAGCTGATCTCATCCTCCAGGCTGAAGACAAACACCACTGCATCGACCCAGGCAGCGAACTGAAGAGACGCGGCAGGATTACAGTGGGGACGAGCAGCTGGGGACCCGGGCCCGGAGCAGCCAGCAAGGGCAGCCACGCACCGGGCTCAGCCAGCACACACCTCCCCCCAGTCCCTCCAACAGGATGGGTGGGGAGGGACCACAGGAAGGACAGGTCTCCTACCTGGAGTTCAGGGGGGCCCCCTTCATCTCGAATCAGCAGCAAGTAGCTCTGACCATCCACCACGATCTCCTTCTTAAACCGGCCACCTTGGGGGAGCAAAGCTGCTGGTCAGTAAGGGAGGTGCAAGCAGGGGACACCCCAAACGAGGGCCAGGGGAGCTGTAGAGCCCCACAGCAGTGGTGGAGGAGGTGCAGGGACTGGGATCACCCTTCAGCACCACAGAGAGGAGTGAGGACCCAGCCCATCCCCAGGCACCCTGGGAACCAGACCTTACCCTCTGGAGACTCCTCCTGCACGTAGGTGCCGGTCAGGTAGCGGTGCACCAGGGCCGACTTGCCACTGGACAGGTTCCCCACGATGCCCTGGAACAGACACACGTGTCACCCGTGTGCCCAGCACATGTCCCTGTACATGAGGCCACCCTCGTGAGGTGACACCACCAGTGCCTGGGCACACGCTGACGAGAGGCAGAGGTGTCCCTCAGAGGACACAGGGATGGTGTGACCCAGCCCAGTGCTCGGTGGGAGGCCAGGGGACACTGACTGGGCTCAGCTGGGCAGAGAGCAGCTGAGACTGGGGCACAGCCACCTGGACAGAAGGCAGTGGGTACTCTCGTCCTCACCTGAACAGGCACAGCCCTGCCAGAGCCACATCAGCTCTTCCCACAGCCCTTCTGCTCCTCAGGGAACACCTGCCATCCCAAGTCAACTCAGAAGGAGAAAAACCTCTTCTCCCAGCCCACACATCCCCAGCTTTGGGGTGTTGCAGCTGTGGACAGCAGCTGCCAGTAGAAGGGGAGCAGAGACCAGCTACACGTTGGGTACAGGCCCAGCGTGTGCTCACGCCTGAGGCTCCGGCAGCACGGCAGCACTACGTGCATCTCCTGGCTCGATGGTGCCACCCACCCAGCACCAGTGTTCAACCAAACTGAAGGACAAAGCTACTGAGCACCGAATTTAATTGGGCAGAAGCACATCTGACTGCAGCACCCTCAGATTTGCTATGAAATGCAGGTGGGTGTCCTGGGATGGGTCAGTCAGAGAGCCCAGCTCTGCCCATCGTCAGTGTCTTCCTGACCATTTAATGCTGCTTAATTGTGGGACCAGGTGGGCACTGAAGGGTCTGGAGCACAAGTCTGATGAGGAGCAGCTGAGGGAGCTGGGAAAGGGGCTCAGCCTGGAGAAAAGGAGGCTCAGGGGGGACCTTGTGGCTCTGCACAACTCCCTGACAGGAGGGGGCAGCCAGGTGGGCATTGGGCTCTGCTCCTAAGTAACTAACGACAGGATAAGAGGAAACATCCTCAAATTGCGTCAGGGGAGGTTTAGGTTGGGTATCAGGTAAATTTTTCCACAAAAAGGGAAGGGGTCACCCTCATCTGAAGGTGAACCCAGTCACCATTTCTGGAAGTGTTCAAAAAAAGTGGATGTGGCACTTAAGGATATAGTTTAGTGGTGAACACGGTGGTGGTACTGGTTGATGGTTGGACTTGATGATCTTAGAGGGCTTTTCCAGCCTGAATGGCTCTGTGATTCCGTACAGCTGCGCTCACATGGCCACACCAGTGCCAAAGACGTGGGGTGAGGAGTGGCTACGAACACTAAAGCTGCCTCTGCCGCCACGGAAGTTTACAGCCAAACTTTTCCAGGCACTGGGATGAGCTTGGCAGGTGAGTCACCACCAGGCAGGTTCTCCAGCTCTCAGCCAGGCGCTCAAACACTCCGGCTGCTCTGGGTCCTGCCCTGGGCCATCCACACGCTCCCAGTGAGAAGCAGAGAGGCACCAGCCCCGTGGCTGCCGGCATTCCGACGGCACAGACAGCGCTACCGAGCGCAGGACACCGCCCTGTCTGCCAGCTCCTCTTGTGCCAGGCGAGCCAGCGTGCGGCAGGACCAGGGAGCGCCCATCAGTGGGCTCCCACGGGCACGCCCGGGCCGCTCGCACCACGGCCACAGCAACTGCAGATCCCGGCAGCGCGTTCAGACAGGCGACAACACAGAGAACACAAGCTGGGCTGCAACACACTGGAAAGGGCTCTAAGGTCTCCAGAACCTTCTCTTCTCCAGGCTGAACACCCCCAGCTCTCCCAGCCTGGCTCCAGAGGGGCTCCAGCCCTCAGAGCAGCTCCATGGCCTCCTCTGGACTCACTCCGGGTCAATGTCTTTGTTTTGTTGGGGCCCCTGACATGGACACAGCACTCCAGGTGGGAGCACTAAAGCAGGTCTCACGGAAGAAGCTCTGGAGAGCCCCGCTCCGGGCAGGCAGTTCAGGGGTTCAGTGCCAGGTTGGCCTTGGCTCCTGTGCCAGTGGAGTGGTTCCCGAGGCTGCCCAGCAGCGAGGGTGCCATACCACGCCAAAGATAAACACTCCAGTGGCATTTAGCTCTAACACTGGGACAGAGGCTGCAGTTACACTTTGTCTGCACATAGTACAAATCCTGACCTGCATCTCACCAAAACCCTGCTGCTCTGCCATGTCCTCAAGCTCACCTGGAACTTCAAACCAGCCACAGAACTGACAATCCTGAGGAACACAGCCCCTGAGACACAGCAAACTGGAGCCAAACAAGGTGTGTAAGCACTGTGGGAACCCCTGCAGTGCCAGGTGCAGGGGACAAGTCCTGCCAGGAGGCACCATCAGTGCCCCTCTGCAAGAACTGCTCAGTCACAGCCTCCTCCTGGCCTGCAGCACTAGGAGGGAGCTCTGGGAGAAAAATGAGGTAATCTTCAATACATGAAATTATTCAAAAACCTTGGAGAAAGTATCCTGAATGCTTGGGAACACAAGCAGGGGGAGCAGCAAGACCCTCAACTCCTGCAGGAGAGACAGAGGACACAGAGCTGCTTGACAATGGGAAGGGAGTGAAGCCTGGCAACATTTCTTGCTGGGTCAGTGCTGGGCCCCTCACAAGAAAGACCTGGAGGTGCTGGAGCATGTCCAGAGAAGAGAACGGAGCTGGGGAAGGGGCTGGAGCCCCAGGAGCAGCTGAGGGAGCTGGGAAAGGGGTTCAGCCTGGAGAAAAGGAGGCTCAGGGGGGACCTTGTGGCTCTGCACAACTCCCTGACAGGAGGGGGCAGCCGGGGGGGTTGGGCTCTGCTCCCAGGGAACAGGGACAGGAGGAGAGGAAGTGGCATCAGGCTGGGCCAAGGGAGGGTCAGGTGGGATATTGGGAACATTCCTTCCTGAAAAGGGCTGTCCTGCTCTGGCACAGGCTGTCCACGGTGGGGGTGGAGTCCCTATCCCTGGGGGCATTTAAAAGCTGTGTGGATGTGGCACCTGGGGTCACAGTCAGTGACGGCCTTGGCAGTGCTGGGGAAGCAGCTGGACTCAACGATCTCCAAGGGCTTTTCCAACCCAAATGGTTCTGTCACTCTAAACTAGGACTCCGAAAGGCCTCCAGGCTTTTATAAGAGCTGCTTTGGCTGGATGAAACCCTGGAGCAACACAGATCCCCAGAGGTCATGCAAAAGCTAGGGAAAGGGCTGTGCTACTTGAGGAAGAACTAAAAGCTTTGGGATGGTTTAGCTGGCAGCACAGCTTTGCAGCCTTGCAGAGCCTCAACATCAGCCGGCAACACCCAAACTGCTGCAAGAACGTTTTTAAAAATGCATTTCACAGGTAAACTAACAAATGAATATTCAAAGTTTGGTTTGATTCTCACTTAACTGCAGGTAAGAGACACTGTGGCAGGATGGTGTTGGAATGTTTTGCAAGAAGAATTTTGTTCTTTTGGACTAATATTGAGAAAAGTTAATCTTGCAAAAGCTGAAGGGAGAAAGAGCTGAAGGGCACACGCCAGGAGCCTGCAAAGGGAGCTGAGGGCTGGCACGGAGAGTGCAGGAAGAGCAGAGGAAGGAATCGATCACTGAAGTACCTGCAGCATCCTGCCCACCCCGACACCACCTCCCGGCCACCCCAGAGCCCGCAACACTGACCCTGTCCCACTTGGGCCAGCAGGGAGGCTGAGCGGCTCAAATGGTGCCTTTTCACCTTCCCATCCAAGTGCTCTCCCAGATCAACAACCTCTGGCTCACCCCTACCAGCGCGAGCTGCCGAGAAACCCCAGTCCCTCCCTGGCATGGCAGCAGCTCCAGCTCCTCCCTCCCTTCTGAGGCTGAAGCCTCTGTGTGTTTCCACCAGGCCATGTGAAAATGCAGGATTTTCTTGAGGGTTTGGGGAACCAGGGGTATCCCAGGCACAAGCCACGAGTACTCACCACCTTCAGCTCAGGCACCGAGCGACTCAGGGTCCATTCCTGGCTGTTCACAAACGAATCTGTGGACAGAGGGGAGAAACCATCAGGTCACCCTCAAGAACCCAGCAAGGATCTTGCTACACTCTCCCTGCTCCCTCCAGGTAGATTTATGGTTCTTCCCTCCCTTCTACCTCATCCAGAGAGACAGAGCTGCACAAGGACCCAACACGCAGCCGGAGCCCCAGGTGGGGAGGAGCAGCCGAGCCAAGGGTAGTATGGCAGCAAAGAGGCCAGGCACTGCTGGCTGGAACCCTCCCTTCTGCCCTGCAGGAGCACAAAAACCCCTTCAGCATCCGCTGCCCTGAGGCACGGAGGACAAGGGACCAGCCACTCTTTTGGGGAGCACTGGGGCTGCACAGGACCCGGAACTGAGGGCCCATGCCAGCGCCCCGAGCCCTGCCCTCAGCATGCCGCAGGCTGTGCAGCGGTGGAGCTGACGGCAGGGTATCAGCCACGCTCCTGGCTGAACGCAAACACAATTCATTATGCCATATTATGGAATTGGCAGCATGCTGCAATAGGCTTACAGAGACTGTGGCAATCTGGCATGGCTTGAGGAAACACCCCCATCCTGCCACAGAGCATCTGGAGGAGGAGCAGGAGCCTGGAGGACACCTTGAATACCAGAAGCAGCCAGCAGCCCCTCCTGACAAATATGAGTCCCTCACTCGCCTTGGCAAGACCTTCCATCCAACACCAGCTCCAGGGCAGGACCCATAGGAGCAGCACCTCCTGCATGTTCATCACATACAAACAGAAGGATTTTTGGAGACCAGAAACCTGTGGGAGCTCTGCATCTTCAGGAGCCTGTAATAAACCTGCCAAATCTGTGGCCACAGACTATTGCAGGAATGGGAATCTCAGATAGGCTCAGAAGGGAAGCAGCAAATCCACCAGACCCAAAAGTGGGCAGCAATCAAACACGGTGACCTGGGCAGTGTCACCCAAGGCCACAGGGAGGGTGGCTCCAGACCTGCCCCAGCAGCCCCAACCCCACAACCGCAACTCCTAGTGCCTGCTCCAGCAGTCCCCAAACCACCCTCACAGCCAGGAATTCCTTCCCACTCTTCCATCCATCCCTGCCCTCTGGCAGTGGGAAGCCATTCCCTGTGTCCTGTCCCTCCATCCCTTGTCCCCAGTCCCTCTCCAGCTCTCCTGGAGCCTCTCTGGGCCTTGGAAGGGGCTCTGAGCTCTCCCTGGAGCCTTCCCTTCTCCAGGTGAGCACCCCCAGCTCTCCCAGCCTGGCTCCAGAGCAGAGGGGCTCCAGCCCTCAGAGCATCTGTCTTGTGTTGGGGCAGCACTGGGCTCCACAGCCCTGCCAGAGCCCTCCAGTGCCTGCCCTCACTCCAGCTCATGTTCAGCTCTTGTAACTCCTTAGGGGAGGCTGGACACACAACAGCAGCAGCCCTTCCTCCATCTCCAGGCTGAAGCTTCATCTCACTGGGCAGCCCAAAGCCATGGGGAAGAGCCCAGTCCTGCTCCCACGGCCAGAGGGCTGCCTAAGCTGCTCAGAGAGCATGAGGTGACAAACCATGACCCGGCACTGTGCGCTTGTCCCAGTTCTGTGCAGCCACCAGCATCCACAGGCCACAACGCAGTCATCCATCGTGTTCAAGAAAGGTGAGAACATGGTGCTCCTCCCTGGAGTTTACCTTCCATGGCTGATTTAGGAACATTCCTTTTCCAGGAACTACAGTCAAATAATCCCCAAGTCTGCTGCAGGAACACCAGGTTATTTATAGCCATCCTGAGGAATCGTTTCTCCACGGTGTCTTTCACCTGCCCTTTCCTTTTTTAGGCAGAGGTAATTTTTTTATTAAAACAATTCATCAGTCAGGAGGAAAATTATACATTCTTGAGCCCTTTCCAAAAGGTAACAGCACACCTGTATTTTCAACTGCATCACTGGGTCTAAAAAAAGCTGTCACCTCCACTTGGGCCTGCTGCCCCGCTCAGCCTCTTTGGCAGGTAGTGCGACAGATAAAGCACCATCGAGCATTCCCTGATGGGAGCAGGCAGCGCACACTCGTGCTGTTTCACTACACACAGCAGGTTCTTGGCGGGTTCTGAGTGGAGCACAAGGCACACGCACCCGGTGATCAGCCTTGGGAAGGAGGAGAGGCAGGGAGAGCCCTGGAGAGGGCAGGCTGGGCTCTCTCTGGATCTGCTCAAGGATGACCAGGACAGGCTGCCCCAACAGCCGCCAGCTGCCTCCTGCACCAACCGTCCCAACAGATCCTTGCTTGGTTTTTAACCCAGGTTCAAGAGTTTGTTTGCAACACTTCGATTTTTGACTTGCTGAGAAGGCCCCTGAGTAAACCTCAACACAAATAAACACTGACACCACAAGGCCAACAGGACTGTGCTCAGCCACACAACACACCCAGCTCCTCACTCCCACTGAACACCAGGCACAGCCTGCACTGCACGTCTGTCCGACTGCTCCAGCATCTGCCAGGCCTCAATGTCAGCCCAGGCCACCGACTGGTCCTGGTTACCCAGCCGGCACGTGTGGCATCGACAGCCCTGGGGTCTCAGCGCAGCCCAGGGGTCTCAGCGCAGCACACAGGTCCTGGCACAGCCCAGCACACTGCCTGCACCCACACCGTCTCCACTCTGCACCACGGCAGGGTGCGAGCACCACTTTACACGGTGCAACTGGAATCTCCATTCCTTCACAACCGCCTGGAAGTTACTGAGACGCGCGTCTTGGAGGAGCGTGGTCCCTCTGAGGCCCCTTCTGGAGCCAAGGTCACAGGTGTCAGGAGCAGAAGACCCCTGTGTGCCCCTGCCACCCTGGGCCAGACTTGCACACACCAACGCTTCATCTGAGTACCACCTCGGTGAACAGACACACCTCTTGTTAGGACATCCCACCATGACTATGAACACGTGTCTGGAGCACCACTCGTGCACTGTCCCCACCTCTCTCCTGCCTCATCAGCTGAGCAGGAGGCAGTTTCCTCCTGCACAGATTGATTAAGGATGAAGAGGGCAGTGCCTGGGAGGCAAAGAAGCCATTCGTGTCCACACTCCGGAGCAGGCACGTGCCCTCTGTCTGCACCCTGAGGTGTGTGGGGAAGCTTCCCACCTGGACAAGGTACTCTGGGCCATGAAGACCTGACAGAACAAGAGGAAAGGGCCTCAAGCTGCACCAGGGGAGGTTTAGGTTTGATACTGGGAATATTTCTTCCCTGAATCAGTTGTCCAGCCCTGGTACAGCTGCCCAGGGCAGTGGTGGGGTCACCATTCCCAGAGGGATTTAAAGGCCCTGTGGATGTGGCACTTGGGGACATGGGTTGATGGTGGCCTTGGCACTGCTGGGGGAATGGTCGGACTTCATGGTCTAAGAGGCCTTTTCCAGCCTCAGTGATTCTGTGATTCTGTGACTATCAGCCAGTCTGGGAAAGCCTGAGGGTTTGGAGCACAATCCACTTCCACGTCAGGCTGGGGTGCATGCCACAACTGCATGACTTAGTCTGTCACTCTAAGTGTCCCCCAGTCCTTTTTACGCCCCCTGCTCTGCCCCAGGACATGCCAATCACCCTTCTCTCACCACGCAAGGGACACACACAACACGTACACACCACCCCGACAGCTGGGGGACCCACATCTGTGCAGATGAGCCATCCACAGACCCAAAGATATTTTTCATATCACCTGGGCCCTGTGTCCTGCAGCTACCTGCACCCATGCTCGCTGGGACAGCTCTGTCACCCAGGTCTCAGACACCCCCAGCATGGAGCCTTCTCCCAGCTCACCCTGATTTCTTGCACTTGCTTCCCTCCTCCGCCATCAGCTCCCGCAGCAGTGTGTGCGGGCGGGCACAGATCACACCCACAGAGCTGCCCAAGGGCACCTCACGAGCAGTTTCTCAACCCAAAACAACCACAAGCCAAGCAGCTGGCTGCTGAAAACCAGTGACATGAGCCCGATGTCAGCTCTGTCCATACAAGTGTTCATCCTTGGTTGTCAAAATGCAGAACGTGGCAAGTCCCTGCACTCATGGCTACGAGCCCTGTCAGTGTGACGTTGCACACCCTGTGTGTCGCTGCAGCTATTAACACACCAGAGCAGCAGGAAAGGTCCAAGTCCGCAGCAGCAGACTGATTTGGAGCTCCCCTCAAACAGCACCATTCCCTCTGGGGCTGCCAGACCTTCCCCACTTCCCTCCAGGCTCCCAGAACCTCCCCACCCACCGTGCTGAGCCGGGGGGGTGTAGGGGTGCCCAGCCCACAGGCACTGCTCCCCACTGAACAGGCACAAGATCCCCACTGTCTCCTGGGTGAAGCTGTAACCATGTGGAAGCGCACAGTGAGCCACCGGCAACCTGACAGGGCTGAGGCACCACCCGCAATCCCGGCACGGAGGTGAGCGCTCGGAGCCCCTTCCCCACGGCACCTGGGCCCTGGTGCCAGCTCGCTCAGCAGGGATTGCCTCCAGCAGGAGACACCTCCAGGGACTGATCTCATGTAACATCAGGGAGTCACGATCTACTGGATCAGCTTCACTGCTGGACTGGCTGCGCAATTCCAGATGAAAATACACCTGGTCACTCTTCCTGCATCTTCTCTTTGTTATTTAATCACAACAGAGGGGACCAGGCTGTCCGTGCTGCCGTTCAACGCCTTCCCCAGGTGTACCTGACCTCCAAAGCAGAAGCAGTGGCCTCAGGGAACCACTGTCTTACCAAGAGCTTCAGCACAGCCCAACAGTATCCTTGGCTCCACAACACAACCACACAAGAGGAGATCAGTCCAGGCTGGCCTGGGAAAAGGAGATTCAGGCCAATTCTGTTACTCCCCAGAAGCTTCTGTTGATGGAGGTTTCCTGGCATAGGCAGCTCTACTGCAGAAGGTGGAAATTTGGGAGAGGTGGCAAATTTGGGGTGGGCAGAGCCCCTGCCATGCAGAGGAGCAGACAGGGACATAAAGGAGGCACTCTGTAGCTGATGTCCCTTGGTCAGTTGGTCATTCTGGCCACCTTCAGGACCTACAGACCAGACCCCAGCTGTGGCACAGCAGTGTCACGCACCAAGGAGGCAGGATCAGCACCCTCCATCACAGAGCTCGAACACTGCGGCTCCCTGTGCCCTGAAGACAGCTTAGAGGGGGTTCAGCCACAGACCCACAGCTCCTGGCACCTTCAGGCTGCAGGGAAGCTGGGAGGAGAAAGGGGCTGGCCAGCCAAATTCAACTCCTCACCCCAGATGCTCCCTCCACAGGACGATGCGCAGCAGGTTCATCTACCCTGTGCTCCAGAAGCGCCAGTGCCAGACACATCTGGTCTCCCCACACAGCAACTAATAATTAACCAACTCATTATCCAAGCCATGGTGGAACTCCCTTGGACACTGCAACCCTGGACACTAAACCCAGCCTTGAAACCAGGTCAGAGGCTGTGCAAACACAGCAGAGGTCACACAAACCAAGGCCACTCGTGGCCACCACTGTGGCCACACAAACGGACCCACCTGAGCCCACAGATCAAAGGCAGGCAGAGGCAGCGTGCCTGGGCACAGCTACCCTCCCTGGGCACAGTCACCCTTCCCAGGCCAGGCTGATAAAGCCTCTGCCCTGACAACGCTGGCAGGAGGAGGATTTCTCCAGGTCAAGGACCGGCACAGGCATAGCCAGTGTTCCAGTCAGCACTGAGCCAGCACAGGAACGCACTGCACGACATGAACTTGGAAGGATTATCTCAGCAGAGCTTTAAACACTGTGCAGCAACAAAAGGAGAGAATTCTGCGTCTCTCTGGGAAAGGGCATGCTTAGGAACTGCCACCCTTGCTTCGTCACCACGCCACGGGCGGCAGCAGCTGGTGTCACTGTGCTCTGAGGTCAGTGCAGACTCTGGAAGATCCAGGCATTTCAACCTCTCGGCACCTGCTGCTCTCCAGCCCCCATCCAAACACTGTCAAAGACCCAGACCAAACCCTGCTGTGATGGTGGGACAGGGACTCCTGGAAGGGAAAACCCAGCGGAGTCTGGCAGGAGAGACAGGTAACCCACAACCTCCCATCACAGCACTCCGTGGGGATCTACCTCGCCAGCACAAACCTGTTCCCAACGTGCCTGACCTCGGCTCCAGCTGTGCAACCCCACGAGCGCTGGCAGGTGAACACTGAAGGCACAGGGTACAGGGTCCCCTCTCCCTAAGGCTGCCAGTTACTGCACTCAGACACCTCTGCACACCCTCTGACCTCGCCCTAAGAACCGAGCTTTCCGGAGTATTGTCCCAACAGCTCCCTCCCTGACACCTTCCAGAACTCTCAAGCTTTTCCAAAGTGCAGACACCAGACTGGCCTCAGCATCCAAGGCATCTCTAACCCCACCATGACACCTCTGCCTCTCACCAACACTCCCAGTTCAACCAAGGCAAGTACCAACACGAGGTGATATTTATCATGACCTACCCAATTCTCTATGCAAACTTCACCCAATCCATGAGAAGATAGCCCCAGTCTTCTCTCAGACGTCTTCCCTCACATGCCCTGCACATCAGTACTCTACACATGAGAGTAAAGGGAGGTACCTTAAAGAACCTCAAAAAGCAGGGCATCTCTCTGGGAGAGGGGACACAGCTGCAATCACAGAATCATGGAATATCCTGAGCTGGAAGAGACCCACGAGGATCATTAAGTCCCACCCCTGGCCCTGCACAGACACCCCAACAATCCCACCCTGTGCCTGAGAGCATTGTCCAAATGCTCCATGAGCTCTGACAGCCTTGGGGCCACGACCATTCCCTGAGGAGCCTGCTCAGTGCCCAGCCACTCTCTGGGGGAAGAACTTTTTCCTGATAACCAACTTAAACCTCCCTGACACAGCTCCATGCTGTTCTCTCAGGTGAGGAATGCTTCCTGAGCCATCAGAGATGCTGTACCCATCACACGGTCCCCGTACACACAGGGACAACTCCCATTCAAAAACAGTCCAGTTTTCCCAAGACCACGCCTATCAGAGAGCCTTTTTGGCATGGCACCAGCCAACACCTGGATACCTAGAAATGCTCTGAACCACTGACCACGATCACCTGGGTCAGTCCAAGCTGCCCGCACTCTGTGTCGACTTTGCTCTCTAGTCCAAAGGGCTGTTGGCCTCCCTTACCCATTACACAAGGATCAGTTCTTTACATCTTTTTTGGGTAACAAACCCTGAAATCCCCCATCACCTCTCTGTGCACTCAATCCCAGCCGAACCACTCCAGGGCTGGGAGCAGCACTTGGGAGCATCCCCCTGGCTCTTGTGGGTATGTCTGGATGAAGAGCATGGTGCTGGGTGGGTATCACAGCGTGCTGTAAACAAACCACTCCAGGTTCTGGAAACAGAGAGTGCTGGCTTGGCTCTCTGCCGGGACTCCTACATCCAGCTTTTCCAAGTGCTGGTAACCGCAGCTGCAGCTGCACCCCCCAGGAGGGCAAGTCGGGGCTGCACCAGCAGCTTTCCCAGGGCAAGGTGGGCAGCGCCCACACAGAGCATCAAAGTTTGTGGGACGTCAAGAGGGTGTTTGGGACACCATTGGCCTGCAAGACTGGAATGGGAATGGGGCAGAGACCTCCTGAGCAGCCCCGCTGGAGGAGCACTAAGGCTGTGCCACTCCAGCCCTGGCTCAGAGGCCCACAGCTCCCACCGGAGGAAGCCACGGACCAACAATCCAAGCAGAGAAACAATGGGGAGATGGGGCACAAGAGAGGGCGAGCAGCAGCTACTTTGCTGTGCAGACTTCACCACAGCCTCTTCACACCTCACCATCCCCAGGAGGACACAGGTTGGCGGGTACAGGGACTGTGCAGGTACCAGGAGGGTAATGAACGGTGTTCTCAGTGCAACTAAACCTGGTGTGAGCTCTGCAGCACCAGGAGCTCCACAAGGAGCCACAGTGCCAGTGGCAGCCTGGAGAGGTCATCCCTGAGCCTCTGCCTCCAGCATGAGCCACGGTGGCAAACACTGATCCCCGCAACCAACAGTGCTCCTGCATGAGCTGGCCGGTCACTGCTGCAGGGGCCCCAAGCCCCCCACACCACTCCCCACAGAAGCCTCAGCAGGGTATCCCAAAGATGGATCCAAAGGGAGCTCCGACCCGTCTCATGGAGGAGCCAGGTGAGAGGCGAGGACGCCAACCAAGCGCTCAACCTCAGCTGCTTCTCTGGGAATGCGGCCGCCGGGCCGGCTGCTGCTGGCGCAGCTCCCACTGGAAGCGGCAAGCAGGAACAGGCCCCCCGCTGCAGGGGCAGGGCCCGGCCCTCCCTGCCCGCATACACCCACATTCCCCAGCCATGAGCGCAGCCTCCCCTCTCCTGGGAACCTCCCGCCACCCAGCCGGCACCGGCACACAGCCCGGGCTGCCCTGCCAGCACCGGAACCCCCGGAGCGCAGCAGCCTCCCGGCCCCTGGCCTCGTGGCGCACGGGCAGCCCCCGCACCCACCGGAGCCCCCAGAACCTTTCCCTGGAGCACAGCGAGCCCGAGGGACAGAGGGGACTAAGGATGGAGCCCCCTGAGCTCCCTGGGCAAATGCAGAGCTGCTCCTGTGCTGATACCTGAGGCCCAGCCCTCCGGGGAAACGTCCGGGCACGACGCTGTCCTGGACAGCCGCTGCCCCAGGAGCAACCAGGTTCCTCGGGAGCATGTGGGTTCTCTGGAGAGCCCGCCAGCCCTAAGACATCCCTCTGGCACCTAAGCCAAGCAGAGAACTGCCTCCACAACACCCAGATGCAGAGCAGAGCAATGGAACCCAGCGAGGCCCCCCGGGAGCGGCGGCGGGGCCTGGCCCAGCCCCCAGCTCCATGCGTTCCATGCCTTAAAAAGCTGTGGATGCTGCTGTCGCCTCCCGGCCCTGCCAGGCCACGGGGCTTGCCTGCAGCTCCTTCCACACGGCCGGAAAGGCCACAGGGCACAGAGGCACAACCAGCACAGCCCCAGCTGAGGCCCCACACAGCCCCGGCGCCAGAGAACTCCCCACCAACATCAGCGAGTCAAACACCCGAGAGCTGCTTCAGCTGCCAGTGCCAACTGAATGCCCAACCCCATGGGCGTCCTGTCCCCCTGTCCCATCACTGGTAATGCCACATCTGCTCTCTGCAGGCTGCCCCATACCCCATGAGGGTCCCTGTGCTCCCGAACACGTGCCCTCCACTCAGCCCCAGTGGGGGACCTTGGCAGGGATGGCCCTGGCTGAGCATCACCCAGACGAGGCCTGACACCAGGGAGCTGCTCACAAGAGGGGGATGCAGGCACGTTTATGGGCTCCCCAAACCCCTGTGCTGCTTCACACCTCTGCTCTGGCAACCCCCCAAACAGTCCCACTTGCCTGGGAGCCCACCAACTGCACTCCTCTCCCCATTCCACCGATGCTGTGGGGCCAGGGCAGGGAGGCTCAGCCCATCCCGCTCTTGCTGGGACACCACCAGGGCAAGCAGGACATGAGACAGACACACGTGCTTGACTCCCAGGTGTGTGGCCAGCAAGGGAATCAGACCCCAGAGCACATCCTCCTAAGCAGCCACACCACGGCTGCTCCAGCACGATGGCAGTGCCCAGGGCACCGGAGTACGACACGACCCTGTGAACACTCACGGCGACCTCGCTGCAGCCCAGTGCAAACCCTGCAGAGCACCAGGACAGAACCAGGTGCCAGCGCACAGCCCAGGACCTCAGCTGGGACAGGCCACAGCCACCCATCCCCACAGGCCCCGTGGGCACAAGGGGCTCTTGCTAGCCCAGCACTGCTCCTGTGCTTACTTACCCAGAGCCCGCAGAGGACCCCCACCCAGGAGGACAGGCTCAACACCACCATGGGGATCCTTGGGGCACATGCTGCCGGTGCTGCCGCGCTCTCGCCTTCGGAAGCGGCTCGTGAGGAGTTTCCAGAGTCCCCCTGTCTGCACGGGGTCGGTGTGCAGCCGGCCCCCGACCCTGGTCAGCTCTGGGTACAGCAGGTCCCGCTTGCTGGGGCAGGTGTGCAGGGAGCTGGCATCACCCTCACTCTTGGTGCGGAGGCGCGTGGGGCGCAGGAGCCCCCCAGACTCCGAGCGCCGCAGCTCGTGGCCCCGGCGCAGGCGGAAACTGAAGCTTTTCCGCAGGGAGCTGAAGTTCTTCCTGGGGCTGGAGCCGCTCCAGCCGCTGCCCCCGAAGAGGTTCCAGCGGCGGCTGCCCCACAGGGAGCCCCCCCGGAGGAAGCCGGAGCTCTCGGTGGGGTGCGACGGCCGGGCGGTGGGGAGGAAGGTCATGCTGCTGGGGCGCGGGCGCTGCGCCTCATCGGGGCCGTCGCTCTCACCCTCGGGGCTCTGCCTGCGGGGCGAGCGCAGCCGGAGCAGGTCCAGGAGGCCGCCGCGGGCGCGGGCGGGGGGCGGCGGCGGCAGCAGCGCCCCGGGCAGCCC
>VZTI01002276.1:40104-67910 GCA_013397865.1 Struthidea cinerea | reverse complement strand
GGCGCGGGGCCGGCCGTGTCCGCCAGGGCGCGCTGCGGCACCGGGATCCCGCTACCGGCACACGCGCCCCCTCGCTGGCCCCGGCTCCGGCTCCACCCGCCCCTTGCGGCATCCCCGCGCCCCCGCTGCCCTCCCCGGCCGCAGTCCCGCCGCACGTCCCTCAGCCCGGCCCGGAGCTTCCCCTCTCCTGCCAGGATCCCCCGCTCTGGGCGCCCAGACCCTCAGTCCCGGCCGCACCGGCCCTGCACCCAGATCCAGCTGCTACCTTCTGCCTTCTCACCTTTCCCAAACCTGTGATGGGGCAGCGAACCCCTCAGCAGCTGCGTGATGCTCAGCAGCCGCCCTGTGCTCAGGGACACCTGGGAACCGTCAGTTCCAGGGGCCCGGGCAGCCTGGAGCACCCACACCCTGGAGATCAGACCCCCAGGAGCACCGACTTCCAGAGCCCTCCCGAGCCCGAAGCACAGGGCACCAGGTTAAGTGTGACCACCTCAGCCAGAGCTTCACTCCTGTCTCGTTCCAGGGCAGTCATTTCCTTTGACCAAACCCACCATCACTAACCTCTGACCCTCCTTCCTGGCCACTGGAGTCCTGACTGTGGTACCTCCTTCCACCTCTTCCCAGCACCCCCCATTGCTGCCTTCAGTCCCTGTCTCCAGCATCACCCCAGGGCCCTCCTCCTCCTCCTCCTTCTCCTCTTCCTTCTCCTCCTTTTTCCTCCACACCTTTTCCCTCTCCCTGGCTTTCCTCCTTCACATTGCAAGTATGATCTGTGCTCCCTCTGGGGAGGAAAAAAAAAAGATGCCTGACTCCCCCTTAAACTATTTTTACCTTTCTGAAAGCCCTGTCTGCTGAGCCAGCCCAGGTCTTCTCCTGCTTCTCCAGGCCCCTCCAGGGAACACCTAAACATCAGCACCTCCCTTTCCCCCTCCTTATACAGGAGTCTTTGACTGAGTCACTGCCTTGACTCTTTCAAAATCCCATCACCTTCCTGGACTTTGCCTTCTCTTTGACCCCTCATCCTCCTCCACAGCAGGCCTCATCCTACCTCTCCAGTTTTCTGGATGCACCCAGGCCTCGGACACAGCCAAACCCCACCTAGAGCTCTTCCCCTCCCTATGGCACAGCCAGCGCCTCAGCCAAGCCCCTTCCTGTCCCTTCTCCCTCCTCTCCTAAGCCCACAGGTCCCACCATCCACCTCCCCTCCCATCCCTGTCAGTACCACAGACCCCCATCACAGCGTGCAGGAGCAGAGGTCCCACCCAGAGCCTCTCCCGGGGCTTCACGTCCTGCTCCTCCCTCAGGTGTTCGCACCCGTCAGCACCAGCCCCACCCCGGCAGTTCCCCTCCCCGGTACCCACTGCCGAACGCCCCGAGCAGTAGCTCAGAGCCGCCACTCCCCACGCCCGCCGTGGCCGGGCCCCGTGGGCAGACAATGGACACGTCCCACTCCCCTCCCTCCCGAGCCAACGGGCACCTGTGCCCGGGACCGAGCAGAAGGCGCCTGACAAGCCGCCAGAGCTGCAGCTCTGCCATCTGTGCCAAGGTCACAGGAACATGCGAACTGCCAGACTGGATCTGACCTGCATGCACAGCATCTGCCATCCCGTCTCCCAGAGCAGCCGCACTGCAGCGAGAACCAGGAATTCTGCAGGAAGCAATTACAAGGGAATGTCTTCCAAAGTGCTGAACACCAGACAGGGCTGGCTGTGGCGACCAGGCTGTCCGAGCCGACCTGTCAGGGGTACCTCAGGCACAGGTACCTGGCTCTGGGCAGGGAACCAGGTCAGGACCCTCACAAGCTCCTTTCCACCATGCCTGGCACAGCTCCATGCTCCCAGGGATGGAAAGTTCTTCCTGCAAGGAGATGGGACCGTCTATATCCATCTCCTTCCAAACCCTGGGTTTAACACATACTCCAACAGCACCAGATGGTTCCCCTTCCACATGAGTCTCAGCTTTTTAAAATATTCTGGCAGGTTCTGGCTGTGAGGTGCCGCTGAATCACAGACTGTCTGCTGGAGAGATGATGCACCTTGTGCTGCCCGCTGAGGCAGGACCAGACATGCTGGATCCCCCCAACAGGGTCTGTCTGACCCATCCCTTTGACCTCCCCAAGCCCCCTCCAGCACTATGATCTCCTCAAGCCCCCTCCAGCCTGTGACCTCCTTCCTGCTCCAGCTCTTCCTCCTCCTGTGACCTCATCCCAATGCTGATTAAATCTACTGAGAAACACAGGGAGTTCCCCTTAGCGGACAACATCCCTTCCCTGTCCCACCAGGGATCGATCATATTTTTAAAGCTATTGGTGTTTTTAAAGCATTCCCTCAATTCTCTGCAGTTTGTCTACACCTTTCTTAATCACAAAGCCAGAACCTGGGCACAACACTCAATTGGAACCTTCAGCAGCCCAAGAGGAAATACAGGTACAACACCTGTCCTCCTGCATCCCAGTAAGACACCGGTCTACACTACAGAAACAGCGTAACACTGTTCTTACCTAATTAGGCTGTTTCGTGGCAAAGGTTTGCAAATGCTGTGTGCACTGATATGTATATTGACATGATCCCCTTGGCGTTATTCCTACAGGAAGAATGAAAGAATTCTAATATAGGCTAAAATGGAGCCTTAGATTCAAGTCCTGGGGTTGAGGGCTGCAGGGCACCTGCACACAGGTTGGGAACCTGGACCGCAGGATGGGCTCAAACCCCGCCAGTCTCAGCAACACACGGGCTCCAGCTGCCTGAGCCCTGAGCCGAAGGAGGAACTACTCTGAGAATGAGACTAGAAACCACCAGGGTCTGAGGACAGCCATCACTGAAACTCCCCACATGCCTTTAATGTGTCTCTTCTCTGGCAGGTCACACCATAACCACACTGGGTTGGACTGGAGCTGTGTCTATGTCTAATCCAGATGACAGGTGACAGCTCCCCTGCTCACAAGCTGCTGGCGGGCAGCAGCTTGGCCCGAGTTGCCAGGGCTATGCGGGGCTGCAGAAGCATCTCCAAGAGCTGGGAAGTAACAGGGACATCGGGCTTTGGCAATCTGACCCAGAGCAGGTGCCTGGGGACAGAAGCAAGTTGGTCCCTTACCAGGACTTCTTTGAGTCACATGCATGGTACAAACATTATGGCCATGAACATCTGGCTGAAATCTATATAATTCATGAGAGGCTTAACAACAGCTGCATGGGAAGAGTCCGAGAGCCAGGGAACGTTCCAGTGCTGGTTGGCCCTGGTGTGACATTCAGGGTGGAGACCTGAAAAGGAGTCTAAACCATGGTCAAATGCTCCACTGTGCTCCCCAGACCCCATGACACTGGTATCACTGCTCCCCCAGACCCACCAGCACTGGTATCCCCGTGTTCCCTCAGACCCAAATAGTATTGTTGCTCCAGAGGACTGCAGATAGGGCAATTTTGTTGCCAGGGAGATGCCCAGCTGGGAGGATGGGACACCTGCACTCACCATCCCTCCTGGGTTCAAAGGCACTGTCACTCTGCAGAGGTGCCTGAGTCTGGGGTCCCCCCTGCAGCCCCACACGTCCAGCATGGATGAGGGACCAGCACTGCCTCAGCAGCTGGGAGAGAGATGAGGTTCCTGGCATAGAGGGCCCCAATGGCTTCCAGTGCCCGCACAGAGGGCAGGTACCGGCAGCAGACCAGGAGCACGTGGAGACAGCAGCCAGCTCCAGGCCCGATGTGCTACCAGGGCTGCCCGAGGCCGACAGCCCTGCACAGACCATGCTGCGGTGGGACCGTGGGCAGCAGACCAGGCTAAGCACCACTACCAGGGACAAAGCCAGGACAGGGTGCAGGACAGGTGACAACACCGCACCTGTGCCAGGCTGCAGGGCACCCAGGGCCCCAGCACACACTGTCCAGCTGGAGCAGCAGAGCAGGAGAGCTCTGTGCAGTGCCAGGGATGGCAGACAAGCCCCCCCCCAGCTGCAGGAGGTCTCCGAGCGCTGTGTCAAGACCATGCTGGAGCTACCGGGCTCCACAAACCAGCTCCAGCCGGCTCAGCCATGCACCAGGAATACTGATGAGGCTCTGCCAAACCGGAGCATCCAGGGGCGCAGGCTCGGTGGCCCGGCCGTGGGGTGCAGCGCCGCAGCCTCCGCAGCCCCACGTCACAGCCCACACTGCCAGCGCGTCAGCAGCACCGTCACTCGGAGGCGGTGGCAGGGGCCAGGCCCTGCCTGCTGGCCCCTCGGGGCTGGGACAGAGCCAGAGACATCCTCAGCCCAAACAGGAGGAGGGAGAAGGAGACAGAGGCGTCCCCTGACCCTGAGCAGAGAGATGTGTTCACGCTGAGTCCTGCCACAGGCTCAGCATCCACCACAGCACCACTGGACACCACACAGCACCACTGCGGTAACCCTTTCTGGTCACCCCAAGCACCCCAAAACCCCTTCTGGTCACCCCAACCACCCTGGGCCCAAGAGACAGTGCCTTCCTGCTCTCCACTGACAAACATCCACCCACCCCACAGCCCCTGCACATCCCCAGGGTCTCAGGACAGAGAGATGAGGCACTGCTCCAGGTCGGAGTTCTGGCACAGCCCCTCACTGCCAGCTGGACCCTCATGCCCTGCTCTGCCCTGTCCCCGTGCCTGTGCCCCCTTCACAGCACAGAGCCCTGGGTTTGACACTTGACAGGCTGACTGACTTTCCAAAGCCTCTTGCCATGAGAGGTGCCTCAGTGCAGGTTGTTCCCTACAGTTTCCATGGAGAGGAGGAACAGGCCCAGCCAGCAGAGAGTTAACACCAGCTGGGAAGTAAGTAACAGTCGCAGGAGAGCCCGACTCCAGCACCAGCTCCCTCCCTCCTCCCACACTGCACACCCCCAGCTCAGGTCCTGCCGCAAACCTCGAGCTGCTGATGAGGAAATTGCCACCTTTCCCCCCCCCGGGATGCAGCGCTGAAGCAAATGCCTCCCTCCCACACACGCGAGGTCATACCCATGTCATCCAAACAGGGCATGGCCATGCTTTTGTCCACCAAGAAGAGAGGCTGAGCACCAAATTGCTGCCAGCCCTTCGAAGACGGCATCCTGCCATGGATCCTGTGGGGGTGGCCATGATGCAGATCCTGCACCCACATGCTGCAAGTCAGATGCAAGGATGACAGGTGTAGGGATGACAGATGCAGGGATGATGCTTCCTAAGCTGGTCTGGACCCTGGTGCCTCAGGAAACCCCGGAAGATAACGCTTTGGGATGTTACCTACAGGGTGTAATACAAGATCAAGGCAGCAGCAATCACTTCTGCTCCTTAAGCCACCTCCGGGCATTCTGTGCGCAGAGACGCCCATACCAGTATCCTGACTAAACCTGCAGGTAGTCTGGTACCTGCACTCCAGGGCATGAGCAGCCCCGCCATGCTGCCAGCCACGCACCGGGCTGTCCCCAGGCACTAGGCTGCTTCCAGGTACAGAGATGTCCCCATGGAAGAGGGCTGTCTCCAGGCACCAGGATGTTCCCAATTCCCAAGCTCCCCACTGGTGATGCAGGTATGAGCAGCATCAGCATGATTAGGCCAGACATTGTGAAAACTCCTTGGGATTTTGAAATCCAAAGACAAAAGGCCATGTGAAAATTTGGTTAGAGGACTAAAGAAGACCTCCTCATGTTCTCCAGCCTCACTTTAAAATCTCTCCCATAACCATCACTTAAACAGTGAAAATCTTCCAGTTTATTTCAAAAGCAGCAAACAAAAGAAGAAATGGCAATGGAGTGAAACTAAAAAGTGAACAGTGCAGCAATGGGACTCAGAGGACATGAAAATCCACGTGGAGGTCAGAAGGAGAATATGGCAGGAGATGGAGGAGGCTGGAAAATCCTTCCAGCCTTGACAGAAAGGCAGAGCAGCCTGCAAAAGATGGTCACAGAGCTGTCCTTTAGCTGGACCATGGAGCTCCTTCAGACATGACCGCACTGTGGTGACGTTCATATGCCCAGCGGGTACAGGACATTTCTGCGCCCACAAGCAAAGCCCCCACTCATCCCAGCAGCAGATGGAGCCTGGGCCTCCAAGCCAGGTCTGTGCCGACCGGACAGACCACCCATCCTCACGTCCTTCTGGCTCTGCACACGCAGCATCGCAGACACCAACGACACAAGAATTTTGGGAAGAGTCGACCCCAGCAAAAGGTAGGACAGGAGTGGCATCAAGCTCCACAGAAAGGGGAGCAGCCCAGAATCCCAAAGGGATGTTCCCAACAGTGGTTCCCAAAGCTCTCCAAGACCACTCCTCCCTCCCCAGGAAACATGCAAAACAATTAAAGCCATGGAAAGATCCCATCCTTCCGCCCTGCTCCCAAAGGCACCTGCTCAGGAACAACAAGCAGGCAAAGGAAGTATTTTCAAAACACAAACTGAAAAGCTACTGAGGCTGACAACAACAAGGGATGCTCATGTGGGCCTGAGCACTCCAACAAATGCCATGTTACTGCTGCTCCCACCTCGTCATCCTCTGAGGCGAGCACGGTGACTAACAGCATCTGCACACACAGGCAGAGATTGTTTTGCCGCAAACAACAAGAGCCAGTTGTGAGAACAGTGTTAGTAATATCCCTGTATCCCACCTGCAGCAGCGGGACTGCAGTGCTCCAGCCCCCAACAACCTTCTCCAGCTCCCTCATGGTGGACAGGCTCCAGACCCCATGGTGGAACTTCGAAGCTCACAAGCAATGGATTTAGAGAAGGAAATATCACCCTTGGGATGTTAAAGAAGTAGATGTCACCTGGCACATGAAACTCACCTTCACAACAAACACTGTAGGTGAGACTATCCATTTCAGTGAACCCACTCATACCTCAGGTGCTGCCCCCAGGTCCTGGGGAGAGCCGGAGGCAGCCCCAGCCCAAGGGATGCTGAGCCAAAGACCCTGCTCCAGGGTGGCCAGGGGTTTGGTGTCTCCTGCTCCTGCTCCCACTTTGGCATAAGGATCCCAGCTCTGACCCCTGGGGCAGCCCCTGCTGGAAGCAGCTCCCCACGCCATCCATCTCCATCAGTGCTCACCTTTACAGACCCCAGTGGCCCAAGGAGCCTACCTGTGTCTAACCCAGGCACTTTGGGTTCCTCCCCAAGGCCTCTGCACAGAGGCCAACCACCAACCACAGACAGCAGAAAAACCCAGAAACTGAAAGCCACAAGCCGCAGCCGGAAGGTGGGACAGAAGGTGCAGGTCTGGCACCTGGTTCTCTGTTCCCACCATCCCCCGAGGCTCCCCTGCTGCAGCCACAGACAGCTCAACCTGCACAGGCTCATCCTCCCAAACGGGAATGGGTGCCACGTTTCACCCCAGGGCCCCAGGAGGGACCAGTCCCTGCGTCATTCTGCCCGGCTCACACCCTCAGCCTCACCAACCCTCACCTCGTGTCTCCCCGCCAACTCTGAGGCTCAGCAGGCTCCGAGGGGTCCCAGCTGCCTGAGTCACACTGGGGCCCCTGACTGACCTGACCAGAGAGAGCAACAAGGGAGACCTCAACCCTCCCCACCACCAACACCAACTTCCCGTGTGGCCGGGGCAGAAGGGGATGGCTTTGAGTGCCTCGCACCACCTTGGATTTGGCAGGGAGAACCATTCTTGATGGTTTTTCCAGGACCCAATACAGACACTAAATGCTCACAGGAGAGGATGGATCCCCAGGAATCCCCCCAAACCTGCCTCAGCCCAGTTTGTATTCATAACTGCACACTGACGGCCCCAGTTCTTACTCCACTTCATACATCTCATGTTGACCATTCACTCTTCCAGTTTCTTCCTGAGGTCACTCTGGACTAACCCAAATACCACAAAGAAGCCTCAATGTATTATTTAATCACTAACACCTTTCACTAATCCCACTGCTTGGGAGCTGATCTCAGTGTCATGGAAAGTAGATCCCATCAAACTACGTCACTCAGCACCCACTCCCCTCCTTTAATTCTCCCCTAATTCGGATTATGTCAGGCACTCCGCTGCTCTCTCAGGGATCGATATCAGCCTAACTGTATCCTAAATACCTGAGTCATCCACAGATCCTGCGGAAGGCTGGCACAGCATCAGCCCACTCCAACTTCGCTCATCTTCTCACAAGCAGCTCGCAGGGAGCTCTGCAGACAGCTCTGGGTGCCAGCTGCCCAAAGCTGGGAATCTGAAAGCACCTGACTTTGGCGGCTGCTGTTCAGGACTGACCAACCATTCCAGGGAAGAATTCCACCTCTCCAAGCAGGGATGGAGATGCTTACACTGCATAGCTCCCCACACCCCATGTTTCAGACAGTACAGACAAACTGTACACAAACATCACCGCTAAAAACATCCCTGTTCCCAATAAACCTCCCAGTTCCTGGTAGGTACTGACCAGCTGGATGCCGACAGCCACTCGTGTCCCACCTCTTTTGCTCACTTCCACTCTTGATCTGTGTTCCGTAACACCAACTCTTCCCCTGTTTAGGATCAATTCTGTGCCAGTCCTGCTGTTGGGATGTGCCAGCCGCTCCATGTGCCAGGCTGGCTGTTGGCACAGCCTCCCTCATTAACAGGGGCTTTGCGTGATTTGGGCACAAATGTGATATTCTTTGGAACTACTGCATTCGCTACTTGTGTTCTCTCTCCCAAGTCCTGAGGCTCATCATTTCATTGGTTTTCTGGCTTTAGTGACACCAACCTCCAAAACCAAACGGCAACGGGTGAGTATCACCCAAACGCTTTGCCCAGGAACAGCATCGCTGCTCCAGATTTGCAGGGCATTATGGGGGCTGTGAGGGACAGGGAACATTCTTCCCTCCTTCCCCACCCGCAGGCAATCCGGTACCAAGGAAAGGGCTGGCATGGCTCCCAAGTACGGGGTGTGTGACAGGCACAAGGAGAACAAAGCAAGGAAGCCCCATCAGCTCAAAGCATTACTCAAGGTGGCAGAAACAAAGAGAAATAATGGCAAAAGGACCTTAAAATCCTGAGTGTCCAGCTGCCAGAACAGTAGGTGACCAATAAGAAGCGGAATCATCAGAAACAAACAATTGTGATTTTACATCTGCAAAAACAAGCTGCAAGTTCTCACCACTCAGATGAAATCCTGAGGTTATTCTTAACTCTATGAAAACAGTTCCCAGAGAAGCTGTGGCTACCCCATTCCTGGAAGTGTTCAAGGCCAGGTTGGACGGGGCTTGGAGCAACCTGGGATAGTGGAAAGAGTCCCTGCCCACAGCAGTGGGGGTGGAACTGGATGGGCTTCAAGGTCCCTCCAAACCCAAACCATTCCATGATTCCACGATTCTGTGAACATCAGTCTGCTGCTCAGCAGCAATCCAAGAGCAAAGAGGGTGTCAGCCATTACTAGGTAAAGAATGGAGAACAAGACACAGAATATCCCAATGCTCTTGTCCTGACCCACAGTCCTCACTCTCTCCAGCGCATCTGACCTGGGTCTCAAAAATAAATGGAAGGGAACTCGAAAAGGTACCAAGAGAGGCAGGAGGTGACTGACAGGATAGAACAGCTACTGCACAGGCAGCCTGGAGAGGAAGATGGCAGAGGGGGTGTGAAGTTTTCCATGCTGGGAGAAGAAAGGAGGAGGGCACTAGGGAACAATTTGTTCACTGTTTCTTCCAAAGCAGAAACTTAGGGACATCACATCCAATTAGGCAGGTCCAAAAAGATTTCTTCACATAAAGCATCACTGTGAAATGTCTCATCAGGGCTGCAGCGGCGCTCAGCGAACACACGCTCAGAGGACGATCGGCCAAATCCAAGGACAAAAGCTACATGTGAGGCTACAGAAACACGAGACGGAGCTTTGGGCTCGGGAATGGCTTCCTGGGAGCAGGAAGGGCACAGCCGAGCCGACACACAGCGGGGCAGCAGCATAGGCCGGGCAGGGGGCAAAGGAGCCCCCAGAGCCCCCTTGGCAGCAGCAAGGAGGGGGCCCCCTCGCCCCCTCTCCCCGCGCCCCCGGGTGCGCACGCCGAGCTGCCGGCAGCGCCGTGGCTGGGGCTGTCACACCGTCCCCGCGGCAGCAAGGCCCAGGGCTGCCAAACCCACATTCCCACCGACATTTTCCATGCTCGCTCACTGCATCGGGATGGTATTTATAGAAGTTTCAGCAAAAGCAATTCAGACACTTCCCAAAAGCTGGCTGGGGAAAAACACGGCAGCTTGGCCAAAGCTGTACATTTTTCCAGCTTTGAGTGAGGGATTGAAGAGCTGATCAACCGCCCAGCTCCAGGCTGGAGCCCAGCGCTCTAGACTTTGATCTGCCAAGCCACAGTGGGCTCTGCTTGGGGCCCAGCAAGTGTTTCCTGCATCTCCAGTCCCAGCATTTCTCAGATGAAATTCTGGGGTTATTCTCAACAACTCTATGAAAACATTTCCCAGAGAAGCTGTGGCTACCCCACCCCTGGAAGTGTTCAAGGCCAGGTTGGATGAGGCTTGGAGCAACCCAGTCTAGTGGAAGGAGTCCCTGCTCATGGCAGGATATGGGACGAGATGAGCTTTAAGGTTCCTTCCAACCCGCAGAAGTTTCTGGGTTCTATGACAATGGCAACTGTGGGATTTCCCTTCAAGGCATTACCTGAGACAGTGAAACAGAAGAAATGCCAAGCAGCCAGATATGACAGCCTGGGGACCTGGGAGTGGTGGGCTGCACATCCCAGCTCCCCAGCCTCCCGAGAATGGATCTGCTCTGAAGAGCCCAGTTTCCCTGGGCAGCTCTGCAGGGAGAGGCCCTGCTGAGCCCCACCAGCCCCATGTCCCCTCGGCACCACCACCCTGCACAGGAGGGTGCCAGAATTAAAGTGGGTCCCATCACAACTCTTCCTCCTCCTCCTCTCAAGCTGAACTCAGCCATCTGCGGTTTACAGTTCCGGATCTGATCCAGGCACCCTCGGCCCTCCCACAGCATGGAGAGAAATCAGCACTTCTAGTGCCCAAGTCCCCCAACCTACTTATCACTCCTACTTCAGCCTGAGACTGATGACGATGACGAGGAGCCTGGGGGAGCAGACTCAGGTGATGTCACCTCCATCCCTGACACTGCATTAGCCAACTCCCCCACTTCTGGATCCCACAGCTTCCACACAGGACAACTCACACAGTCGACACAGAACAAGCAATACCATCGCTCGATGCACCTGAGAAGGTTCTGCCAGGATCCCTGGGGCAAGGCAGGGCTTCTAGACACCTTTCTGAAGGCAGGAACCCAGACTGCCGTGTAAGGGCAGGTGTGTGTCTCCTCTCACAGAAAGACACCATCATGGGAGCAAACAAGGACCTGCAGCTCCGAAGGACCTCAGCCTCACATCTTAATCACAAGATCATTCTATTTCCATGGAAACAGCAGAATTAGAGACTTTGATGGAACGACAATTACCAACATTGGGAATTTAACTGTTAAACCTGTCACACTCCCGTCCCCAGTGCCAGGAGAGGAGACAGCGCTTGCCCACACCACTGCCCTGCACCTGGCCCCAGTGCCACGGCCAGCCCCGCTCAGGTGTTTGCTCCTGCTTCCTTCAACAGCCAGGTGGGTTTCCAGAGAGCCTCCCAAGTCAGTGCATCAGGGGATGGAAGCTCACAACTCATGGTGGCTCAGTCCAGTGCCGACTTGTCCGTCAGAGCTGATCCTGGAGCACACACAGTGATCCTGCTGACCAAGGCTTCCCCAATGCCTCAGCAGCAGGAAAAGGCTTTATGTGCTCGTGAGTCACTCAGGGAATTACAGGATGGCTCCAAGCACTACGGGGAGCACCAGCCCAGTGCCTCCCAGGGCAGGCCCTTTCCCTGACACAGCGAAGCGCCACAGTGGTTCTGGTCAGCCCGAGGACAGTGTGGAGCCAAGGTGCTAATTACCATCACTGGCACAGGGTACCCTGTCCCACCCCACTCTCGTCACTCCACCGTGCAGCCACGAGTCTTTCTTGAAAGCAAAGCTGGGAAGGACCTGGCAGCACCATGGGACTCCCCAGGCTTGCCTCTCAGGTCTGCAGAACATCACAATGTAAACTGCAACCCCAGGAGCACCAGCAAGGCTGTTGAGGGGAGCTCCCTGTGCCCAGGAAGCCCTCAGCTAACACAGACACATCTCCCAGAAGAGGAGAGAAGAGCTGCCCCTCTGCCTTCTGTCCAGCCAGGGGTCCACTTTGAGAAGTCACTGCCCAAAATCCCCTCCATGTGCTCCATGCCTTGGCCCTGCTGTGGTCAGCAGGACCATTAGCTGATGGGCCCAGGCCTCCCTGGGCTGTAACGCCCAATCCAAGGGCTGAAATTGCTCAGCCCAGCTCTGATCATGAACCGCCCCACAGACCAACAGTCAGACAGTGGGCAACGTGCTGATGGAGAGGAGTTTTCCATGGCATGTGCATTCCACTGCCCTGCCCATGCCTGGAAGACAATGGACACCTGGCCATGAGCCACACTCCTGCCATGATTGCAGATACACTCCTAAAGCCCTTCCTGCAGGTCTGGACACTGTTGTCCAACCTCGAGGAGAGCAACTTCCCACCCACAGAAAATTCCAACCCAGCCCCAAGAGCTCAGACCTGGGGCAGCTGGAAGGATGTCATCTTCTACACTGGAGTCTTGTGGGACACAGCAAGTGCCTGCTCCAGCAGGAGCACACATGGAGCCATCCCCACCCTCAGGCTGGCAAGGCTCCAGGGCTGAAACTACTTCTGCAGATGATCTGCCATGAAAGCAGGGTGTGCTCCAAGCCAGATTCTCCTCCAGCCTCTGGAGAGAACTACCCAGGGCACAGCTGCACACACCTGCCTGCCCAGACTACCTGTACAGACAGGTACCAGCAGGGAAGAGCCACTGTGACCTCTGATCCATCCTGCTGCTCCACACACAGAGCCCGTGAGCACCCTGAACCCTGTAGTCACCCACCCGAGTTCCTCGTGTGGCACAGGCGGCCCTGCTGCTGCTGCTCCGTGTCACATATGGCACTGGGGAGCTGCTACAGAGGGGACAAGCTGCAGGACACCTGGCAAGATCACACTGACCCGGGCTCCCCCCACGCCCATGCTGGGACCCCCCATGCCACAGCTCCAACTGGACTCCTCACTCCGTCTTTCCCAGTCCTGCCTGCAGCCTGCCATTCCGGGGCTGGGGGCCTGACAGCGCAGTGACTGAGGTGCCAGAGCCAGCAGCACAGCGGAGGCTGCGGCTGAGTCACAGCGTGGCCGGTGACTCACCTCGGACACGGCTGCGGCCAGCACATGCAGCCACAGCAGCTCCAGCTGCAGGTTTGCTCATGGACGCGCTGCTGCTGCCAGCTCCCCGAGGCCCTGGCAGCCAGTAGAGCACAGACCTCTGGCAGTGGCATGGGCAGGGGGCTCCCAGTCCACCAGTGGTGCTCCAAGGACACTGAGCAGGGGTGCCGTGCCCGTCCCCAGACACGCCGGTGGCCCTGCTGCGGGGCCCTCATCGCCGCAGGTCAGGTGAGCTCTCAGCCTGACCCCAGCTGCCACTGCCCTGCTGGCCCTGGTGCCCAGCCTAGGGCTCACCCCGTGCCCCACACACCCAACCACTCGTCAGCCTCAACACCCCCTGCCCTGGGCATGGGGCAGCCCGATGGTCAGGCTGTGCCAGAAGCACAGCTTGTCATGGAATCACACAATCATTAAAGTTGGAAAACCCCTCAGAGACCATTAAGTCCAAGTGGTCCCCCAGCACTGCCAAGGCCACCCCCGCGTTCCCAAGTGCCGCATCCACATGGCCAGGGCACAGGGACATGTCATTCAGTGCAGGGGGACCAAGGGGACCGGACCTGCCCTGTCCGTCTGACCACTGCACCCTCCTCACCTGGAGAAAGCCGCCTAGCACCTACTTCAGTAATAAAGTAACCCAAATTCTCACTAACTGCACTTATTTTAGTGTGCCACCTAAATCTGGCAGCGCTGCTGCACTCTGGGACCAGCAGAATTAGCTCAAGGAGAGGAGGGGACGCAGCACGAGGGCCAGCGCTGTGAGGAGCCCACCAGACACAGCCATGGGCACAGCAGGAGCCAGGGACAATGGGGGAGCAGCAGCAGGACCCGACACCTGGAGAGGAAAGCAGGGCAACCAGGGTTTTCCCAGAGCAGCTGTGGCTGAACCATCCCTGGAAGTGTCCAAGACCAGGTTGGACATGGCTTGGAGCAACCTAGTCTAGTGGAAAGTGTCCCTGACCATGGCAAGGGGGTAGAATGGAACGGGATGGTAAGGTCCCTTCCAACCCAAACCATTCTGGGATTCTAAGCCCCAGTTCGGGGCTTTTGCTGTGGTTTGGGTTTTACACTTCCACAATAATTGATCAAACAGGCCAAATGCCAACACTTCATAAAAACACCAGGACAACAATTCGGCTATAACTCCTGAAGCCGCCTGGAGGCGAGTGACATCCAAACTGCCCAAAAAAGGGTAAGAAGTAGGAAGAAAGAGGAGGAAACAGATGTCAATGCGATCTTGAAAGCAGGAAGCATCAAAAATGGTGTAGGAAGCTGAAGCCTTCAGGAAAACGAGTCTCTAACAATGCTGAGAGCAGCAGGAAGCGGCTGCGTGGAGCACTGACCTGCGCAGGGAGGCATGGCTCGCTCCCCGGAGCAGGTCCAGGGGCAGGGGTCTGCTGGGCCTTGCACAGACAGCACCAGAGGCACTGACACAAACACTCAGGAAGCGCAAACACAAATGTAAAATGGCAAAACCATTAGCAGAAACAATTTAAAAAACGTTGTTAAAAAACGTAACTTTAAATTAAAGGCACAAACAACCGGAATGCAATGGTGTGAGGAAGAGCAAGGAGGAGTGAGGAAGAGTGAGCTCACACTCCTGCTCATGCTAATTTTTAATAAATATTGAAATAAGAGAAATATTCAGGAATGTCTGGAACAGAGCAAAGTGACCTCATACCCCCCAGCAGCCCTTGCTGACACCAGTCCCTGGGAAGGGCATGGAGTCAATGGAACTGGATGACAACAATAAACAACAATTCATGTAACAGCTGATCCCACTCCTCCAGGTGGTTCAGGTATTGTTGACACAGGGTTTGACTGGACAACCTTGAAGGTCCTTGCAGCCCAAAGTGATCCATGGTTCCACGACACAAACAACTCCACCTATGTTTCCATGACCATGTAACCCATTCTCATAGAACATTCCCTCTATAAACCATCACTTTGCAAGGCATTTACAATAAAAACAGCAGGACCAGGCGCAGAACAGCCAGAGATACATGTCAACCAGTAAGAGGATTCCAGTGACACCTGGAGCCTTACCAGTGATGTTGGGAAGCTTCAGACAACTGGGAAAACACTTTTACTATGCCAGGTCCAAGAGAGGTGAAGTGGCAAATGCCAGGAGCATGGGGACAGTCAGATCCCCCAGCCCCAAGCCCCAGACCACGTCCTTCTGGGGTGTTTCCAACACGGGGGAAATGACTGGGTGACCAGGAACCATCAGAGTGGATTCACATCACCCACCATCAGGAGATAGCGGATGGATACACCAGACAACAGAGCTCTAATGAACACAGACCATAGATGACTTTCAAGGTTCCTCCCAACCCAAACCACTCTAGGATTTCATGAAAAAGCATCCAGCAGAGAAAGAAACTGGATTTACAGTTCATGGGACTGTGGCTGGGTCAAGTGGGAGCACACTGCCTATAATCTGATGATTTTCATTTTAAGAACACTGTGTAAGGAAGAGCCATAAAAATTCTTTGAAGACCACAGGAAATGAACTCATGAAGAGACTTCTAACGAGCATTATGCGATTTACTGCCCAGAAAGAACATCAAGAGATAACTGATGATGAAGTAACAGTAAACTTCTCAGGGAATAACGTTCAGGTAACAAAGTTTTATTTAGTCCAATCTAAAGAAACAAGTGAGAAAATGAACTTTAAAACAGATGAATGTAAATTGGGAATTAAACAGGAACTATCAGCAGCTGGAGGAATTAATGACTGGAACAACCAACTGAAGAAGCAGTGGTTGGGCTCCCTTCAATCGTTGCCCCAGGAGGGTGTGAAAACCTCCAGGAATGGGGGAACCAAGACCTTTCCAGCCGGACAAAGTGCTTCCCAACCTGCCTGGATGGCAGTGCAGTTAAACTGAACAGGGGGATGAAGATACCATGTCTTAGTTCACGATACATGGCCGGTAACAGAACAGACACTCCAGTATCAAAGTTTGTGTTTGAAACCAAAGCCCACAAACCCCACAGAGCCTGCAAACCAGCCGACTAAGCCCAAAACACATTTAGGCATTTTCTCTTCCAAGAGGAATATTTAAGTCTTCCCCCTCACCTCTCACCACCAGAGCTCCCCAAACACCTCATCATCTTATGCAATCCCCTCCCCAAAAATCCACTCTC
Source organism: Struthidea cinerea (assembly GCA_013397865.1). Taxonomy (NCBI): domain Eukaryota; kingdom Metazoa; phylum Chordata; class Aves; order Passeriformes; family Corcoracidae; genus Struthidea; species Struthidea cinerea. Next base: position 51,569 of record VZTI01002276.1, on the reverse strand, counting down.
AGCCCTGCAAAGGGGCTGGGCACCTCCTCCCATGCCCATTTCTCACTTGTACCAGGCCACGTGTCATTTTGTCCTTGATTTTCTCTTAGACTCTCTCCAACTCAATTTCCACGTCTTGCAGTCTGCCAGAGCATCCTTCAGCCGACCCGCTGAGGGATGCTGATGGGAGGAGGCAGAGCAGGAAAGACTGTCCACAAGTTCTTACAGTCTGCGGGAGGAAGGACAGCAAACTGCAGAGACTCCACCAAGGCAGCTATTGCCCAGAGAGGCTGTGGACCCCCCGTCCCTGGAAGTGTCCAAGGCCAGGTTGAACAGGACTTGGAGCAACCTCCTCTCGTGGAAGGTGTCCTTGCCCAGGGCAGGGGGTGGAACTGGATGAGCTTTAAGGTCCCTTTCAACCCAAACCATTCTGGAATTCTACGATTACCAAACTCCATAGGCAAGATCTTACTGGAAGCAAATTCACAAGGAAAAAAGAAAAAGAGAAAACAAACAAAAAAGATTACAAAAAGCTGTTGGGTCCCTGAAGCAGCAGTGATGGCACACACAGAAATCATCCCAGCGCAGAGGAAACCAGTGTGGTAGGAGACCAGCTTGGCTCACCCAAGCTCCATGCCGGGCTTGGCACAGGAAGGCATGCACAGGGAAACTGGAAATGAGGCCAGATTCATAAGGATAAATATAAGGGAGTGGCAGCAGCACCCTAGCCTGAGCCCAGAGCAGCTACACAGGGAGTGAGAGGTGACCAGTGACAAACAGCAGAATCTAGAGGCAAAACCCAGGTACCTCAGGGACCAACATAAGGACACAGGAAGGCTTGGCCTGCTCCACAGGGGGCAGCGAAGACACTGAGGAATGATGCTGAGGACAGCGAGGGTTTAAGCTACTTTGTTTAAGTTTCCACGACTAAGAGCAAAGAGGAGGCCAGCACAGGCAGAGGCCACAGAACTCACTGAAACTTCCAGTAAAAAATGTAATGTCAGATGTTTTACATGGGCAGACAGTGACAGACCGAGGGGTGATAGTTTTAAACTGAAAGAGGAGATTTAGATTAGATATTGGGATTAAATTCTTCCCTGTGACGGTGGTGAGGCTCTGGCACAGGGTGCCCAGAGCAGCTGTGGCTGCTCCATCGCTGGAAGTGTCCAAGGCCAGGCGGGACGGGGCTTGCAGCAGCCTGGGACAGTGGGAGGTGCCCCAGCCTGTACTGGTACAGCAGATTGGCCAGAACCAGGTGCAGGGCCTTGCACTTGGCCTTGCTGCACTTCATGAGGGTCCCATGGGCCCACTCCTCTGTCAGGGTCCCTCTGGATGCCATCCCTGCCCTCCAGCTTGTCACCTACACCCCCCCCAGCTTTGTGTCACCTGCACACACACCAAGGGTGCACTCAGTGCCACTGTCTGTGTCATTAATAGAGATATAAACTGGTACTGGTCCTAGTACGGAGCTGGGGTGGACAGCGTTCATTACTGGTTTCCATTCGGCCACTGACCATAACTCTTTGGATGTGGCCATCTCTGCAATTCCTCACCCATCCAACAGTCCATCCACCAAATCCACCTCTCTCCAAATTCTCTCCAGTCTCCTGGGAAGGTGTCTGATGTCACTGACAGGCCTTCATTTCCCAGGAGGACAGACATCCCCACCCCAGGATCTCCATTTTCTGTCTCACCAGGGGACTGCACAAGGTTGTTCCTGCCTCACCTGCAGATTCTGGGCTCTTCTGGACCCTGCAGCTCCTCTCTCCGGAACCAAACTGGCCACAACCAGTTTGTCCTCATTGATCCCAGCAATTCTTTTATCCTCTTTGTTCTCCTCCTGGTTCTCTACAGCTTTTTTCACCAGCCTCAGACAGACCATCCTCATTCTCCACCTCCAGCGTTGCTGTTTTTTGGGTGTCTCACATGGCTCTGCCCATAGCACCTTCCCTTCTTCTTCCACGCTTCCTCCAGCCAGCCTTTAATTTAACGCCATCCCTCAGCTCTGTGTGATGATTCATAGTTCTGCTTTTCTATTCCTGGACTGTCTCCTGTCCAAAATGAAGTCTCAGCTTCTTTTCCCCTCCAGCATTTCAAGTGTGCACCACAAGCCCAAGGTCCACATGATTAAAGAGAATTGCTGCTAATCCCAGCTTTGTCCCATCTTCCCCCAAGCCCGTGCTGCTCAGGGACGAGGGACGTCACTCAGACCCTGTCTGGGACTTGAGGACATGACTCAGACAGTGAGAGTTCATGGATCCTCCTTTCCCTCTCCTCACTTCTCATCCTGGCTGTCCCTAAATCCCTGCAGAGCTACACGAGCTCCAGTCCCTGAAACCTCCACGTCCCCTGGCCACGCAGCCAAAGGCCCCCAGCATCCACTCTGCATTGACCACTACTGCCCCTTTTCCCCAAAGTGCCTATAACCCATAAAATCCTGCCTCATCCCTATTCAGCCACAACACTGCTGCTACTGGAATTATTTCCCTAACCTCTCTCTTCAGTAGGCGAATGCTCCCTCTGAATTCCCCTCCGGGCCCTCCTCTTCTGTCACGTCAACCGTGAGCTGCGTGTCTTCCCCCTCCCAAATGCCTCATTCCATAACAACCAGCCTTCCTCCACTGTCTCCCTCCCAAATCCTGGCAGAAGCTCCACTCCCCAGCTGCTGAATTCCAGCAAACACCTCCCTGCTTCCTTCTGTTTGTGCTTCATGTTGGAAAAGCTCTATGTAAACCACATGAAATCATTTTTTTCTCCTCTTCCAAAGAGCTCCTCAAAGCTCCCCCAAGCTCTGTGCCCACCAGGAACACCCAAATCACCCCAGGTGAGGTGGCTGACCTGGGAGGTCCATGTCCTGACAAAGCCCCCCCACGTGCTCATCAACACCTGCCTCTCACTTTTAAATCAACTCCAAACCTTCCACGGCAAGGCTGGCCCTGTCCTGTGCTCCCATACACAGGACCAGCCAAGGTGAGGCTCCAAGGGGGGACTGCGGTGAAAAACCAGGACCAGGAGCAGCTTCTCCCACTGAACTGCTCCCAAGTGGAAGGGCCACGGCACCATCAGCCCTGCAGCACCCACCTCCCACCAGGAACCGCGCTGGCCTTGGCCACCTGCCACCAGTGTGGCATCCTGCATGGGTGCGTGCTCCTGCAGCCTCGCTCGATCCTCTGGACACTGGGGATGGACAGCACTCGCCAGAGGCTGATCATAGAAACACCAAATGGTTCGAGTGGAAAAGGACCTTAAAGCCCACCGAGTCCCACCCGTGCCATGGGCAGGGACACCTTCCACTAGACCAGGTTGCTCCAAGCCCCATCCAGCCTGGCCTTGAACACTTCCAGGGATGAGGCAGCCACAATGGTTTTATGTGCCAGGGCCTCACCACCCTCACAGGGAAAAATTTCTTCCCAATATCCCATGTGTGGGAAGACGAATTCCCCCTTGTCTTGTCACTCCAGTCCCTTGTTCAAAGTCCCTCTCTGAAGGCCAGACCCCCCTTCCCTACCACAGGAGTCACTGCTGGGGTAAATGCCCAAAACCAAGAGCAGGAGCCAGTGATCACTGCGCCCACTGCAGGAGCCAGGGCCAACAGCCCACGCTGGCCACCACGAGAACCCGGAGTTTGCGGCTCCCACCCCTGGGACTCCAGGAGCCGGAGACCCAGCCAGGATTCCAGATGCAGCAGCTGGGAGCGTGGCGCAGAGCCCTGAGGCTGGAGTGGATTTCATCACATAGATCACATGGCCAGAACCAGATCTTGCACATGACCTGGGGCAGGAATTCCCCAGTGACTCACAGCCAGGGCTTCCAGAGTGGACATGCAGCCCCACTGCAACCAGACACCCGGGACAGATCCAAACATCCCTTTGCCTCTGCATGCCACGAGCTGGGGTGCTCTGCTCTGTCTGAAAATCTATTTCCTTAGGATTTATGGGAATTCAGAAGCAGCAGGGTTTGGTTGTAACTGGACAGCAGGTCTGAAAGTCACTGAGGCAGGAGAGGTGAGCAGGCACAAAACAAGGTCTTAATCACACAAACCTCCTTCCAGTAGGGAGGCAGCTAAAATTATCTTAATTTTTACCTTTCTTGCCCAGAAGATTTCTTGCACTCACTACATCATTTCAGGAAATCCACGTGAATAGGCACTCATGGGATCTGTGCTCCCAGTGCTGCCCAGAGCTGCGGGAGGCAGCAGGAGTGAGACAACAGGGGTCTCTTCCACGAAGGGCACTGCAGGCAGAAACACGACAGACATGGATTCTCAATCCCGGCAGCTGCTGCACAAGGAGATAACAACTTGCAGGAAGTCTTGGAGAACAACTTAAAAAAAAAAATCCGATGCCAAAGCAGGAAGGTGGGATCACAAGGAGAAAAGGCCTCCTCCCGACAGGGAGGGATGCTATAAGAGCATCGCGGTACTGCCGAGATGCCCATCAAGGTGCTGAGCTCTGATCACAGGCTGGAGCAGCTCTTGCATCCCTCAATTCCCAGCAGCCAGGCTACTGTGCCAGCCCTTCAGCCCACAGCTGCTCCTCCAGACCATGTGGCACTGCCTGCTCCCCCCACATCCACGCCAGCTATGAGGGGATTTTAGCCCAAAGGCTGTATCCCACTGCCCCAGGAACCAGAGCATCCAGTATTCCCCAGCGTAGGACCATCCCATGTCAGCCAGCCCAGCTGGAAACACAGTTTAGGACCAGATCAGACATCATTTAGCTCTAATGTGGCCACCCAAATTAAGCAAAAGTCCCATCACTAGCTCAGAACAACCAGCCTGGATGCAACCATGCCTTACATTCTCATCTCAGTGAAACTGCAGAGGAGGTGAGAGCCCAGCACTGCCCAACACTGGAAGGTGGCTATGCAGAAAGTGGACATGCTCTGTCAGGAGCTTTGGGAAAGCTCCTGAAAGCGAACGGCAGATGAGTGACTCACAGCCAACTGCCCAAAGCTGGCCCCACTCGCACCGCTCCCACAGGGCACTCCCAGGCAGAGCCCAGCAACTCCAGCCCGAGCACAGCGGGAATGCACGAGGGCTCACCCCACACCCAGTGCAGAGCCAGCTCTGTGGACAGAGTCACTGCCGCCCCTGCTCTGACAGAGGCCCGGGTCAGCAGGACATTGCTGCTTGGAGCACCAGTCAGTGCAGAGCATCCCTAAACTGGAAAAGGCTCTGTGCAACCAAGCTGTGAAACTCCTGAGAAATCTGGAGTTTATGTTGGGACACGAGTTACGTCGGGACTTCCCACAACAGTTGTGTTGGGAAGGCAGAGAGCCAGCAAGGACTGACATCACACCGACCCACAGCGAGCACAGGGAGACCAGCCAACGTCTGGCCAAGCACCCGGAGCATGTCCCTGAACAGGCACCAGGCTCCCAGCTCCTCCCCAGGTACTGCTGGTGCTGCTGCCAAGGTCAGGAGACCCGGCACACGGAGCTTTGCCATCAGCTGTCACACAGCTCGGATCAGCACAATCCAGGGCTATTCTGCCTCCCCCAGACCTGACCACGCGTCCCCCCTCCTCACCGCCTGCATTCACGTGGTCACACCACAAGCAGCTGAGAACTGACTGAACCAAACCCAACACATGCCTGGCTCCTGCCAGAGCAGCTCCTGATCACAGGGAGGGGTAGGTGGAGCTGCCAAGTGGGAAGAGCTGCACTGTCCCGCAGCAACCATGCCTGTATTGGATCAAGGGAACTGAAACCGCAGCCACAGAGATTCCCAGTTCTCTCCTGAGCCCATCTCCAAATCCTGATCTTCCCCCATGTACCTTGACATCCCCAGATTTTCCTCTTTAGCCACAGTACCAAGTTCTTGCCCCCAGAGCACCAGGAATCTTTACCTCCCTCAGCACAGCACCTGCAATTCCCTCCTGCTCAGCTTCCAGCCATCAGGACCATCCTTCAGCCTTCCTGCTACAGTTTCACCATCTCTCCCAACTCCTATCGATCAGGGCATCAAGCAACGGCCTTTTCTGATTTTCTGACTCTTCCCCAAGACCGGATTCTCCAGCTGTAAGCTCGGCAAGGTGAGAGCTGCACCTGGCAAAGATGCCTCCAGATGACTGGGGCCACAACATAAAACTCAGTAAAAACAAAGTTTTTGTTTAAGCATCTTAAAGGCTCCTTCAGCTGTGCTTTGGCTCTTGCCCATCACTCCTGGGGGGCCAAGGTCTTCCGTCGCATCAGAATCTGCTCCAGGACTCTTTCCAGGCAGATCCTTTTGCTTGTGCTGCTTGTGCCAGGCACTGGCGCCATGAGATGCTGAGCAGCGCCAGCCCTGCCAACAGCCTCAGCCAGGCCAGGACACACACAGTGGTGGAGGACCCAGGGTTCTCCCTTTCCAGCAGGTAAGGCAGCCCAGGAAGCACTTCCCAGTGCCCTTAGGAGCCTCTCCTGGGAGTCGGCCCTGAGACCACAGCAACCCTCACCCAAACAACACAGAGTGCACGATCAGAACAGGAGCTGCTCCAAGAGCTGGAGCCCCTCTGCTCTGGAGCCAGGCCGGGCTGTTCACGTGGAGAAGAGAAGGTTCTGGAGACCTTAGAGCCCCTTCCAGTGCCTAAAGAGGCTCCAGGAGAGCTGGAGAGGGACTTTGGATAATGGACTGGAGTGACAGGACAAGGGGGAATGGCTTCCCATGGACAAGAGGCCAGGGTTAGATGGGATATTGGGAAGAAACTTTTCCTTGTGAGGGTGGGGAGGCCCTGGCACAGGTTGCCCAGAGAAGCTGCAGCTGCCCCATCCCTGGAAGTGTTCAAGGCCAGGTTGGACGGGGCTTCGGGCAACCTGGGACAGTGGAAGGTGTCCCTGCCCATGGCAGGGGGGGGAACAACATGGTCTGTGACCCAACCATTCTCTGGTTCTGTGATTTGCCCAACTTCTCATTTTGTGCTCTTTTAACCACCTTCGCACCTAACTTCCAGCAAATCTGGAGACCACAGTGCCAGAGGAACCTTGCCCTGAATGCAGGGGGCAGTAGAGCAGGAGTCACACAGCTGCCCAGAATCCCCAGCTCCAGCTCTGGAGCAGGGACGCGCCGATGGCTTTGCAGTTTGCAGCTCCCCCTACGGCAGCCCAGCACCATGGCCTGTGGTTTCCCAGCCCTCAGGAACTCACAGGCATACATAAACAGGGCAGTTCTGCAGAGGTCATGGAATTAGCAAGAAAAAGCTGGCTAAGCAGAACGCTCTCCTTCTCAAAGGGTGTCATTTACTCGAGGCTGATTCAGCAGGGCGAAGACATGGCTAGCCCAGCGTGCAGCCTGGCAGTGTGGGGCTCCCCGAGCCTGGCAGGACTGGAGGGCTCCAGTGAGGAGGGTCCTCATCTTCCTTCGGAAGATCCTGCATCAGTGGCAGCTCCTGCCTCAGTTTGCTTTGTGAATCAGCACATCAGGAGCCAGTTTCAAAAGACGTTGGGAAAGGATGGAGCATGGAGCTGGAAGACTTGTGCTGGAACTGACCAGAATGATGAAGTTCAGCCAATTTAACTCATCAGAAAGAGAGACGGCCAAGTGACCTCAGTAACTGGTACAAGCGGCTTTAAATACCCAGTATCAAAGCAGTCCTGCCTCAGAGAGAAATGCAGAAAATACCCAGGATGTTGGAGATGCCAGCTGGAAAAGTGACAGCAATTACTGACCGCACAACAGGTTATGATGGAGTAAACTCCTGAGGCAGAGAGGCCCAGGGCTGTACCTCCAACAGGCCTTAGCCAGAGGCCTTATTTTCTAAGGCTCAAATCCTGGGATGGACTATTTACACCAAGTGACCCAATAGTCCGTGCTGGCCTCACACCCAGCCGACAGCCAGGCCCTGATGTAGAGCCGGCCATGGGGTAGCCCCTGCCCGGCAGAGCAGATGTGGAGGTCACGGACATCCAGGCTGCTACCAGCCACCACAGACACTCTGCAGGGCTTCTCTCATCCCAAGCCTCTGCCAGAGCAGCAACAGCTGGAAATTGTAAAGGAGAGCTTTCCCAAACTAATCCTGCTTCTTAAACTGCAGAGAGGAACCCACACGGGTTTAGAGGCAGGCGGGAGAGGTGAGGAAGGACAACAAAGGGAAAAACATGTGCTCCAGGTAAAACTGACTACAGAGAGATTCCTGGTCCTGCTCTCTGGCCACCGAGTCCTCACCATGGCTCAAACCCTCTCCAAGCTCTCCCAGAGAGCTGAGCTTTAGGTGGGCTGCAAGGCATGTGCACAACCACAAACATCAGAAGAAGATTCCCATCATTTGGCAAAAGCTCTCTTGAGGGAATCTCTCCTACTTCTTATCTCCCTTCTATCTCTCCCTCCTGCCTTCACCACTTTACACACCCAGAAAACCTCTGTGTAACCATCTCTTCAGTCCCATATCATGATCTTCTTTCGCTATTCCATCTTGCTGGTGCTGTCTCTCCCATCTGTCCATGGATCCGTGCTGGTTCCTGCGGCCCCATGCTGCTCGCAGCCTGTCCTGCATGTCCCTCTGGTAACCCCCTGCACCAGAGGCATCACTCGCCCTCCTCAAACCCGCACTCTGGTCACTGCTCACAGTTCATTTCTAGGAAAGAAATTAAGCACTGTGCAATTACTGCTCTAATTACAAACTCTATTTATATGGTTCTGTCTGTAGCCTGTCCCAGAGTCGCAATGTTGGAGGTCACATTTACTGTGAGCAGGGGCTGCACCAGCCCCAGGTTGGTATCATTTTGCTTTATGCAGATATGAAATCTTTTATAGAACTCAGCAGCTTGCAGCAGTCTTCACAACTTGGCAAGGAAAGCAGCCTAGGATGAGGGAATTGCTTTTTGCAAGCCCCCTGAAAATCTGTCCAAATTTGGTGGTTAGAAATTACCAAAAAACTCCAGGTCCTGCCTGTGATGCAGCTGATGCTGGCGACCAGCCCAACCTGCCATCTCCCCTAGCCCCAGTGCCCCTCAGCCCCTCTGCCCCCATCGCCTCCAAATGAAGCTCAAGGAGGAGACCAAAACAGAGCAGATTTCCCTTTCTTCCCACAGTGGCACCACTGATGCCAACCCATGAGCAGGCACAGCTGGCTCTCACCCCATCGTGGGCTTCAAACTCCTTGGGAAAGGCTTGTTCTCCAAATCCAGGGGCCTGGCAGGGCTCTGGCTGCAGCAGCCCCCCAATACCCACTCCACCCCCCTTCTTGGCAGAGCCACACTGTCACAGACCCCCCCCACGGTTCTGTACAGCTCTGCCAATCCCCCTGACTCCACTGCCAGCATGGCTGCAACAGTGACACCCTCGTGGTGGCACCCCTGCAGGGACACCAGCAGCCCTGGCCCCAGCAGAGGGTGGGCAGCTTGGACTCCCTGCCCCACTGCAGCACAGTACTGCCTTTGACTTTTCCCTTTCAAAAATGAAGGAATTGCCTACTGGAAAGAAATCTGGCAGGAGGATATGAGCAAGTCCTGCAAGACCCAGTACTCACGTGTTAGGAAATTGAATTTGGGGTTTTATTGGCAACTTCCGTCATGGATTTTCAGACCATGAGCCATCGTTCCAGTCACCAACTCTGATCTTCAGATCAGGAACATCAACAAACAAAATCCTCTTCCAGACATTTCTGTATCAAGCCCCAAACCTGCAGTTTAGAAGGAAATTCCCTTCCAGACCCAGGCACTCCACGGAATGATAACATCTCCAGCAAGGCTCTTCCAGCCGTTAATTAACCCCTGTTAATTCACTCACACACACCCGGTAACGGGTCACAGGTAACTGTACAACCACAGCACACATTTCACCAGGATCAGGATTCATCCCAGTGCCTGGCAGGCAATAAGGGAATGCAGCCCAGACAAGGAAATCTGTGGGATTCCTGCTGCAGATCCACAGGGAAGGCTCAGAGGAGACAGGATGGAGCTGTGGCTTGAGCAGGCAAGCCCCCGAGGATATGCAGCCTCTGGCACGATCTCACAGCCGTGTGGACATCAGGTGAGCCGAGTCACGGCCAGCTGGGTGCAGGGCACCCCTCAGCCCTCATTTTGGGTGACACAGGGTGCTTTGGGAAGCCCTGAGCACCTCAGCAGCACACAAGAGGCCGGTGTGTGTGTTCACACCTTCCCGAGCAACAGGAGGAACCATGCACCAGAGGAGTTGCTAAGAGACGCGTACGCCTCCCACCAACGTGCCCAGCACCCACTGCCGCGGCTGGGGGCGCAGGACGGACACGCGCCCAGCACCCCGGGCGGCTCGGCACCCCTGCAGAGGGACAAGGGGCAGGGGCACGGTGCCCGGGATGGCTCTGCCCACAGGGGCGACCCTGGGAGCACCTCAGGCATAGCCCCGCCATGTCTCAGCTCACAGCTCCTCTGTCCCGCAGCACAGGAACCACACACAAGATCAGATCATGTCACCAGTGACCTCACCGCAGCTGTCATCAGAGGCACAAACAAGGGAGAGCTGCAGAAGCCCCATGGGAATGGGCACAGGACAGTCCTTCCCCACCAGCCCACCGTGACTCCCCCAGCTGGGCTGGTGGGACCCCAATGTATCGGACTGAGCCACTGCCACAGCCTGTGCCAGCCTGGCGCTCCCCCCATCTCCCTCCAGCCTGAGTCCCTTTCCTCTCCTCGAATTCCATCAACCCAACAGCTTTCTGTGGCTGAAGACCTCCACAGAGGGGGAAAGGCCCTCCAGCATCAGCCCAGGGTTTTACACCCAACCCTGTCTTGACCCCCCTGAGTGTCCTTTGTCCTTGCACCATGAGGCCGATAAATTCTGGGATTTACATTCCCTCAACCCGTGCAGCCTTTCAGACTCTTCTTACAGTCTGCCTTCCTTCCGTCCTTTCCACAGAAACCCAAAAGGACCGAAGTGGGATGCAGGCCTCTGGAGAAGCACCCAGGCTGCTTCTCCTATGCAGCATCACCATGGTGGCCAGCACTCCTATAGCGGGGCCACCATTCCCCAAAACCACCTCGTGTGCCCCTGCAGTGACATTCCTGGCATGAGGCAGCAGGAACAGAGCTGAGCATGCTGCCAACACCAAGCAGGAACAACAAAACCCAGGGCAGGGAAACGGCAGTGCTTGGCAGGCACCAAGCTGGACCGGGGCTCCTCACACAGACCAAAAGCACCCACGGCCCTGCAGCCTTCCCTGCTGTGGGCCAGCTGCAGAAACCTGGAGGTTTGGGCTCACCGAGAGCAGAGGGACCCTCAGGCTGGGGGGCTGCCAGAGCCTGCCGGCCCGCAGTGGGCCTCAGCACAGCACGATCAACCTTCTCCTTCCCTTCAGCTCCACCGCAGCCTGCCGGCTCCACCGCAGCCCCTCGCCCATCCCGGCCTCCAGATCCATCCCAGTCCCTCCCCCTCATCTCAGCCCATCGGCTGCACCGCGGTCCCTCACCCATGGCGGTCCCCCAGCTCCATCGCAGCCCCTCGGCCGCATCCCACTCCCTCGGCTCCCTCGCAGCCCCTCGGCCCCATCCCACTCCCCCAGCTCCATCGCAGCCCCTCGGCTGCTCTGCAG
>VZTI01002271.1:97246-108172 GCA_013397865.1 Struthidea cinerea | reverse complement strand
TGTTTTCAAACCAATACACTTGTTATTGTTATGAAATGCAGAATGACTAACAAATTGCCATTATTATGGTAATAATATCATAACTAGTGGTTTTTAAGTAAAATATTAACTCTGAGTAATAGAAGAACTGTAGTGCTGAATAGCACTGAGTTTTCATTGCTATTTGTTATCTATGCACTGAGAAAGAAAATTCCTTTAGGAAAATTATAACTAAGATGTTTTCAAGAGCTTGCATTTCATAGCAGCTCTCACCTTCCTCTCAGTCTCATAAATACATGCAGTGTGAGTTGTGAAAAAACACGATGACAATCATTTTTCCTAAAGCAGGCTGATATTGTTGCTCCAACATTTTTATTGCAGTATAAGGATGGAAAACTTCAAGCAGAAAAAAAAATCTAATAATCAATTCAGAGAAGCCATGAGCCACCGTTATCCAGCAGTATCACTGAGATGCCTCTATAATGCAAAATCCATAGCAGTAAGAGTGATGCCATACTGCACTTCCCTTAAGGAACTGTGTTTGTGCTATAAACACTCCTGCACATTTCTTTGAGGGTATCTTATTGCCACAGAAGATAATGGCCAACACTTTCTCTTTTTTGAAGTTATACTAAACAGTAAGTTACAGCCTAAAACTACTAAGAAATCATTCACTTGCCTAAGATGATTTTTCATTGTAGCTTGATGATTATCCTTTGTTCCCTACAGTATATATTTTTATATTATATATTTATATGATATAATGGCATTTCTGTTGGACACAAGGAACAATATGTAATTACATGCATTACTGTTGTAATATGAACCCCGGGCCACTGTGCTAGTAATGATATTTTCTTTATGCACTGTTCTTTTACAGCTTTTTTCAAAAATAATTCTTTTCCCAATTTCTTTAGGGAATCTTACAAGCATGGTCTCTACTAAATGCTGTTAATTTAAACCTGAATCATTAGGAAGCTTAAAGACAGAGCACGAGTGCACCAAGACTTATTATTTTTTCTCTCACACTGTATTTGCGTGTGCTCTTGGACAAGTCTCTGAACTGCCTTTTTGGGTTATTGTTACATTTGCTTAGCAGCAGAACAAAACACAGCACCAGCTGTTGGGAAGAAAATCCCAGCCAAAACCAGGACAAATGCAATACATGAATTAGCTGTTCTTGCAACAGTGAACAGTGAGAATTCAGAACTCAAACATAAAATATGATGAAATTTAGGTGCAAAATTACCACGTTTTAAAGACAAAAACCTGCAAAGACACAAAACATGCTATGTCCTTCAGTACCTTGCAGTGATAAACATGCTCAAAATCCAAGCAGTTTGAACCAGACTATCTTGTGTCATGATATATTTGCAATCTGAGATTCCTATATGCTTTCGCTGGATAACCAGTATCAAAAGAGGCCTCTAAGTTTACAGCGCTTTTGGTACGGGCACATAGCAAATGGCACGGCTGAAGAGTAATGTGCTCTGTTGATATGTGAATGGTGATACAGAGCCAGAAAAATAATTAGTTAAGAATAAAGACATTGGGTAAGGAGATAAGAAATTCATAGTAAAACCAAGAATGAGATGCTTTTTTAGGAAAAGTGTCTTATTTCTGAGATGACAAGCTCTCATTTAGCACATAACAAGACAATAATGTGAAAAACATCCCTGGATCAAATGTTCTTTGTACTGAAAGAGTGTATTTAGCACTTGTGCACTGACACCCTTTTTCCTTTCTGAAATGTCCTGCTGTTGAGGTTAGCTTCTTTTTCCAAAACTATGGTGACCTTGTTTCCTTAGTGTTGGATCTTTACCAATAGCAGAATCCTATGGGATATTCTACTGTCCAGTCATTAATTTGAATGTCTTTGCGCAGCAGTTGCAGGTATGGTCCCTGATGACTTTCTTTTCTACTCCTATCTTCACAGAATCCACTAGGCTGGAAAAGACCTTTGAGGTCATTGAGTCCAACCTATGACCAAACACCACCTTGTCAACCAGACCATGGCACTGAGTGCCACATCCAGTCTTTCCTTAAATACCTCCAGGGACAGTGACTCCCCCACATCCCTGAGCAGCCCATTCCAGTGCCCAGTCACCCTTTCTGTGAAGAAATGCCTCCTGATGTCCAACCAGAACCTCCCCTGGTGCAGCTTGAGACTGTGTCCTCTTGTCCTGTCACTGGTTGCCTGGGAAAAGAGCCCAACCCCCACCTGGCTACATCCTCCTTTCAGGGAGCTGTAGAGAGTGATAAGGTCATACCTGAGCCTCCTCTTCTCCAGCTAAACAACCCCAGCTCCCTCAGCTGCTCCTCACAGGACTTGTGCTCCAGACCCTTCACCAGCCTTGTTGCCCTTCTGTGGACACGCTCCAGCAGCTCAATGTCCTTCCTAAATTGAGGGACCCAGAACCGAACACAGGATTTGAGGTGTGGCCTCACCAGTGCCGAGTACAGGGGGACAATCCCTGCCCTGGTCCTGCTGGCCACACTGTTGCTGGTACAGGCCAGGATGCCATTGGCCTTCTTGGCCACCTGGGCACTGCTGGCTCATGTTCAGCTCTTGTCACCAGCACCCCCAGGTCCTTTTCTGCCTGGCCACTGTCCAGCCACTCTGTCCCCAGCCTGGAGTTGTTGTGGCCAAGGTGCAGGCACTTGGTCTTGTTGAACCTCATACTGCTGGATTTGGCCCTTGGATCCAGCCTGTCCAGGTCCTTCTGCAGAGCCCTCCTACCCTCCAGCAGATCAACACTCCCCTCCACCATGGTGTCATCTGCAAATGTGCCAGTGGCAGACCTTAACAATACAGCAGCTATGATATTGCAGCCTTGCTTATTACAGAGGAGATGTGTTATCTTGTAATATTATCAAGAGGAGAATGTCTTCAAACTAAAAGAGGGTAGGTCAAGATTAGATTTGAGGAAGAAATTCTTTACTGGGAGGGTGGTAAGGCACTGGAACAGGTTGCCCAGAGAAGCTGTGGATGGTCCATTCCTGGAAGCATTCAAGGCTTAGATGAGCCTTTGAGCAACCTGGTCTAGTGGAAGTGGGGGTGGACTAGATGGGTCCCTTCCAACCCAAACCATTTTATGATTCTATGAATGTGGTTAAAACTTCCAATATTTCACACTTCCTCCTGTCTAAATAGTAATAAAAATTAAAATGTTTAAAAAAAAAATCTTTGTACATTTCTAGCACAGGGGAATGACATTAGGGAAGCAGAATAGGTACTTGTAATCTCACAATTCAAGTAATTTAATCTTTCCTACTTTTACTAATCCTGTTTCCATGATGGAAATCCTTCCACATGGCATCAAGATAGAGCAGGATGTGGGCACTGGGGTTTAGGAGGTGCAGGGAAAGGAGCAGGTAGGGAGTCAGGTGCTGCAGAGAGATTTCAGCCAATGATAGATTCTCTTGAATCTCTTTTTTATTGGGGACATAAACCAAAGTGAAGGCAGATGCCAGCACTGAAAAACAGGCTACCATTACCTAGGGAATGGGTCTCTGGGGGGCAGCTGGACAAGCTGCCCCCAGAGTGTCTTGGAATGTCATTCACTCAGCAGGGAGCTGAGGAAGTTGCAGGGAAGACAGGCACACCAAGGATGACTGAAGCAGTTGGCACTGGGAGGGCACTTGCCTGGGAGAGAAGGGGGAACCCTCATGCTAAGGACCTGCACACCTTTCAGGGACAGGGTGACCACATCTATTGAGGGGACAGGGTTGGCAGGAGTGCTGAGGTCCCATGGCCCTAGGGGTCCCACCAAGCCCTGTTGCCCCCAAAGTGGGGGTTGTCACAGCCCTGGGGCTCCTGCAAAGCTCAGGAGCCCCCTCTCTCCCAAAGAGGGTTAGCATGGTTGTGGGGATCCCAGAGAGGTGTCACAGACCTGAGGGTCCTGATGAGCCCAGCCATCCCCCTTGAGAGATGTGTCATTACCCTGGTTGTCCCATGGAGAGAGGGTGTCACCACACCAGAGGTCTCAGGCGATGGGGGTGTGTCACTGTCCGGGAGGTCCCACCAAACCCGGCATCTCCAGAAAGAGGGTTCTCATGGAGTGGGGTGTCCAGGGCCATGCTGCTGCGATTCTACCACACAAGGGTACCAGTCAGTGGGCCGACACTTGTCCTTGCCCAAGCCACTGAAGGTGTCTCCAGGTCTGCAGGGAAGTCATCGCTCCAGCCTTCTCCCAGGCCAACTGGTCTCCCTTTTCCCAAGCCTCCCTTCCAGCCCAGCCTGGTGCCTGCTTTACAGCCCTAGATGAGGGAGCACCCACCCCCAGCAGCCAGCATTGTGTTGTAGTGCAGCATTGTGTTATAGTACAGGTGAGGATCCAGGCTTGTTCTCTCTCCTGAAGGAGTTATATTGACAGCGTAAAAAACCAATCATAATAAACAAGACAAAACCAAGATGCATTTCCACACTAAGGAAACACTTCCCACCCTAGATTCAGGCTAGGGTGAAGTCCCTCCTGTCCCCTGAGGTCAGCCATAGGGGGAGGCAGAAGGGTTCCCCACAAAACTTCAGAAGTCCTGAAGGTGACTCTAAAAATCCCACCTGCTGAGCTTGCCCACACAGGTGCAGCTCTTGTGGTGGAACTTGCACAGCTCCTTCTTGAAGTTCATGTGGACCATGGGGCCATAGTCTTGGGTTCTGCAGCATCTAGACACCCCTGGCCCTGTCAGCATCTGCAGGACAGCCCTCCACCCCCACCCATCTGGGGCACCCATGATGTCTATCCTGTCTTTCGATTAAAAGGTAACAGCTCTCAGTGTATGTGTTTGCCTATCTGTCAGTTCATTCAGAGCCTTTCTGACCTTTGTTCCGGGTTAGGACTCCACTAGTGTTACTGTGCAACTAACAGCTTCAGCAGTCAATGGAGTAAATTTACACTGTAGTTTGCATTATAGGACTTAATTTTTTAGTTGCTTTAAAAATATTGAATGTTTTGTTCTGGAAAGTTCTTTGTTGTGTGTTCTTGGGCTGTGTACACAGACTGGGGATTCCAAATGCTCTCTGTTCTTGTTGTCAGAAATGTCTGTAAACCCCACAGATAAGATGTCCCTTCCCATTCAAATTCTGCTTCATTATGGTATGGCAATGGCTGCCCTCCAATCTCTATCCAGTTCTGGCAATGGTGACCATGAGCAATTTTCCTTACCGTGGTTTTTTTAAGCTAAGCAGTGAGATGGGTTTTAATTCCAGTGTTTTTCTTGGATGCAAACTTTCTATGCACAAATTTCAACATGCCTTCAAATTCTCAGAAGCTGACTTTGCAATTTGTAATGACATTTAGTGTAGGGTCTGGACATAATCAAATGTTTACAGTAAAACAGATAGAATGTCCAATGGAGCTTATGTTATGGCTTGCCTCACACGGCACCCTTAAACTTTACTTGCTGTACTGTTTTATCCCCTTACAGAGCCATTAAGAAGTATGGTTAAAAATCATTTTCTGTTCCTACTCTGTTAGTTGTAAGTGAATATTTATCCATTATTTTTCTGATTGTAATGCTGATAAATAAATGGACTAACAGATTTACAAATAAGGACAATAGTTAACTAAATTACAGTAAGGTATCACAGGTGCAATTACAGAAAATTCACATAACTGAAGCAAAAGCACCGACAGAAATAAGATCTAAGCAGTCCAATGGCTGATACTAATGAATAAAGAAGAAAAAGCCATTATTTCAACAGAATTATTTGAAATATTGATCCAGATGTTAAACACTGTTGATTTAAAGCTAATGAACATTTGAAATTCCAAACTGGAATTCCAAATGTGTTCTTCAGAAACAAAACTGCTGTTGTGATTTTTACATTTCAGGGGAAAAAAGACAGTGCAGTTATGCTTTGTTTATTTTCAAGTGGGACAATCAAATCTTGGGGAAAGTCTATACTTCTTTTGTCAGCAGTAATACCATAACATAGTTATATTCCTTCCACCAGCTGGATTCCATGGCACTTTTATTAATGTCATGTACACATGGCACTGAAAACACAAAGCAGTCCAACAATTTAAAGAATTGTATTTAATAAATGATTTATAAATGTTTTACAGGTTGAAGGTGAGAATTAACCTTTTTGAGCTTTGTAGCATTTTGGCCACTGACCTCAAATAGAACCAAAATGTCACTGAGACCATTCAAACACCGTTCTCTTCTGTAAGTCTGCCCACAATGAATGGACCTGCAGCAGACAGGTCAGCGACAGACTGTTCGGTCAGTAGGGTATATACCAACTTCTTCTCTGGCACTTAAGGATGTTCCTTTTTGTTGCTCTCATCCCTGCTGGCAATTTGCCTAAACTAAGAAACCTTGCCTGTTGCAGACATCCAGGTGTGAGTTTTGCTTCTGCTCCTTCATAGTGTGGTGTACAGGTATGTCCCTGCTTCTTCCTTTGCAAGTCTGACAAGCTCCTCCTGGCCTCCCTTGTCTTTCTGTCTTGTTGCTCATCCAATTTACAACATCTCTCTTTTCCAGGGGGAACACGTGACCACACATCAGCTCGGCCACTGGAAATGTCCTGCACAGAGATTACCAAAGAGTCAAGTCCTTTATCTACATGCATTTGCTACCTACATTTTGATTCTTGCTCCTGGGAGGTAGGAAACCTGAAACAAGGCATATTGTACATTAGCTAGTTTGGGGGTTATAAATGTCTTAATTCAAATACAGAATACAGATTAAATGATGTTTCCAGGGCAACACTGTGACTGCTCCATTAAAAAAAAAAAAAAAATTACCTGAATGTTTTATGTTCTTAGGTTTTTGAGTTCTCTAAACTTGGAAAGCTTGGCAACAGTTTTCTGGCCATATTGATTGTTTTTTAAAATCTCTCACTAGTCTTTTCCTTTTTTAAAACTAGATTTTCAGCTCTTTGTAAAGAAATCAGTGGAACTGCAACAGTTAATAGCACCAAAGAACAATCCCTTTCTTTTAAAATACAGAATAATGTCTCACAGTTTTTCTTCCTTCCCTTTGCATTTTGGTAGAAGTCTCTTGAGATGGTATAGTATTACAGGATTTCAGTGTGCTGGAATAAAGTTGTTAGGGATGAAGAAAACATTCTATTCATTCTCCTATACATCCATGTCCGTCCATCCATCCATCCATCCATCCATCCATCCATCCATCCATCCATCCATCCATCCATCCCTTGGGTCATTCACCCATTAGCCTACTTTTAGATCTCCAGTTACGAGTTTGAGGGTACACTATCACTCAGAAGTGGCTGACCTTTAAGAAGCTGAAAGAAAAGTAATTTAAATCAGCCAAGAAAACTTGCAATTTGGCATTTGAATGAGCTGTTGTGCTTCTGCCTCTCAGTATCTTCATAGATCAGTGGCAAACACAACTTGTCTGCCACACAGATGTCATGCCTGTGACTTAGCAGCACTATGAACACATCACAGTACACAGTGAGAGGTACTGTGTGGGGTCTCGTTAGGCAGAACAAGAGGCAGGGACATTGCATCATCCCTAAGCAGCCTGGTCCCCAGCAGGTCACAGGTCAAAGTGAACTCTGCTTGCTCTGCTGTGTTACAGGGATTTGTGTGAATGAAGGACAGGAATGTCACAGCATTGACAGTGACGTCGGTTTCAGGAGGAGAGGCAGACCATGCTTGGCAGGCAGTAAGGCAGAGCAGAACTTCTGCTGGGTGGCAGCAGTCCTAGACACAGTGTAGGGCCACCAGTGTCTCTTTAAAGTTATTTCCAATTCAGATAAGCATTTATTCTTGTATGTGTCTGATTTGCCTCAATTTTCAGAAGATTCTTTCCTTCTCAGGCTTCTGGTGTTTCTGGAGTGTGGCCATGGTCTTTTCCCCTTTTCTACCACTGGTTGTACTCACTCTGTTGTGGCTGTTGTCACATCCTGATGTTTCTGCACCCCGAGCAGCCAGCAAAGATGTTTGCTGTGGCTCTAAGTGGCCCTCTGCACAGTGGCTTTCCAAGGTTCGTTGATGATATTACACTTAAAATCTTCTGGTAGACTGGTGGTTTTTTTAAACACACTTCAACTGTACTTGCCAGTTGCTGTTCCCACTTGCAGCACGAAGTAAGATGTATTGTAAGATGTATGTATTTGCTGGGATGACAGTATACAGCATTTGTCATTTTGCATTTTTTCTTCAGACATCTCTCTTCTGTGTGCATTTTAAAAGATTGAGAAAGCCTCCCCTTCCTTCCCTTCCTCTCTACCTTAGAAAATATGTTTGCATTGAGTACAATTAAGGTCTGAATGACTCCCCCAAAAGAGGAATGTTTAAGAACGTAGTTAAAATGCCTCACCATGTCAGAGGCACGTTAACTGTGGTTCATGATAACTTCATTCATCTTCCTCATACACGGGTTTGCCATGGCCACTCCACGTAAAATGTAGACAGTGTTGGCCAGAAGTTTTTCATTTATGTCCACTATGAGGACATCAGGGGAAAAAAACCCCAAAACAAGTCAGTGACTTACAACTGATGAACTCTGTGTTGCAACAATTAGACTTTTAAATCTTTATTTAAAGAACCTCATATGTGTGATTTTTGGCTCTGACTCAGGGGAGCTGAGCCCAGAAAGGAGCGTTATGATCATTTAATCTGAACCCCAGATTTGTAAAAGCCATAGAGCCCTTCTCTAATAGTATCCGCCCTGAAATTTATGTAAACATTAAGTTTACATAAATTGCTCCAGCTTTTCTTTCCATGTATGGCACAGCAACTGTGAGATCTGGAGAACCCATGGTATCCTTAGGTAGCACCAGAACTCAGTGATTTGCAACAGTAAACTCATGGAAGGACACCTCATGGCTATGATTTAGGTGCCTGTTTGGATACTGTACTTAAGCCTCTAAAAAAAGGTTTTTTGCATGTTTGAGTATCTTACTTCACTTAGTTTCACTTGCTCCTCACTATTATGAAATGGTCTTAGAAGAGAGAGATGACAACACAGACTGAAGATTTTGGGTAGGAACTGTCTGTAGGAGCAGAGAGCAATGAGGCATGCTGGCCACAGCCAGTCTGTACATACTGCAGAGAAACAGCCTCCTTCATTATGTCACTCAGACACAGCCTTTTGCACAAGCTTTACAGAAACTCTAGGCTCTCTGAGCTCATTCCCGTTTCAAAATCAGGAAAATCTGGATTATCTCATCTGTTTCCCCTTGTTGTGCTAATGCAAGGCACTCGTCTTGCTGGACTGCACGATCAGCATCCTGCCCATCCTCAGCCATCCCAGTGCAGGACCAGGTAATTGTGTTACTGTTTGTGATGTCCTGGGCTGGGGAACTTTTCTTTGGATGAAAGGTGAAAAAGGTCTTTCAGATATCTAAGGCAGGCCTCATGTTGCCAAAGCAATATGGCCGAGAGCTATGTAATGTGAGTGATGTAAAATAAGATCAGAAGCTAATTTCGAACAAAATAAACAAAGAAGAGAGACAGAGCCTGACGAGATATTATTTGTAGGAAAAGGCAAGGTTTTGAAGTTTAGAAAGTATCCATGGATATATTTTCAGTTCATGTAAATGAGTATTACTTAACAATTCATATTTTAGAAAACTGGAATGTGTTGAATAATAGCTCTTAGCATATTGCATTGAGCAACATTTTGAGGTAATAACTGACTTCTCTATGAACTTTTTTCCTGAATTTGTTTTGAGTATGTTGAAAATTAGTGTCTTCCTAAAGTAGATCTCAAAGTCTTCTCTCTTTCTCCTTTCAATTCTTCTCTATGTTGTATATAGTTTCCCACAGCTGAAAATATAAGATGCAAAAAGCAGAATTGTTGCAGAAATTTCTTTTGATTGGCTTTGTCTTTTCATTTTCAAAGCACACTGTACTTGTGTTTTGGGTAACTTTTTTTTTATTATGAAGATTTTAAACATACCAAAGGATGCATGTTGGCACCTTTTATCTAAGGATAATTTGGCATGTATATTAGTTTTGGGTCCTTGCTGGCAGCCTACAGGCACACTGAAACACGTGCGAACCACGTCATTAACTGTAGATAATACAAACAGGACCTGTGAATAATACAGTTAGAGGTATATAGATATTCTGATACATATATTGATATTTGTGTAGTTATATATAGGCAGCACAGTCGTAGCAATCTGTAATTGCATTCCTTGTTTTTACTGGCAGCAGATCTACCTTCCTGAAGAACAACCCTTTTCTTATACCGTGCGAACAGAGCAGCCACCAGCAAGGGCAGGTGACGCTACTCCCCCAGGGCTGTGCCGATTTCTAAGTCCATGCCAACCCCAGGCCGACCGCGGCCCCCCATCACCCGCCCCGTCTCACCGGTCCTTACGGCCTCGCCGAGGGACGAGGGCGGCAGCAGCAAGTCCCTGTCCAGTAACGTGCTGGAAGTCGTCGGGCAGGCGGCTGGTCACCTCCAAGCCAGCGTCCAGCTTCTCCTTGTTGGCCTTGGTCAGTCTCTTGATCTTTACCAGGAGGTCGGGGCGGTCGTAGCGAAAGTGTGGGTTCCAGAAGTGGTGCAGGGGCCCATCAGGGTAGCTGGTATCGCCCCCCGCCATGGCCGACCTCGGCCCGGACACCGCCGCGCTGCTGGACGGACTCACTGTCAGCTTGTGGAACCCGTACAGGTTGAGCTGGCGGACGATGCTGCCGAAGTTCTTGGTTTTGAAGAGCTCCTCCTCCCCGGCGGCGCCGGGCCCCACGCCCAGCAGTTCCTGCTCGAAGAGCCCCTGGTCGATGAACAGCCCTTCGCCGCGGGCGTCCCAGCGCACCGAGTGGACGCACGGGCTGTTGACCAGCAGCCATAGCTTCACGGGGAAGGTGCAGGGCCGGGGGATGGCAAGGCGGGAGCGGGGCCAGAGGGCGGCAGAGGAGGGGCGGAAACCAAGCGGCAGCGGCGGCTTCGCCATTGCGCCGGGCGGCAACTGCCGCGGCACGCGCGCCCAACCCCTCTGCGCCGACAACGGCCGCC
>VZTI01002271.1:8169-97219 GCA_013397865.1 Struthidea cinerea | reverse complement strand
GCGTCCCTCAGCGCCCGGGCCGCGCCACGCTGCCCGCAGCACCCCCCGCTGCCCCCGGAGCCCTCCGGTCCCCTCACTGCCCCCAGCCCAGACCCCGTTGCCCTCAGCGTCACTGAAAGGTCGGGAAGAATACAACTCTCTAACACTGTAATTTCAGTATTAGAAAGCAGGCGTTACTTTTATTTCAGTGCTGGATGCGTGGGGGACCACTCCTCCTAACACACCCCAGCAAAGTTCCAAAGCCGTCGTTTTGCTATACAAACTATACCTGCTGATCTAAATTCCCAGAATTCTCATCCCCCTTCTTAGAACTTATTTACGTATACAAAGCTGTACACCTTATAGTTGGGCATGCGTATGCAATTTGGGGAATGGTCTCAAGAGGGTCTCTGGTGGTCATTTGTGGGATGGCCCCCACCTCACTTTATCCTTTCATGGCCACAAGTTCACCTGAGGACATGACTTCCAAGTTGGCTCACGGCCTGCTGTCTTGGTATACCCTGTGGTATAGCTATATTCAGATTTAGCTGTGGGGGTCATTTATCACCTCAACTAAAGCTGCAGCATCAGACAGATGTCTGGAATGCTAAAGTCAGATTAACTTTACTTACACCGTATTTCACAGACTTTCGACAGTTCTTTCTTCCCACATCCCCTGTTGCCCCTTCTTTGTCATTTCACAAGCAAAATCAGTCACTGGTCTAGTGGCAGAAGGGTCCCAAAACCAACCTTCTTATTATAATGAGTAGTAAGCCATAGCTGTGCCATCCCTCAGTTTTTTCTATAGGACAGTGGCATTTTCTTATTTATTAAGGCAGTTGAGTACAGGAAGAGGTGGAAATACTCAGATGTTGTTACAAGACTGCACAAGACAAATATTTTCTTGGTGCTGTACCAGAGTCTACATTTCAGGAGTCTGCAAACCTCTGAAAATCCCTTACTTTCATGAAGAACTTCCACTTTGAAGGTCTTTGTGATCAGCCACATTTGCTCTAGATGAGATAAAACCTCATAAAGATATGGTATCAACAAACTGTAACAGGTCATGTTAATGCCTAGAGGAATCTAGAGGATCTAGATAAGGCTTTGATCTGTCTTAACTTTCATCATGGATTGCAAGATGTAATTACTCACAAGCCTTGCGATGAGGTAGTCCTTGGTGCAGTTAGCCCAAGCCGTACTCACAGCACGTGCAAGAGCTGCATGCCCATCCTGTTACTCTGCCTGCATTGCTCCCACATCTCTTCTGACCCCTGCTCAGCCTTATCAGATCCAAATTTCCCCAGACCACTGCCTTCTGGAGAGAAATGGACAGGTTCATCTGTACTGGAAATGTTGGTATAACATTGATTATGACAGTAAGGAAAGCAAGAATTGAGTCCCTTATACCTTTGTCATTCTTCTTTGCCCCACATCAGGTCAGTGCCTGTGGTAAGGACAGTAACAAAGCCAAGGTGCTGCCTTGAGTTGTCGTGCAGTGCGATGCTCCCAAAACACCTCTGCTGGACTTGCAGGCCTCTGCCAGACAATGCTTGGACAAAAAATAAAGCTCTGGACATCTAAGGACAAGTGACAGGGATTGCCAAAAGCAAAGGCACCCGCAAAGCTTTCAGTGTTTCTGAATTAAGTACTTCAGCTGAA
This sequence comes from Struthidea cinerea, assembly GCA_013397865.1. Taxonomy (NCBI): domain Eukaryota; kingdom Metazoa; phylum Chordata; class Aves; order Passeriformes; family Corcoracidae; genus Struthidea; species Struthidea cinerea. Next base: position 95,578 of record VZTI01002271.1, on the reverse strand, counting down.
CACAGAGCAGGTCAGTCTAGATTGCTCTTTGCTGTGAGAAATTAAATCCTCCTGCGATGTCTGCTCTGACCTTTTTTGCATCTTTTAGAGACTTTCTTGTTTTAAGTAATTAAACACCAGTACTTTCATACTGTTCTTACTATGCTTCTGTATGAGTAGCCTGAGTCCTCCTAAGTGCATGAGCTACTGAGATAACACATTCACTATTATTTCAGCACTTACATGGTCTTGGTGCCATGTCCTCAATCCCTCATAAATTCCCTCTCAAATTGCCCATCAGTGCATGCTCTATTCCTCATCAATATGCTTTTTTCAAAACCTCCCAGTGTCCACAGTTTTCCACAGGCAGTTAAAAAATCTCCAAACCAGATTCAAGTTTCATACTAAAGTGGTATCATCTGGCCCACTTTGAGAGCAAAGCAAGCAAACCGTATATATATTCCCTGGTAGGTCAAAAGGCAAATGCCACAGTGTCTGTGATAAGGGGTAGTCATTTATTCGAAACACAGTTTTGGAAAAGCTGGAAATAGCCCAAAAGACTGAAGCATCTGATCCTTGAATAGAAAAGAAGCAACCAGAATTCCATCTAGCTGTTTTGGTGAGCAGCATCTGTTTTTGAAAGCCTTTTTTCAGGCCACAATAAGAGAGGAGACCAATTAATGAGAAGATTCCTGGTATATTTCCATTGGGAGCATCTGATTCATTGTACAGCTAGCAATGCTTCACTGAGCACCAGAAAATGCATTTCTGAAGGCAGTGGAAGGGCAGAATCTACTGTCAAAGATGTAATTTCAAGTACCACCTGTTCCAACTACATGCACTAGAAATACTTCCTTGTGGTGGTGGAAGAGGGCCTTTATCTTTCAGTGATCATTGTAATGTGATATAGAGCAGGATTTTTCCTTTTCTTCTATTTTGAATAACTTGTTTGCCATGCAGTAGTATACTTACTTGCCTTGCTTCCGACTTGGTAAAATTAGAAATGCTCTTTCAGTGATTTCTAGTATTGAGAGATCTCTGAAGCACAACATAACCTAAAACTGCTCCGACACAACAACCAGAAGCTGTGCTCCTCAGCCACTTTATTGTACCCAGTCATAACTCCTGCAAAACGTCATATTGCTATTTGTAAATTGATTTTACACTGCTCCTGTCTACTCAACTTGACATTTAATGAGTCAGTTCACCTCCTTCTTTATACAAAAAATTGTTGGAGGGGAAGAGCATGGTGTAAAGTTACCAGATTTGCAGAAAGAGAAGGCCACACTCCTTTTCTAATTACAGATATATTTCTTTTTACTTTATTTTTGTTAATTCTATGTCCACACTCTTCTGAGAATATCATTACATTTCAACTATAGTCTTATGTGAATTAGACTTAGAGAATGAGCTACCATAAAACTAACCAAGAAAAGGTTGTGATGATACATGACTTCTGATCCTTTAGATTTCAACCAGAACAACAACACTGAAATGATCAGATCATCATAACCTCAGCACAGATTGATTGCTTTCCAGATACCTAAATTAAACAGCTGCAATTTGCTTTCGGCATAAAAGAACCTAATCCTATAAACACATGCAAGTGTAATGCCACCCATGATACTTCCAGGTATATGCCAACTGAAGTCAATGGCAATAAATCACAGCAGAAAAATTATTAGGATACATTTTTGTAGCATGAGGATTTGTGCCTGACTCATTCAAAATTATAAAGCTCAGAGAGGCAACTCTCAAGGAAGATGTGAAAAACCTTAAAGAAATATAGGAGGATGTGAAGGATCTTAAACAAATGGAAGTAATACTATAAATATGTGGTAAAATACAAGACTTTCCCTGAGGTTTTCACTAATTGTACTCTTAAAAAATTCATGGCCTTCCATAAATGAAGACACTAACAATCTAAAAAAGATAGCATTTACCCACTAGTCTTTCCTGCATATGTAATGCTGAAGTTTTACTCCCTGTCTTGACTTGACCTAACACATATAAGGACCAAACCACAAATTTATTACAGATTTCCTAACCTTTTTATAACTGTAAAGAAGTAAGAGAGAAACTAATCTGCTGCCCTCCCAGTTTCTATGTATCATTTACAACTAACAAGACTTCTGCAGATACTCATTCATGCAAGGTAAGGGGAGAGAAAAAAAATCAGGATTTCAAAAAAAGTGTTTGCTCATTTTTTAAAACAAAAATAAGGACTACTCTTCCAGTTTCATCTAAACCATCCTGTCCATGTCCTTTGAATAAAAAGATAGTTTACAAAAGCAGCTTACCTAGGCATTGGTGAGTTTACTCTGTATTTAACTAGAGAGAAAAATGACATTATCTTCTAGGCTGCTCTTGAATTTTGTCAAAATATCTGCCGCGTCAGAAAAATATTACTTTCTCTCCCCCTCACTCACTCCAAACTACTAATAACAGCTAATAACCCTTTCTTCAAAAGGTATTGGGGATTTTGTTTTTCCTAGTAACCTCAGGCAAAATAAATAATGAGTGAAGAGCTGGTGTAATATGCTTTGTACACAACTTGCACTTTAATGCAGAAATACATGGGTTCTGCAGCTGTTAGCTAACAGGTCCTTCTTTTCAGCTTCAACAGCTCTAAACTTTGTTTTGTATTAAAAGCACCACGACTGAGCACATTACCTACTTCTGCTAGGTACAGTGAAGCTGGATGTGTTTTTTTCTTTGGAAGCTTAAATCCTGTCTGTGTTTATGTCCTTGATACTTGTAAGGAACAAAAAAATTACCGTAATAAATCAACAGAAGAAACCAAAATCATTACAAGATTCCAAGGAGTCTACAGTATGTTTTAAAAGTATTCAAGAAAGCTTCTTTTGTCAGATAAAGTGAAAAAAAAATACTTCAGACAAACTGTAGCTAATGGTCTTTCAGAGCAATTAAGCAACAGTATAACTGAATTAGAGCTGCTGTGGCAAAGTTTGAACCTTTCAGTAACTTCAGTAGCCTCAGTTTAAGATCACTGAGATCTGTTTACATACCAATTTACACAGGATAGGGAATCCAAGAGGCCTAGCAGCCCTGGAGAAGCCACCACACTACTACATTTGCGTTTTAGGACATTCTGCTATCTGCTGTTAAGCTTCCTTAGATCCAAGTAGGTTGCAATCCTGGATTTTCTCGTGGCCTTCTGGGAACACTCCCTGCACAACAATTTTCTACTTTCTTCTGAGAAGTTCTCATTATTTTTACCAGAACTTTTGCAATTCTGTTATGATAATTCCATAAACCAGCTATAAATTACATTTTTAATATCACATCCCAAAGCAATGCACTGTGTCAGACAGCAAGATTTCTTCTGTTCAGCACCCATAAAAATATTTTTCCTGAAGGTCAGAGTCCTCTCAGCAGCAGCAGTCTACCTTTCAAGAGTCACTTTGCAGATTACATTTTCATTTCCAAATCAGCAGTGATGAACTGTCCCACATAATAATTTGGACCAAGTGAACATCTGTCTTATTGACAATGCCTCTGCTCCACAAGAGGCCTCAAGAGGCACAAGAGTCTGCAGCTCTCCTTGGGTTCACAGCTCACCAGAAACCACGGTCTCCCTGATGGATGCTCCTCCCAAACCACTGCAGCTCCAGCAGAGAGCTGGCCCCTCTGCACCGCACTCAGAAGTATCCTCACCTGCTGCCTGTGGCACCTGTACTTGAGAAAGTCCAGTGTTCCTTCTTTCTCCACATATATGAATACTGCATTGTGGAGATTCTTGCTTTCCACTGTCCCACGGCTGAAACAGGTCCATTGTCTGATAAAGCATAAAGATACCTTTTTTCTTGTTTTAACATCCTGTATTTGTCAGTTTTTGCAGGAGCCAGTTGTTCCACTTAAGGAGAAATTCTATTGCTTCAGGGCTCCTTTCTGGGTAACAAAGTGGATGTATTTATATCCCTTGACTTTAGACACTGTATTGCCCCAGCATGCATCCACATGAAGGGTAAATGTTTTAGGCCTGAGCTGGTGGAATTCTTACTGACAACTTCAAGTAAGGAGCACGAAGTCCAGCAGCCAATCACCCACAGTATAACCCACTCATTTGTTTGACTTTAAAATCACTCTTAGTACCAGTAATAAACTATATACTGTACACCATGCTGTGCAATATAGTCTACATTCTTAGTTAGCTCTATACTTAATTACTATTATTAAATTACAGACAGTAACAGGAAAGATTCAGACAAATGCAGCAGTGATACATGAAGTATAAAAATGACAGATAAACTGAGTGCTGTAACAACATCCAGTCCTGATGGATATGAACTTGGATTAATTTTTGACCAGACAGTTTGACCAGAAGTGTTTTATCACTTGAAAATACACATTAAAAGTGCATGCTTCATTCTCTATAAAAATATTTCCCAAAAAATATTATCTTATTGGTAAAGAAAGTAGATGGTTTTGAAAGCTAGCATCTTTTCATTTTGTTGTTTGTTTTTGTTACTTAAATGACAAAATCATTTAGGTTGGAAAAGAGCTCTGAGATCAATGTATTAGGTTTTTTCCCAGACTTACCCAATACATAGTTTGGGGACATATACTTAGGTAGGAAGTTTGAAAAGAAAGTAGTTTTCATCACTTCAGTGTGCAGCAGGGAGGGGAAAAAAAAGTCAAGATTTCAAATTATGTCAATTTCTTTTATTGCTTAAATAACATATAGCTTACCACCACCAACATAAGGCACCAGAGTATGATCAGTTGTGTTCAACATTTGTAAGAGAAGTTTTTCTTTTCACAGCAAAATTGTCCATCCTCGGTGAGACAACACAAACATTAGTAAGATCATTCTCATAAGCAGATACTAGTGCTAGAAAAACACACTACGTTAGCAGTACTAATAATAGGCTGTACCATCTAGCTGTTTGCAGACTTCTTCTCTTGCCTAACACACAAAGTATTCAAGCATCAAGTTGCTGAACTACCAGGTACCATTAAATAGTTTTGTATTACCCATAGGGTGTGGTGCGGCATAGCTTGAACATCTTCATATGGAAGGAAAAGAAGACAGTCTGCACCTCAAAACAGGTTTGCAATATTCCCCTCTTTTAGCAACAATGGCACATCCACTGATGCACCCTCATCCAAATCTTTCAAATGTGGTTTTATTAAACTAAAGCCCAGTGTTGTTGGACACAAAAAACTCAACATACCCACACTATAGCATCAAAGTTTTCAGTTGTGTCCTATGTGAACTGTTCCACTAATATAAAAAAAAATCCCCAAACCAACAAACTACTAATTTTGAATTTCCCTCTGCTTCCAGCAGGTCTTTCTTTCACATGCAAGAATATGTGTGTATAAAAGGAAAGACCAAGAGAACATTAACTACAGATCAGTCTTCTAAATAATACAATGTAAGACAGAAGCCCATTTCAGCTGTGATTAGTGGTCAGTTTATGTCACTCATGCCTTCTTAAATGACATGTTAGATGACTGAAAACACAAGTTCATATGCCAGTACTAATACTGATTCCTTTACATTGCTGACCAAAAACCAAGCACAACTGTAAAACATCTATTCCATCAATCCTTTCAGAAGTTACTGAGATCCATTTTGAAAAACCAAAGACACAACAAGCACTGCATGCCCAGAACAGCTCCAGATTGGTCTCATTCATCTACCTCACCGAAGGACATTTCTAATTACTTTCTATACATACACCAATTTCAGGTGGGTTTTTTTTTTCACCATCTTCCCAGATTCAAGCAGTTGGTTTTATTTTAAAATGTCAGCTGTGCTATTACCCTGTAAAGACACGAATTTGAAAGAAAGATTGCTTTCAAGAAAGTCAGTAAAGGTGTGCATGCAGACATCACTCGTGCATCTTAAGCCAGTCTACCTACAAATAGCAGAGCCAGAGAGAATTACTTCAGGGTTAAGCACTACCCTTCTGGACCAGTTTGGACTTTCCCAGCAGCACAGTGCATCCCAAGGCACTGATTTGCTCTGCTGCCTTTTCAGCACAGCAGTCCAACCAGCAGCAGCAGCAGAGAAACAAACGTAGTTACGTTCATACAACTACAGACTGGCTTCCATTACTTCCTTCCCTTTCCAGCTGCTTATTTTGGCTCCATAGGAAGAAACGACCCTGTCCTTCAGGTAAGGAGGAAAGACCCCTTCTGACCATCCCTGCCTGAAGTTATAAACTCAAGAACAGGGAGGAGAAACGATCCTGACACGCCAGTCTGTACCCTTCCCCGACGGAGCAGCTTCCGACAGCCGAGAAGCGCTTCCCCGCAGCTGGGCTCGCTGGTAGCCGGGACAGCTGTGCCGGGGCAGCGCCCCGCGGGGTCGCGTTCCCAGTGGCTGCCTGCCTGACCTTCCTCCGAGTGCCAGCTGGATCCTCGCCGCCAGCACCAACGTCCGCCCCCGAGGAAAGCCCTTCGCACAGCCACAAGGGCTGCTCCAAGGGCTGAACTGACCCCGACCTGGCCAGGGCTGCCGCTGCCGACCCCGGCATCCCCCGGCGCAGGGGCCGAGCCCCAAGCCACCGCACACCGGGAGAGACGCGGTTCCGGTGCACCCCGGCCCCGCTCACGGCCGCAGCCGGCACTGGGGGAAGGCGAGGGAAAGCGGCGGGAGTTTCTCGCACCGCACAGGGGCTGCGTGCGGTGCGGACATCCCGTGACCCACAGCACCTCTTCACGCCGAGCCGTCAGCAGGAAGTGCCCAGTGCCCTTAGGGGCCAGCTGCTTCCCGGCGGAGCGGGCTGCGGAGCCCGCCCCGGGCGGCGATGCGCGGGAGAAAAAGACGAGGGGCTTCGACATCTACCCGAGTGTCACAGTCACGTCCGCGCCCTCCTTTCTCCAGCTGCAGGACGTTCTGGCCGGGGCTGGCGAACTGCAGTCCCGCCGGCAGCTCCTCCCTAGCGCGGAGCATCCCCACGCTTCAACGCTGCGGCTGCGGAGACAGCACGGCCGTGATCCCGCGCCTCCTGCCTGTCCCCTCTGTCCGTGTCGCTGCGCCCAGGGGACACAGCGGCGCACGCGAGGCCAGGAGGCGGTGACACCGTGAGACCCTTTCTCCCTCCGTCCTTCACTCCTTGCTGAGCGACCACGGCGTTTGGGGGCAGCCCGGTGTTGAGACCGGAACCTGAGCTTCTTGGCAGCGATGCAGGGAGAAGGTTCGCGAACCCCTTGGAAACTTGGCTTCTCCCCTCCCTGGCGTTTTCCCCTTCGCTTTATTTTCGAGCGTAACGGTGTTAATGTGATATCCAGCAGTGGGTGTCGCTGTTTTGCTATAAAAGTTTTTCCTGGATTGTGTGTTTTTTGTTGGAGTCAGGTAGTGCCACCCCCACCCCGTCGTGGTAAAAGGAAAAAAAAAACCCCAAACCCTGTTAATTACTTTCGTATGCACGCCTCTGTGTCAAAAATACACTAGGAAGGTTAATTAACATTCGAAAAGTGTTCTTGAGTTTAAAAGTACCTTGTGAATTTTAAGTTGGCCTCAGCTCACTGGGTTTCCAGACTTTTTTGTAGTATGTATGTCACTACGCTCTGAACCCAAATAATTAGTTGGGCTATCCTGCCTGGAAAGGAAGCAGATGTACCCACCCTGACTGCATTCAAAGTACTGTATAGTTGTACAAAGCGATGATCTCCAGCTATATAGAGAATTGTTCGTCAGAGAATTGTTCCTCTGAGGTGCTTTAGCCACAAAATGTACAGAAATGGCACACGTTGCTGAACCTCCGTTTGCACTAATGACTGAGAGGGTTCATCTATAACAATAACTTCCTCATTCTTATATAGGAATTCGATGTTACCCCTGTATGAAGGAGGAACAAGGCTGTCTGGATGTGCCATCAGGTGCGTATGCACACAGTAAGTGCTTAGGCACTCAGCAGGATTACTTACACTCAAAGCAAATTCCACAGCCTCTTAATTAATATCCAGTCCAAATAATAGAGATTTCGGACTGTCAAATTCATTATTGCAGGGAAAGGTTGAATAAATACAGGTACAGCAATACTGCATTTGTTTAGCACAGACGAAGATATCCACCGGTAGCTGAATACAGGGCAAATGCCAGCTAAGAGCTGTAGAAGTCTAGTGAATAAGCACGAAAGTGACATGCAGATAGATTTTACCTCTCCTAGATGCAAGAACCTGATGACACACCAGTAATAAAGTGGAGCAACAGGCAAGATGTTGCCATTGCTCACAATGCTCTGAAAAAGATGGTGGCAAGGGTCCTTTGGAGGGGTAAGTTTTTTTCACACGTACAAGGAGACAGAAGAGTATCTTTTCTTTACCAGGATCTTTGCTGGATGGCTACCTCATCTCAGTAGGAGTGTGACACTGACCACCTAGTCCTCAGCAGCTTCTCACGCCCATAGAAGACAAACAGTGTCCCACAGAAGAGGCCAACTTCAGGCAATGGCTGTTGCTGCTTTTACCCCCTCATCTTCGACTTGCAGCCTTGGTTCCAGCTTCAGGCACCACCACTAAACCACTGAACAGCTCTATGCCTGTGGCTCCGGTACAGTAGTTTTTAGCTGCAACACTGAGAGTAAGGTAGCAAGCTTGCTTCCTGAACCAAATATGTGTGGTTTTGAGGAGGGAAGCGGGGAACGGGGACATGCGGGGAAGAGGTCTGAGATAATTTCTGCATTGCAGCCCTTTATAAAACGTACACTGGGCCAGTGTATTTTCTGATGGCATTAATTATCAAACCAAATAAGAGGACAATGTGTCTGAAAAAACCCACCTGTATTCCTATAAGTTAGAACAACAACAGCTAGTGTGAACTTGGACTACTGAAAACAGGAAATTTTGAGCATTCCTTTTAGCCTTTAATGCACACCTTGAATTGTTAGGTGAATCAGCAAAAAAAAAAACAGGTGAGTATCAATTTATGTTCTGCCTTTGTAATTTCTGATAATTTTCCTATCCAGATCTCCATCAGTCTCTTTAAACTATGGTATTATTCAAGATGCTGAGGAAATAACTTCAAGGGTTATTGCTCAAACAAGTCGCCACCATATCCCTCATATGGTAAATTCCATCAAAATTTGACACTAAACACTATACAAGATGTTGCTCACCTGAAACTGCTACGTTGTTGTGAATGCTTTATTGTGTGCGCACCATTTCTGTTTCAAAACTGATCTGTGGAAGTAATAGGAAAACAGTTTTTAATTCAGTTTTGTCTTTCATTGGCCATCAACAAAGGCAGCAGCATCAGTAGTATCAAGTTAACGCTACCAACTAGCTTGTCACTAATGCTATAAACACTAGATTTTCAGTATCTCTTGCTAAAGCAAGTATTTTATAGTTAGAACCAAGTTTAAGTCTAGAGGTGCAACAGTATGTTCTATTAAACATTATTGTTGAGCTGCTGCTTTGACATTGAAGGCTAGAACAGATCAACCAGTGTTTGTTCCACAGGCATACCCTGTGCTGTAACACAGAATTAGGTTTGAATTTCACAGTCTTTCCCAGCTGGACTGTTGTCTCTGCAGCACCTCATTGCTTTTAAAGTCGAGAGCAACTACAGTCACAATCCTGCTCAGTGGCTTTAATGGTATCAGATCTGGTGGTGTTAAATGAGACCAGTTCTTTCCCCTTCAGGCAACAGAAGGGGACAGAACAACAGAATTTCACTATAATGAATTACCTATTTAACCACTTCTTTTTTTTTTTAACAAAAAGAAAAGTCCACCCACACTTTAAGGAAATTTAAATCAATTAAATTCTCTTTAACAGGAAAAAGACAAAAAGAAGCTTGATTGGGGTACATTATTCAGCATAGAGATGGTTGGTTATTCTGGCAAGTTTGTCAGCAGTAACATCCAAAACCAAGGCTTTTTTTGTCTACTTGTTGGTGTAGTAAAGCTTGGATTTGAATTTGCCAGAATAATAAAGTGGGTGGAGGTAAAGCATGTGAAATTATGCTGCCCAAAGAGACACAAAATGGTCCACCAAGAAGTTCACAGGAAGGGAATGCTGTCATTTATGTGGTGATGATTAGGGCTGTCCCATTTTTTTGCATTGTTAATTACTGCACCTTTTGATTTTGGCTGTTTGAATTCTTGGGTGAAACTGGAGGAAGAAGAGAAGTCTAAATTTTTCTTCAGCATTAGAAACCATTGAAGACCAGGGAAATAAACTGATGAAGTGTTTGCTACTGTTCTGAGCAACAGTCACCATGTCACTCACATGGACCAGTAAATTCAATGCCTGTGTTGCAATGACACCATCTGTGATCCTAACTTCAGCATGTGCCATAGCAGCTTCTTCAGCTGTTTCTGACACACTCTGCCAGGACACCATCTATTGTGGGGAAAGGTAACATCCAGCTGCAGAGCTTGAGACAGCAGTTTTTTAATACCTCTTCCATCTAGATCTCTGAAAATATGTGTTTTATTAACAACTCGGTTACTAAATAAGTACTGACCTACAACATCTGCCATGAACTCTGATCATAAAAGCAGCAGCAGATCTTGTGCAGAGTGTGCCTGTGGTAAATGCCTATACACAGAGTTACTCATTTCTAGAACAGTTCTGCTTATACAACATTCAGAATAAAATGTCAGCAGTAGCACATTTCGGTCAAGAAGGGGTTGTTTTGTTTTTTGAACAGGAAACTCCTACATGTTCGGTTAGTTAATGTGTTGGGGAAGTACATGTACAATGGGATTTAGCAAAATTTTGAATGAGACCAGCAGAACCAAGTCAGAATAAAAACTCTCTCTAGCATACTGTTAATAGTGCCAAAAATAGATCAAGGTTTCTTCCTTGCCTTGGTCAGATGCTTTTGTGGAAAAATAACTGGCTTATATTTCATGTGGTTTTTGGCATAGACCTTGATACAGAATTAAACAACTCATGCACTCTGGATTGCTGCAGGCTCTATGTGATTTTACATAATTAAAGTGAATGCTTTAGGTCAGTCAAATTAAATACACTTAAAATAACTTGATGTAGAATGTATCTTACTTATTTGACATTAACATTGTGCAGATAATTATCTTACAGAAGTAATAGGAAAAATTTTTTATGTTTCTTACATTCCTGTTTTCTTACAATACCCAGTATTTTCAAGTTTCTCCTACATTGTAGCTGTACTTCATGCTTTGAGGTCTGGATCTGTGGATCTCTGTTACTGTGAACAAAACTTTCATAATTAAATCAGTTCAATTAATATGAACAGCAACAGAGGTTGAATTTTGCAGGGTCTTCCTGGTAACACTATCAGTGGAAAAGAGCTGAGCAATGTAGGCTGTTGGCTATATATTGGTGGGTGTGAGATCCCTCTAGGGACAATATCCCTCTACAGATTGTTTTCCCATGTATGTGTCAGAGAAAAACCCATTTCTCAGCAAGGCACCTGCTAGAAAATGAAGCCTCATCTCAATTAGCAAAACAATTAGGAGTATTCTGTAAACATAGAATAGCATGGGGTAGCACTCTTAGGGAGTGATTGTATTGAAATTGATGATTATGATGAAGATGACAAGACTGAGTGCCTATGGTAAGGATAAGGGGAAGATCAGCAGGGCAAATGTCATGGTGGGAATCTATGTACAGACCACCCAACCAGGATGAACAGGCAGATGAGGCATTTTTCAAGTGGCTGGCAGAAGTCTTGTGGTTGCCCTTTTATTTGTGTATGACTTCAGCTTGCCAAATGGCTGCTGGAAATACAATACAGCAGAGAGGAAGCAGACCAGGGGGTTCTTGGAGTATGTGGAAGGTAACTTCTTGACAGAGCTGGTGAAAGAGCCTACCAGAGGAGATGCCCTGCTGGACCTGGTTTTTTGTGTGTGTGCTGGTTTTGGCAGGAGTAGCGTTAACTTTCTTCATAGCGGCTGGCATTGGGCTGTGGTTTGGATTTGTGCTGAACAGAGTTAATAATACAGAGATATTTTTGTTATTGCTGAGCAGGGCTTGCACAGAGCCAAGGCTGTTTCTGCTTTTGGTACTGCCACGCTGGGGAGGGGACTGGGGGTGCATGGGAGATTGGGAGGAGACACAGCTGGGACAGGTGACCCAAACTGACCAAAGGCGTATTCCAGACCATATGGCATCATGCTTAGAATATAAGTGGTTCTGCTTGGCTTGTGTGCATGGCTTTTGCTTTCCCTATTAAACTGTCTTTATCTCAGCCCACAAGTTTTCTGCATTTACCCTTCCAATTCTCTCCCCGATCCTGCTGGTGGGGGAATGAGCAAGTGGCTATGTGGGGCTAGGCTTGCTGGCTGGGCTTAAACCATGACAGTGAGCAAAGAAGAACTAGTGGGTGATGCAGTGGTTAGTGCCTGTCTTGGGCAGAGAGACCACAAAATATTAAGAGTTTTCAGTACTGGGTGGAGTAAGGAGGGGCACCAGCAGAACTTCCACCTTGAACTTCCATCTAGCAGACTTTGGCCTGTTTAGGACATTGACTGACAAAGCCCCTTTGGAGTCAGTCCTGAAGGACAGAGGAGTCCAGGAAGGCTAGATGTGCTTTAAAAATGAATTGTTAAATATTCAGGATCAGGCTGTCTCCTTGTATAGAGAGACAAGTCATCAGGGAAGAAGACCAGCCTGGTTAAACAGAAGACTTAGGGAAAAAAAGAGAATCTATTATCTCTGGAATAATACCATTCCTTCCCACATGCCCCCACAGAAGCCTGGGCAGGTTCAGTATTACGTCAGTGACAAAAGAGTCAGGAAGGGTATTTGCTCGCATTCCAGCATGAGGATTTATTGCATCTTCACTGTCGAAAGTTGCGGGGCAAATACCAAAACAATGGCTAGCTCAGGGTTTTTCCCGCGGCTGGGGAAAAGGCAGGATCAGGGAACGGGGACCAATGGGAGAGCCCCAGGGGAGTGATGAGGGGCCAAGGCCAGCAGCCAGCCGGGGAATTCAAACTGGAATAGGTTAACTTAACAGAGCCATGAACCCTGGNAGAACCGTGCACCCTGGAAAAAGCCTTTTGGTCGCCTTAACAAAAAGGTATGTTCACCGGCCACCACACTGGAAGAAGGGTCAAATAACTTGGGAGGACTGTAAGGATGTTGCAAGATCATGTAGGGAAAAGATTAGAGGGGCCAAAGCCCTGCTAGAGCTTGATTTGGCAGCAGCACTTAAAGACAGCAAAAGTTTGTGTAAATACAGTGATAGCAAAAGGACAGTCAAGGAGTGTCTTCATCATTTGTTGAATGCAGAGGATAGTGTAGTGACAGGGCATGAGGAAAGGCAGAGGTACTTAATACCTTCTTTGCCTTGGTCTTTAATATCTTTCCCACTTGTCCTTGGGATACCCAGCTCGAGAAATTACCGGAGCTGGAAATTGGTGACGGGAAGATGAGTGAAGGCCCCATAATCCAGGAGGAAATGGTCAGTGACCTGCTGTGCCAATTAGACACTCACAAGTCTATGGGCCCCAATGAGATCCACCCCAGAGTAATGAGGGTAAAACAACTTGCCAAACCACTCTCAAACATCTACCAGCAGTTCTGGTTACTGTAAAAGTTCCAGCTGACTGGAAATTAGCAAATGTAATGCCCATCTGCAAGAAGGATTGGAAGGATGATCCTGGGAACTACAGGGCTGTTACTGTCAGTCTTACCTCAGTTCCGGGCAAGGCTATGGAAGAGATACATGAACCCCATTACATGGCACATGCAGGGCAACCAGGGGATCAAGCCCAGAAAACATGGATTTACAAAAGGTAGGTCCTGCTTGACCAACCCGATCTCCTTTGATGACAAAGTGACCTGCTTAGTAGATGAGGGGAAGGCTGTGGGTGTTGTCTATCTAGACTTGAGTAAAAGCATTTGATGCCATCTCCCACAGGATCCTCCTAGAAAAGCTGCTTGTGGCTTGGATGTGTGGACTTTTTGAGTAAAAAACTGCCAGGATGGCAGGGCCACAGTGGTGGTGAATGGAACTAAATCAAGTTGGTGGCCAGTCACCAATGGTGTTCCCCAGGGCTCTTTTTGGGAATGGTCAGGTTTAACATATTTATCAATGATCTGGCTGTTGCAGTTGAGCGTCCCCTCAGTCAGTTTTCAGATGACACCAAGTTGGGTGGGAGTGCTGATCTGCTGGAGGGTAGGAAGGCTCTGCAGAGGGATCTGGACAGGCTGGATCGATGGGCCAAGGCCAGTGGTGTGAGGTTCAACAAGGCCCAGTGCCGGCTCCTGCCCTTGGGTCACAACAACCCCAGGCAGTGCCACAGGCTGGGGCAGAGTGGCTGCAAAGCTGCCCACAGGAAAAGGACCTGGGGGGGCTGGTGACAGCAGCTGAACATGAGCCAGGGTGTGCCCAGGTGGCCAAGAAGGCCAATGGCATCCTGGGCTGTGCCAGCAACAGTGTGGCCAGCAGCACCAGGGCAGGGATTGTCCCCCTGTACTTGGCACAGGTAAGGCCTCACATCCTGTGTTCAGTTCTGGGCCCCTCACTTTTAAAAGGACATTGAGGTGCTGAAGTGTGTCCAGAGAAGGGCAACACAAGTTGTGAATGCTTTAGAACATGTCATGTGAAGAACACTTGTGAGAGCTGGGTTTGTTTAGTCTTGAGGAGGCTCAGGGTGCACCTCACTGCTCTACAACTGCCTGAAAGGAAGCTGCATTGAGGTGAGGGTTGATCTCTTCTGCTGTGCTTGCAGTGAGAGGACAAGAGGAAATGACCTTAAGCTGAGTCAGGGGAGATTCAGATACTAGAAAAACATTTTTCACTGTTAGGGTGGTCAGAGATTGGAATAGTTTGCCCACAGAGGTGGTGGAGTCACTGTCCCTGTTCAAGAGGCATCTGGATCTGGTGATGTGGTTTGGTGGTTTAGAGGTGACAAGGGTAGTGCTGAGTGGATGGTTGGACTGGGTGATCTTGAAGGTCTTTTCCAACCTTGACAATTCCATGACTCTATAGTTGCAACTGGTCACTGGTGTAGTTGTAGTCTTGTTTGGTAAGATGCAATGCAGGGACCAATATTGTACTATACTAAGCTTTTGGTCTTTATTTGAAATTAAAGAATAGGCAACGAGTGGACCATAACTTACAGCTGAACATCCTGAGAAAAGTAAGCTTTAGGATGCAACTCTTCTACCTTTACCACAGTTCTGTGTGAAATACCTGTTTTAATCTTGGTATCCAATAGTTATTTTGATGTTCTAGCATCTGTTACTTGGTGGGTCCTCCCTCGTTGCAATAAAATTCAGCGTTTCTTTATTTGAAACGTAATGTGAAACATACATTGTGCCTGCAACACATACTAGAGACCCATAGAATACATGAACCAGAAAGATTAGGCCTTCAACTATGTTTTGTGAAATTGTCAAAACATCTAACACATTAGCATATAGCAGAATATTTAGAGCAAAAATTGCAGAAGTAGGTTCTGCTGGTACAAAACTGACACCACTAATTCCTGGAGGCCAAAGTCTGCACGCCCCCTCACTGTTAGCTGCTAACTACCTAAGTCTGTAATGGAAAATTACTGTTAACACTGAAATGAATAAGTATATTACAGTCTCTATTTACTGGGAATATGACAGCAAATCAGTTGAACTGACACTTCCTAGGTGACCCTGCCTTGGCAGGGTGGTCTGGACTAGATGATCTCCAGAGGTCCCTTCCAACCCTAGGAGTTCTGTGATTCAAAATACTTGGGGTTTTTTGCCATCTGAGGTACACTTGTTACTTAGTTCCGTTGTTGTCAAATAAAAAAAATGTGGTCTTATTTCAAAAGCATAAATGCAATAATTTTTCTCTCCAAATCAACAGTACCACAGTTCAAAATATCTAGTTATATAAAAACTGAAGCAATTCAGATATGTTTGTAACAAGAAAACAAATTTATTGATTTTAAAAGACAAGACACAATTTTGTTTTGAAAAACACAAGAAAGCTAGCCTGAGTTCAAGTCTGAAATATTCAGAAAAATCCTACTGTCTTTAGTATGTTCCAGTCATTTTTTATACAACACACTAAAAGTTAATATATATTTTTATAATTATAAAAGGTCCCCAGTTATTGTACAGTACACAATACAAATTGCCAACAAACTATTATTTAGCTCCTGCCAGTTTTGAGAGGACATTATATACTAAAAGATTTAGCATTTGTCACAAAAATCACATCAGGAAATACGTATTTACAAAATCAAATACATTATACAAAAAAAACCATCACGTTATTCTGTAAAGATGTCTTCTTTAAATAATTAAAAAGTATATTCAACTGTAGCCCAAAAACTGGAAAAGAACATTACATTATCTCACACGTACAATCTACAAAAAGTTGCTTACCTCATTTACATAATATATTCACTCAACTGGAAAATAAGAGTTTGAATATGTCCTAGTGTTATGATGTTTCTGTGCTGTGGGACTGGATAATGTAATCTGCCACTTACTAAGTGAAATTTAAATGATGGCACTTAAAAAAAAATACAGTATAAAATAAATGCAACAAAGGAAGTTTCCTAGAAGGTAAGAAAGCCCTGAGTGATGATAAAATTACTGATTGGTAGCTCTAGAATTAACCTAATTAAAGTTTACCACCTCAGGCACAATTTTCCAAGTTTTTGAAAGGCACTCGAAGTTTCTTTAACAGCCTCATTGGTTATTAACTGTAAATCCAAATTTTCAGTGGGTATGAGTGGAGATGGGCAACTTGCTTTGGTACAAAGTGGTATTTTCCCAACATATTTTAAATTGCTTAACTGGGTTACTTTAAGATGGGTATCTAATGTTCAAATACAAGGCAGTCACTTTAATATTGTATGGAAGGAAACTTTATTTGGGGAACCCATTAAATATTCTTTGTGTAAAAAGCTTTTGCTGGTATTAGTGAGTCAAAAAGAGTTGAACTGAGTTCCTGCTAAAAACCAATCCATTCAAGGTTGTTCCTCTGAAGTCTAAACTCCTCCTAAAAAGACATTTATTATTTCAGAGTAAAATTAATCTAGAACTGAAAATTCCTGTCAGATGTTTGCACCATAACCAAGAAAGTGCTTAGGAACATACAAAGAACATCTTCCTGAATTAGTGTTTAAGTGAGGCTCATTTGATGCCCACAGGCTTTTTCTGGGCCTTGTTTTCTGCAGTGAATTTCAGCCTTAATGAGCAATCTCCAAGAACAATTCTTACCAAATATTTAACTACTCAGGGCTTCCAATCCCAAAATGCCAATTTATTTTTTTCAACAGGAGAAGGAGAAAAAAATGGGAATAAAACAAGAGTTAAAATGATTGTTTTCAAACTAAGGCATATTTTGCTTCAAACAAACACTAGGCAGTCACTTTGTAAGTGGCTTTTACTATTTCTTAGTTAAACTGGTAAATTAAACTCAGGTCTACTGGCACATAAAATCACTAGCAGCAATGATCAAGGCATGCAAACTCAGAAGCATTTACAGTAAATTATGAATAAAAAAAGTTGTTAAATAAAAACCCTTTGAGTATTGCATTTATGTTAATTAATTATGCATTAATTTGCATTAATTGACTAAAAATGTTTACAACTTACTTGCACTATACTACTGACGTAATTTCCTTAAATAACTTTAAATGATACCCTTTTTCTTTGCCCTCAGCTAGTCTTAAATACGTACAGCTGCTTTAGTGTTTGCTGACTGATATTGCAAGAAACCAGTAGAAAATGTCCTGTATTCTCACTTAGTAAGGTGGCATCAGTATCTCTAAGTTAAAAGAATCTTTACTTGCTGCTACACTTGTTCCCTTGTTCCTGTAAGCAGTAATTGTAAGAACAAAGGGGCTTTTAAAAATATTTGCTCGTGCAATTTCTAGGTTCCTTTTAAAATTCTGACATTCAGTAAGGGCCATCCAAACTGTACCCTTGTATGTGAAATTTAATAAAATACCTTCATCTTCTAGCTAGTCATTATTGCAGTGACTGAGTTTTAAAAGGAATATCAACATAATTGTGCACTTTTTGTTCCTGTTTCTCACAAACACTGCCAAAAATTTCAATGCAAACACATCAAATATTCTGCAAAATTTATTATTACTAAACCTTCTTTTAATCCTAAAGATTTCTCTTTTACAGTACCAGAATATTCCAATACTAATCTATCTCAGGAGATTTTCAAAATAGCTGAATATATTTTCTAAACCTTTATCTTCTAAAGGCATCTTAAAGTAGACAACTTCCTATCTGTAGAATCATGTTTGATTTTCTTTGTATATATATGCAATTATGAAAACCAGGGAGCTGAAGTACTGTTTTCTCTTACACAGTACATATCAATGGCAATTAATATTTTGCCTACATCTACAGAGCCCCCTATTAATAGAAAAACATCCCCATATAGTATGCAAGTATTTACTTTAGACATAATTAAAAAAAAATTTACAACACTATAAGCTATTTCAAAGTATATGCTCAGTGGACTAGGTAAATTATCTAAAAATCTTTGTTCCCATCATGTTACTTACAATGCTCAAAGGGTTAATGCAAGGCATTATATCAAATTAATTTCCTAATACTAGAACTAAGCACTGTGTGTTTATGCTTCTATTCCAGTTTTTATTGTCAGTGTTAAATCACCAAACAAATTAGCAGAGATACTAGAATTCCATGTATCAATTTGCTTTAAACCGTATACAAAGAGCATGTCCTGTTAGTGTGACAAGGGCCCAATTTTCAGAAATTCATCTTACTCTCTCAAATTTGTATTTTAAGCTCTGAAATTATTGTCGTATACTTATATTACTAATAAACGTGGGGTTTTTGTCAGCACATTTTGTTTTGTGAAAGCATTCTGAATTAAATTGGATTGCAGTGCATCTCTAACATGATTTTTTCCCAAACAGTGCAGATATCAATTGGTGAGAATGACAAAGATATCAGATCATTTCTCCTAGGAAAAACAAGATTAAAAAAAAAAGTGTTTCAGATATTTAAAAATACCTTGCTTTACATTAAATTTGTATATAGACCTATGCATTCCTGAATGACAGAACATTATTTTCTTATTTTTTTTGAACTAAAGGCAGTAATGCTGTAAATAATCATTTTATAGGCAAATAATTTAACATCTGTTTTCCAAATTTTTATGGAATTTTTAAAAATGAAGGTGCTTAGAGCATGCTACAGTACAAGAGAAAAAAACTGAAAAAAAGAAAAAAGATGTTTCAAAACTGATTTACCACAAGAAAGATGAAAATGTTACAAAATATTTTAACAAATATAAAACTTTTGAAAATTGGGCCCTGTGCTTTGAAAAGGTAGTTCAACAAGACCTCTTCCCCCACACTGTTCACTGTGCTATTCTGTGCTAATGGGGGAAATGCCTCTAAAATAACTATTCTTGATTCCATTTCAAGATTAGATAAAACACATAAATCATGTCAACTCTCATAATGTCTACCCTGTGGACACACGCTACACCTCTCCATAGCATTGACAGCAGACTCCAGAGCCGGTGTGGCAATGCAGCCGCACGCTACACATTACAGAATACACACTGAGGTATTCGCATCTCTCTACTTCAATGATTACTAAAACCCAACTATTAAACAGCAAGAGTGTGCAAAATGTTTTATCTAAGTGTTTGATTAAAATTTCAGTAAAAACAAAAAAAAAGACCCCCAAATCTGTACGTTTACAACACAGTAAGATAGTTGCTCTAAAAAAATCTGGTAAAATCTTTTAGAATTTAAGCATAAGAATACAGACTCCAGTCAGTTTTCTGAACCTGTGAAAGTTCCACTTTGTCTTGATAATTCATTGTTTTCAGAAGCTATGAAATACATTCCATTTTTTGTATTCAGATTTTTGTTCAGTTTTGTTTTTCACTTTGTGACAGTTAACAACTGAGTGGAGTGGAGAGCTAAATAATGAAAGATACTCAAGTCCCACCATATTTAGCAATCTAGATTTACCTTTTACAATTGTACTCTTTTCTCAGCAACAACAAATTCAACATTAAACCAAGAAAGGATAAGAAAACAGAAACCAACATAAAAATTAAAACAAGTACTACAGTATTAAAAAAAAAAGCTGAAAATGAAAAAAAAGTTGAATTATTTAACTTTATTTTACTTGTAAACATCTTATAATGCACAATGAAGGGGAGTAAATATTTATCACAGCTTAGTTTTAGCATTTTTGGTGAAGGGTACAGATGTGCTGATTTCTAAGGAAAAATCAGGACACACTGAGCGATATATGTGACAACAAAATCTATAATGAGATTCAGTGCATTTATGAGTTTAGAAATAATGAATATAAACCTCACTTTTACTTTTTACTGAGGCAAAAGCCATCTACTGACATTAGTAGGAATTACGCCTACACAGAATGAGCTGGATGGGTTCACAATTCTGCAAAGGAATTAAAATTTATTTTTGTGCACCTATAATGTTAGGACATTTTAGTTTATGTGCAGCTGTATTTGGAGCATATGTAAACTCTAGCAACAAACTTGTTTGCTATAAATACACTTCCATTTTACATGCTCTTCTCCCATTTGGTATATATGACTTTAAAGTCATTTTCAGACACACGAGATACACCAGAATAAAAGAATCCTAATTTTTTTTACAGAGTCTTTTCTGTAAAGTCAATCTTTTTGTGTTCTCCTTCACTTTCTGTATTTTTTTTTCTTATTTAATTCCACTACTTTAGTGTAGCAAATTCGTGTGTCTGCATAATGAAATGTTTGTGAAGAAAAACTCGAGTTCTTTAACGTCAATTAATATGGTGTCTATAAACTGATATTATTTAACCATTAAAATGTAATATCTGGCTGATACACCACAAAATATAGAAATCAAAAACATGCACTGCATTATGTACCTGCTCATTTATTTCTTTTTAGTTTTTAAAATTAAAAGTAGGCAAGGGTTTAGAAAATATATAATCATGCTTGGGACTATGGTCAATCTATTTTGACATTTGAAGTTGGTATTAAAGCTAGTTTTGCTTTCCAAATTCCCAAGCAAATTTTATTTGTATTAAAGTGAAATCCAGCTAGAAACGAGAAAAAATAGGTCTATTGTCATTCTAAGAGGGATATTAAAATCATTTAATAATAAAAAAATCCTTTTATTCTTTTGAAGGCTATGTAACCTGTCCTTACTTCTTAGGGAATTTGAAAATGACAGGCACACCTTGTTGAATTAATTTAAGAGTTAAGAATAACAAAAAGTACTAAGTCTTAGCTTCAGTTCTGTTTAAGGCACCATGTAATAGCCGAGGTACAATGATCCCTGATGTACATTCTTAAATGGCAATGGTCCATCTAGCCACCTATTCAAATTCTACACAATTGGGAATAAGTACAAGTGAGGTGTGCCAGTTACACTGCCTTGTCTAATTTTTGTAAAAATTTAAATCCACTTTACCAACAAGGAAATGTTTTTGAAAGGAAAATGATGCAGGTTGCTACATTCCTTGCATTCTATACATCATCTTTTCTAAGAGCAGCAGATTGAACCACTAGTAGGAAAAGACCTGGAATAGAAGAAAGTCATCCAAATGGAATGTTTTCCTGTATGTCCAGTTCAGCATAAGTAGCACATACACTTAAAATTAACAATAATCAAGTCACTTCTTTTTTAGCTTCAGTTTCTAACAACTACAGTGCCACTGAACAATCAAAAGCATCTGTTCAGTGGCCTGACATATAGAATCAGTAGTCTTCAAAAGAGAGGAACTGGTATGCAAATAATATCTGAAACTGTTGATTTTAAACAAAGCTTGCATTGTTTACATCATGTTCAGATAATTAGGTACATTTATGCCATACAGATTACCACATTCTGATACAATTCTGTCATTTAAACAGCTTCTTCCTTACAGAAAGAAACTAGGAGATCTTCTCAACCCTCCAGCATTATTACAAAAAAATCCCCCTGAATACTCACAATTTTATCAAAATAGTGTCTTCTCGTAGTACGATGAAAAGCACCTTTTATAACAAATTTGATACATCTGCTGTCAAATAAGTATGCCTCCAGTGTAAATCAAAGAAAATAGTTCTTTTGATATTTCACAGAAGTGCATCTAATTAAAAACCTATCTATATGAAATCAGCATAGTAACTAATAATTAACATTAAAATATTTTTAAACTATGAAAAAAATTAAATTATTATAAGAGGACAAAACATTAACATTAAACTTTGCAAAAATCTTCCTTGCATTTGATACAAAGAAACCTCTTCATATTGAGCGGCCAAGGTAAAATGATTTTGTTTACAAAATTTTTTTTTGTTTTTAAACAGACCTGGCAAAATACGTACACCCATTCCATTGAACAACTCCAACAAAATAATGATCAGAACAGTTACATTTGACAACAGTCAACCTTCGGACTTATTCTCTTTTTTTTTTCCTTTTTTTCATATTAAACCTAAACGGCTAATGCAATGGGGCGTGTGTTGGAGGCCAGGGGAGGTTTCACATTAGACTGCAGTGTATGTATTTCCAGTAGCACTGCATTGTCTGATAGTCTGAGTAGTTGCAACAATGTGCTCATTATGAATTGGGTTCAGGAGGTTCTGCTGTACTCCACTCTCAAGCACTGGCTGCATGCAGCCCACCTGGAATGCCTGGTTTAGCTCAGTTTTCTCCCTCTTGGCTTGTGGTTCTCCACTTTCATCCAGCTCTTCATCTATTTCACTTTCAACTTCACTGCCCTCATCTGCACAAACAAACCAGCATGTAACTACCACAAAGGGAAAAGTTTCTAATACAAGGCTCTTGATTTTGCAGGTAATAATTGAAATACAAGGGAGCAATCTGATAAAGCACAAACTGAAAATTGAAATTTTAACGGCAAAAAGTCAACTATTATCTCAAATAGATAAACAGACTCAGGTTTGATCACTTGAGCTATGCACTGTTGATGTGGAAAAAACAATTGCAATCTCAAAAGGTCTAACAATCAATGTTAACTTCATATTGGAAAATGTCTCATTTCCTAAACATGATGAACAAGAGTTGTTACTTTTAGTTACAGGTAGGGAAACTGAGGCAAGGAGAGTTGGAGTGACTTGACCCCAAATTTTGACAAACATTCTTATACTCACTAGTTGAGTGTTCTGAGGTCAAATCACCCCAAATCGCTCAAGCAGTCAGTATAAGAATGCATGCCAAAATATGGCATGAAGAGATTATAAGGAACTAACTTCTCACTGACTACTTGCATACAATTCTGCTTCTTGACATAGCAAAACATTCACTACATTTAAACATCCATAAGCATACTCGTCTTAATTCGCACAGCTGCTACCCTCCACTGTCCTGTTAGATAATACAAAATTTGCATAAAAATTGGAATATTCCTTTGTGACAATAATAAACATCTTTAAAATATTCTTATTTTAAAACAAACCTACAATATTCCAGTCATAGTTATGTGGGATATTACATACATAGCTATTGTATTATATCAATGTATCCATACGACATATACATGCACTTTAAAGGATGATATAGCTCTAAATTCTGTGTGACTGTGTTTTTAAAACATAAGGATTAATTTTGCTCAGAGACACATTAGCTCTACACAGAATTATACCCTGGAGATACTAAAATGCTTACCTTTATCCATATTTCCAGGGGACACAGCATTTAAATCACCAAACTGCAAAATAAACAATAAGAAAAATGGACACAGTTTTAAGCAAATGTGATCTTAGAATATCTATGATGTAGGAAATCTGTGCTCCACTGGTTTGATGTTTGCATTCATTCATATGCATAATCTTAGCTGCAGCCACATCCATAGCAGAGCAATTTCCCATTCCATTTCAGTCTTGTGCTTATTAAGACAATTATCACTAAGTAAACCCTCAAAAATTAGAATGGAGAAGTACAACCTTTTTAAAGATTGCTTCATCAGGGCCTTTGTTGTTTTAAGCGAGCTATTTCTGAGTTTTATAAAGCCGTAAATTATAATGGATATTCATTCTGAACTGCCAATATTTTAACAAAAAGCTCTTTTTAAAATTTCCCAGGCACCATTTTAATTGTGCTGGAACAAAAATGAAGGTGTGCTACAGTGTTGCTAATCTACCTGTAAGGTAGATGAAAGGCACTGCTGAGAAGGGATTTATAACCTGATAACTGATTTACATCAAGATCCAGACCTTTTAAAAGAAGTTGCGTGTAAGTTAGAAACCTTCTTCCCTTTGCTTTCTCCATTTCTCTTGTGTGAAATTTGGAAGAGTAAAATGCCACCAATGGATATCAAATGAAAGGAGCACATTGTTTAGACAGATATATTTCTAACCATAAATGATGGTACCAGTCTTTTCCAGAAGAATTTTGCCAATACCTATGTCCAAGGGTGGAAGAAGAGGAAGGGAAAAGTATGAGAATGCTTTTCTCAGCTGCAACCAGTTTATACTGTCCTACAGTGCTTGTTGCACTGTAATCTTCCTTATTTTATTTCAGTCACAGCCATTGAATACACAGAAACATAAGAAGACATGTATTTAATGTATTTAACTTCTGTTCTGCCCCTCACCTCCAAATGTTTTGCAATACTTACTTCCTCATAGTATTTCCATCTTCAGTCTTGTAAATTTTTTAGAAAACCCTATGCTACATTTATGTCTAACATATATGCCCCACTTGTTTTTTGCAGAGAAAACAAGAATGTAGTAACTATTCTTGTGTAATACTTTCTGCAAGGCAAGAAATGTAAGAGCATGTATACTGATGGTGGGCCTTTCTACTAAGTAGAAACATTATTTAATTTTTCTGAAACATGTCATGACACATGACATAAAATAATTTGATAAAGAAAGCTGAGACATTTTCCAATTACTCTTGAAAGTGTATCATCTCTTTATAATATTTAATAAGCCTATCAATATATCTTGTGGGAAGAATGACAACTGATGCTAAATCAACTAGCAAAATTACCTGCAATTTATAGGTAACACAAACATGATAGAGTGACTTGCAAGTGTAAAAATGCAACAAATCCATCCTATTAACAATTTAGCATATTTTCAAATATATCCATTTTCCAGCAACTTGGAAGCATAATTCTTTGGGAACAATTCTTGCTTTCCTTACTGTCTCACTCAAAATGAAAGGTCAGATGAACTACTGAAGAGGGATAAGAGAGACTTTGCTTTGTAGATGCCATAGCTGAGTATAAAAAGATGGTTATGAATTGAGACTCTAGATCTGCTTTTTAAACCAATAGTCTTTGAAACAACTGTATGAAAATCAAATGTGTTGCAAACCTCTATGTATGTCTGCACTGGTATGTGAATAGTACTGTACAAGCCAAAATTCTGCATGTAAACCAGCCTTCTAATGTCAAAGAGGGTATACATTTTGTGTGGGAATTATGTGTGCAAATGCATGTAAATGGATCCACAAAAGTTACATTTTCCTATTGCTGTGCTCTTTTATTTTCACATAAAATATTCAGGTCTCAAAGAGTGGAAAATGGTTGTAGGTTGATCAACATTTTTCAAACTATGCTCATGAATCTGTGTGCAGATTTGTAAAAGAGTGAGTTAATTTAGAAATAATTGATTTTAAGAATTCAATGTGATTTTAGTACTCTGACAATGAACCAGTGAATCAAGTTTGAAACCACTGTATATATTTGTAACTCCGTCCACTGTTATACTGCAGAACATCCTACCATTCTACATACACGCTTAAAAAAAACTTTCTCCAAATCATCACTAAATCTATCAGTCTAGTCTCTTACATATTATCTTACCTCTCCCATAACTGCAATAGGTGTCTCTCCTGTTGCCTGAGCAACACGATGTTCTACTAAGTAAAACATGTATTCATCGTAAAGCAAGCGGATCAGATGAAAAGAGCCAAAGCTAGCAGCACTGCGCAAGGTTAAATCCCGAATCACCATTGAGCTATTCAAAAATAAAAAATATATATATATTTATGTATTATATGTCGCAGTCATTTTAACATTTATCCATGTAGACAGACATTTCACCTCAAAACCAATATTCCCAAAAGCAACAGTGTCCACAAATGTCTGATTTATGGTATCTTTGGAAAGGGATGACCAGGAAAGGGCAGTCATTTGCTTCTCTCCTTTCTCTGAAGGTACTGTTGGACACCACATAAGAAATAACCAGACTGGTTTGGTTTTGGTTTTGACCTATGCATAACTACCAATAACTGAGCAAGTGTAAAACTTAACTTGAAAGAAACTTTGTTGAAAACATAAACAACTAAAATGGTAAGAAAACTACTTGGTTATTTAAGGAACTATTCCTTAAATGGTGTCTGTTGTGCCAATCTTTCCAGGACAAAGCTTTTAATTGCCAGAATTTACACAGCTTTGAAACTTAAAATTCAAAAACAATAGACTTGTGTGTTCATATTATATCAACAAATTCTGGTATCTTCAGCAAGCAGTTGCTACAGTCAGGTTCAAAGAACAAGGTTTACTCTGATAACTGTTTCAATAAGCAGCTAACATGGAATGCTTGTCTTAATGTTCTTTCCATATATTAAA
This sequence comes from Struthidea cinerea, assembly GCA_013397865.1. NCBI lineage: Eukaryota > Metazoa > Chordata > Aves > Passeriformes > Corcoracidae > Struthidea > Struthidea cinerea. The sequence continues at coordinate 69,130 of VZTI01002271.1, read as the reverse complement.
AACAGCTTTTGTCTTTCTTATCTCATAAACATTGATGCCACAATGTTTTAGTAAGTAATACTAAAAATAGTGGCTTAATAATTGCATAGTTTTTTAACCAAAAAAAATCATAGTATGTTTCTAACTCTGGACAAAATTACACCTGCATTCATTTTCAGATGGCCTTTAAAGCAATAAACAAGGGTCATTTAGGTCCCTGTTCATTTGCTGATAGCCCTGAGTTCAAGGTTAATAGCAGAGGTACTCTGAAAAAAACCCCATGTTTTTCATGATGTCCCAAGCCACTGTTTGATATTAGATTTGTCAACTTCAGTACAATGCACAGTTCAGCAAATAATAGAATAGTTAGAATGTTTTAAAATCTATTAAATACTACCTGTAGAAAGACCATTTTAACAGAAATTGCCGTGCTGCTTTAGGAAAGCTGGGTCTTCCTTCGTACGGTTTCAATGCTTGCATCATTACATTATCAAGCCAGGCAGCCCACTGCTCCAGAGTGCTCTGCTGTTGAAGAGTCATCTTGAAATCTGTTTCTAGTCTCTGAACCATGTTGTCATCACACTGGCACACCCAGGAAGCCTGTTCCTGTTATAGCACATGGCAGCTCTTGAATTGACAATACATAAGCCAAAGCACAGAATGTAGTTGTATCTCAAAGATTAGGCTGTTCAATGGATGAAAGAGACCGGACCCACTTACTAGACAGACTAAGAAGTAGTTTTTATTTTACATCTATTGTAATTTTGTTGAAAGCAAATAGGTGGGAAAAGCATAGCATAAAAGAACAGACATCAAATAAAGAAATTAGAACAAGCAATGTAAGCAACAAAAGTTTGTTGTAGTTTCCCACACTCATTTGTGAAAAAAGGTTTCTACTTTCGTAATTTTTCTACTGAAATACTGATATCTTGTCATTTTTTTCTGGGATGTCAGGCAGGGCAAGCAGGAAGAGTCAAATACAGGGGACTAAAGTAATAAAACAAGTAGCAAGAAATCAAGTGCAATGTTCCTTTTGTTCTGAAGAAGTTAAGCTTAAAGACAAATCCTGTTATATCGTCTTACGAAAGAAACTTTGTACACAAACAAGGATTGTTCTGTTTGCTGATTCTAGACAGTAGTAGATTACACACTACCTAAACATAAGCTGCACACAAGTGGAGAAACACACTATGCATACAATAATCAGCAATTTAGTCAGTGTTACCACGTTTAAATAAAGCTAACTGTTCAATTCAGAAAATGAAAATGACAGGTCACTAACTGCAAGCCATTTCCATTTAAACTCTAGTTGTCATGTGCCAAGTTAACACCTTATTCACAGACTCTGTATCCATGTCAACATATTACTATACTTAATATATTGTATCTTTGGTCAAGAACTCTTGACTAGATTTCTGTTAAGAGTATTAACAAGTATATTAAAACATTTGTTCACAAAGAAGACAAACAGGGAACTACCAGGAATCTGAAACCTTTCACTTTGCTGGCCAAAAGGACAAAAGTATTTTTCCTCAGACAAGCAGAAACATGTAGAGAAATTAAGCATATAATTTATGCTCTATAGGTTCTAACCATACTAACCTAATCCATTATTCAGGAGATCTTGTAAATTTAAGCACAGGCACTTAGATAAAACATACTCATGTATGGGGTTTTAAATAATGGAGACAGTCTCTACTGAAAATAGAGCTGTGCATTTAATAACTTTAGGAGACATCCAGAAGATACACTACTGAGATCTAATCCTAAAATATCATTTTTGCTATTAGTAAGACATGATCCATGGTACCCATTCTAAGAAAGTATTTGCTCTACATTTGCACAGAACTTGGAAGAATACGTGCACTTCAAGAGAGTAAATGGAATCAGGTAGTGGTTCTGAGCTCTTACTTTCCTAAAGCATAAACTGTCACATTTGGACTGAATCACTACATATATGAATGTGTGAAATATTAGCACTTTACTTTCTTGATAGAATGACACCTGACAATAATGTTCAAAATCACAGAGGAAATAACACTTAAAAACCCCTGCTATTCAAAACTAAATTTTACCTGAACATTGGCAAAATCAACACGGTTGAGATCATTGAGCATCTGGTTGATTTGAGAAGTATTTTGAAGCACAGCACGAGCTGCTTGAGCCAGGTGATTAAGAGATGTGTATCTTCGCAGAGTCTGGGCAAAGGCACTTACAGCGGCAACCTATGAAGACATTTAGTATTTTTAAATATTGTACTCTGTAGATTAATTCCACAGATTATTTACTTTCATTTTAATAGTTTATATTAATGAGTCCTCATATTTGAATTATAACATGTAGCAGATCAAATAATGTTATCTCCTCTCCCATTATTTGAAGCTTGATGCTAAACATGAAATTTAGCATTAAAGTTAAAATGCTTCTTCTTTTAGATGCTACTGCCCACTTGGTTTGCCACTGCAAGAATAATACTTCAACAGCTTCATCTACCTTGGTTTGTATCATCCTCTGTGGAATATTGTTCATGGCATTTGAAAGCCAACCTTCAAGGCTTTTTGCAAAATTGCGAATGGCTTGGGTCAAGGCACCTGTGCATTGGAGAATAAAAACAGAATGAAAAGAAAGCAGTGCATCTGTTTTGAAATGTTTTGCATCCTCAGAACTCTTGTACTCAACTTTCAGGTCTGCTGCATTTACTTAACAGACAAATTTAGTCTGGGTTCAAAATGCCTCACTGAAATAAAGATTACACAAAAATGATTTTAGTTTTGGTTTAATAAGCAGTTCTGACTTCTTCACCAGACAATCTTCCAAAGAAGTTTGTGACTAGCAGTATTGTTTTGGGCACTCCTACAGGAGAACAACACTAAATTTCCATCACTAACTTCCGCTTTCCATTTCACCTAAGCAACTCTTTTAAAAAGCAAAAGTCTGGGGAAAAATCCACTTATAGGAACACTGCCATTTCCTCAAGTAAGTCCTAAGTAATCTTAAACCATGTCATAGTTCTGCTTAATTCAGTTTTAATGAACAAATTCCATTCACATGCAGTGCTTAAGGACGTCATCAATAAGCAAGATATAGGAGTGTTTCACTGACAGAAAGTGAAATTATTCAAATGACTGTCAAATCTGTGTGCATTTTATTTCTTTTCTATACCATCCACAGAAATGCTGAATGGCTGACAGAGATTTAGAGAGACACTGAAGAAGCCCCTACAGTATTCTGCATTACTAAATACAGAGGTTTTAATTTTTCAAAAGATGAAGACAGGAAGTACTGTCCCAAGGAACTGTACCTGGAAAAAATAAAATCGTATCTTCTGAGTGATAGAAACCCAGCTTTCCCACACCTAGCCCTTGCACACTGACATAACAGCGCAACACTCAAACTGCTGCAAAAAGTAGGAGACAAAAAGAAAAAACTACAGGTTTCTGAAGACTACCGGAGAATGAATGCAACTACGAAACTGAAGAGGAAAAAACCTAAGGATACCTTTTTTTAATAATACCTTTTTAAAACAAAGCTTTCTACCAGAAATGTAAATTTACTAAAAGAGACACTGTATTCTTTGTGATATCTTTTTCACATGTCTTCAAACTTGCAGTCATAAGCAGTAGAATCCATATTGGTAATTTATATAACTCACCACGCCTTTGGATGCTTGGCTGACCACTATTTGATCTTACAAAGTATCTGTGTTAGCTGAGCCCTCTTATAATATCTTTTTTTTTTTGTCCTTTAGGGTTTACACGTGAAGAACAAGTTTTTTTCTTCCACCCTGTCAATCCTCTAGCTCACTTGTGCTGCTTTGTAAATTATTTCTGTGCACTTACTAATTGACTATGTATTCACTCATATTTTCTTACCTACAAGACAAGATGGAAGTAGTAATGTAAATACTGTATGAATGGTACTTAGACATTTAAGAAAATTATTACTGCTTTTTCACTTCTAATGTTACTCTTTTTTACCCAAGTATATATATTACAAAATTATTTGCATCACCATAATGCTGATCTCCTTGAAAAATAAATATGGAAAAGCAGCTCACGCCTTCAAGAAAGACCTTTAACTAGTAAGAAAAAGGAACAAATAAAAGGAATTCTAAGTTCTGAAGAAATAAAATAGCTAAAGTAGCTAATCAGGCATTGTATAGAACAACCATGGATTTCTAATGAGCTTTGGAGATAACATTAAATACAGAATTTTTCTCATATCCTTAAGTACACATTACCAAAACCTTAAGTACCTACATCCTTGAACTGTTAAGTTCATCTGAACCCTTTCAAAGAATCTTTGCATGATAAGCATGGTGCAAAGTAAATGGCCTAAATCATTAAGTGTTACTAGTCACACACTAAATGATGTGGCAATGGCAGTTACTGAAAGTTTGATTTGGATGAGCACCTAAAAAGCTTGACTTCTGAACCAAAACCCCTCTGACTTGTAGAAAACTGAGCTTTACAGCCTTTCCAGTACTTTAATTTTTTGTCTGTCAGAATTGTATAATATGGTGTGGAAGTGTATTTGCATAAATTCTCCACCGATCATGGAAACTAACTCAACAGCAAATTCGTTACTGTCCATTCTGCCACTTGTGAAGATGCAAGATGCCTATTCTAAAACATAATAGCTGTGATCTATTGCCAAAGACACTACATAATGATGGTCCTTATTCCTGACTCCACTGGACAGCATTTAGCTTTTCTTAGGAAAAGGAACTTTGTTGTTTTATACACAGCTATTCTTCACTCATTCTGTGGGCGCTAAACATTTCAGCTGACAAATTTAATACAGAGGTTAAAAATAAAACAATTTTTTTCCTCAACAGTCTTTTTTTTCTACTCCAGTAATATGTATCAACAATACAGCTTGTCTAAAAGAAAAAACACTGAAGATCTAGACAAAAAAAACCCCAGACTTGAAACAATTATGCTTTCTTCAGGCCCCTTTCAATTTAATTTCCCTATTTTGAGCAGCAGCTGCTGCTCTCTTCCCATTTACTCAAGAAAAAGATCATAAACATGCCTTTAATGAAGCATTTACAGTCCCAGCTCCTCTGCAGAGTCCAAACTTTTCCTACAAATTGCTATTTCCCCACAGAGGATGATGAATTTGTCTGCTTCACCCAGCTGCATTTTTGTTATATTCAACCTTAAGCCATTATCTCAGTCTCTTGTAATGACTGGACATGCTTTTATTCAAAAGCAGGAGTTAAAAAAATCAGAAGATTTTAACCATTTAACAGTGAAGAAGAAACCTGGATGGCCCATCATTGAAGGAAAGCTGCTACAAAAAGCCATTTAGTTAGCTGGCTCTAAAGGATAAAGTAAGAAAATACGATAGCTGTCTTCCAAAGGTAGCTCAGTGAGTGCAATTCTGAGCAGAAAACCACTGGACTGTTCACAAAAAGGAGGCAGAAGTCTCTTGGGACGAATTTGTCCTGGGATCAGGTGATGTGTTTGAATCCAACAGTCTGATGACCATCCCCAAAACAGGAATGTCAAACACAGTAGGTATCAATTATTCAAATATGACTGGTAATTCTAGAAAGAAAGAAATAGCGTGAAAAGGATATGCTGCCTCTAGTTATTGATACTTTTAATTGATTTTGCCCCATTTTCTTGAAATCTTGTAATGGCAATGCCCAATGCATCTTATGAAGCAAGGCAGGAAGACACCACGAGCTGTATAGCTGTCATCTGAACACTTTTCTAGAGACTACCAGGCTTTGCAGGAAAAGCAACTGAAAAGGAGAGGAGCAGGTTTGATGAAAAACTGTGTCTGCACTACCTTTTTATTCAGCAATTAACTTGCTTTTGCAAGTGAGAGTTTTCATTCAGCCTATTAAATGTTATAATTAAATTTGTGGGGGTTTTTATCATTGCCTAATTTTTTGTGATACACTATATTACTCTAAAATCCTACCTAATGGTACTGTCACGAGAGAAGTAAAACATTAAATATAAACCAATGCAAAATAATTTACACAAGTAATAGCTGTCAATAATCACATGTATTTGAGAAAACATTTTTCCTTTATTCTGATATATAGATGCACAATTGATGTCAATTGCTAACAAGCAGTTACTTGTTCCTTAAAAAAAAGGTAAAATGCACTTTGTAAATGGCAAACTTTCAGATTTTGTACATTTCCAGATTCAATTTTTTTTTGTATTATACATAATTTGCTAAAACCTGATTTTATTCCACTGGCAAGCAAGAAGTCAGTAAGACTCTTCTGCAAGGCACTACCACCAAATATTCTTATGGAGTGCTTATTACTGCTGGAGTCACCATAGCAGAAGAGGTGTTCACAGCATGACAATATAGCTTTGTTACCTGCAAAACTACTTACGGCCCTAATTTTTTAAAAAATATCAATCCAACTTTTTAAAGTGAATACTGTTTTTTCTCATTGGAAGGAGATAACATGTAGGAGCTATGAGGTTTTTAGTGGGTTGCTAACATGATTTCTTTGTTATATTTAGGACAGTGTATGTGAGACGATAAATACTTCCTGAAGGAGTTCAACTTTCTTCACATAACTTTGTTTTCTACCAAAGATAGCCATAAAAATACACTGCTAGAGCAATGACAGATGCTAGTAAAATTAAATTTGAAAAGAAAGCTCTACTCCTGGTTATGGTGGCATGACTGGACAATTACTCACTCTTTCATGCAGGATGTATGACAGAAAAAACCGTAGATTGGAATAATAAATTGGACTAGGAATTCTTCACTGCCTTAACAGTCATTAGAATTGATTTCAGCAGTCAGAGACAAAGGACCAACACTCCAAACATGGAATCACAAAGACCATATTTCTTTTTCAGACTAATCAAAGATTAGTATGTGATGTTTAAACTGAAAACTACTCAATTTCGTGGAAGGATTGACTGACACTAGTGCACATTGCCACAGGGCCACAGGACTTCTTTCCATCAGGTACCCTAGAGCCAGGGTAAAGGGAAAACATTTTTACCTGAAGATATAACAGATATAGAGAAAGAAGAACCTTTAATATGACACTGTATCTTAAAAACTAGATCTTCCAACTTTTAGAGTTCAAAGCGTATGTCAAATCCCAGCACAACTCCTTACACAACAAAACTGAGGATAAATTATACACAGTACTTGTGTAACTTTCAAACTTTTTTCTTAAGCTGCCCTGTGAGGCACAAGTACACTTCCACCATATACATGCTTGCAGAAAAATCCTTACAAAATGTTTCAGGTGTTCAACTTACTAGGAATAGGTCTAAGGACGTCAGGAATGAGAATCTCCACCAAAGCCTGGTACATCACATGGTCACAGTTACACATCCATTTCAGAATAGACTCATTCTTGCACAGAGTAATCAGCTTTGCTTTAGGAAGTCGACTTTCTATTTCACTCAGATTGCTGGTGTTAAAAAAAAAGTAGCAAATTAATAACTGGTAATGCATTTATGGCACCTGGGGGCAGGGTTTAGCAGTTAACATGGCAGTGGTAGGTTAACAGTTGAATTTTACTTTTTTGACCTAAAGTTTCTACGATTCCATGATTTACAGCAGGTAAAAACAGGTTAAATTTTTTTTTTTTAATACAGGTATCATAGATGTCTCAGCTACACCCAATGTAACTTATTTGTACATTGTCTCACACGGAAATGGATTTAAGAAATGTCTCCATAATTCTCCTACTGCTCATAAGTAGTGCAGACGTATGAATGATCCTTTTGGCTTAAAAGAAGTGGATCAAATATTGGGAAGAGACACCTTTACCATATTTGTCCATGCAAAATACCCCAATGCATGACACAACTGTTTCAAGACTGCTCTTTGGCATAAATCCCGGCTATACAAAACTACCAGACAACATAAATTTAATGTGGAAAATAATCATAGGAGAAAAAATTATTACCATTAAGTTAAAACTAATATAATTTTTTAAAATTTCACACTCCCATTATCATGAGACACATTAAGCAAAGAGAAACATTTACTGACCTTGGTTCATTTACAGGAGTGCCATCAGGTGGAGCAGAAGGAGAATAGCGCCAGAAAGTTTGCCACAATTTTTCTATCAGGCTGAATTGAAGATTAACAACCACATCCAGTATTGCCTGAAAAAATAAAACAGGAGATCATATTGTCATTTACCCAGCTTCCCTCCACTCCCAGCTCCAATTAGATCTATAGCTTTTTTCCTTCATCACATAGTGGAACCAAGGCAAACTGTAAATTCTCAAGTTAAAAATGGTATCTGTTTTAATACCTTTGAGATCCATAAATTATCCAGCACCATAAACTGCTGTGCACAGAGACTTGCATAAGGCTTGCATGGAAGCCTCCACAGTCTAGTATGGCCCATGTAAACATATCAGAGGAATTTAAGCATAGAAAATACTTATTGCTACTGCAAATAAAAGAGTAAACCTGACACTTTACTCATTTTCATAATTCCTTTTAAGTTGGAAACACCTTCAAAAATAATTTTAAAAGACTTATTGTTTAGTATCAAATGTGGTTTAAATGTCTCTATGTTTCTCTGATATGAGAAAAAGTTACTGCTTTTTATGTAAAAGAAAATAAAATTATAATCTAACCTGATTTACATTTCCTGTTGACTAAACCAAATATCTGCATGCACTATCTAAAGTCTAACATTCTGAAAAACATACATGTAACAACATTTCATTCTCAGTATCTATTACATATTATTCTTTTCCCCTGTAAAGGGGATCCTCCAGAAAACCCTTTTTGCTATCCTTTTCAATGAAATAAGTAAAATATCCTGGGGGGAAGTCACATACCACTATCATGGCTGCAATATATTTGGCACTATTTTCTTGTACTGGCCTTCACTAAAAGTCATGAACTTTCAAAAATAAACGTTTTTTAGGAAATACCTCACAGTGCTCTCGATAAAGACTCTGTAGTGATTTGATGTCCTCAAAGGTAGTACCATCTGGCAGAGAAGATATTTCAACTTCTCCAAACTCTGGCAGTACTCGAGATGCATCTGTTGTCATGACAACATAATGAAAGAGGTGCCAGTTACAGTATGGTTAAGAAAAAAATTTAAGTATTATACAAAGAAATAAATTCCAAACATTATATTCAAAGAGGGAAGTATTTCATACCTGTTGTATGCCAAAATAATAAATAAATTAATATTTTAAATAAAAATAAATACAAAATTATACTTGAATAGAATTAAATGCTATCATGTCCATATTATACCTATATAGAGAAGCTAACACACACTTTTTCAGACTATTACAGGGTGTAAGGAAATATCTATGTCAGTGCAGGAGAGACTAATCCTTGAATAATTTTTTTGTTGTTCAGCTGAAGAGTTTCTATGCAGCCAGGTGTGATGTGGCTTAATAAACTCAATATATGTTTTTACTTGACATTTACTAGACTTTCAAGTAGAGCCAATGTGTGCTTTTACTATTTGTCACAAATGTCTCTGAGAGACAAGCTGGTTAAGATAAAAATGCTGGACTGAAAGGTACCTGGAAAAGAAGATTCAAAACATTTTAATGCTACCCTTATGCTCCAAATGGTTTTAGTAAAAGCAAAATTAGGCCAAAGGATTTGGTGGTTGAAAATCCCAACCAAATAAACCTACGCTAATAGCACACTCTATCAGCACAGCCAAGGACTCTTTTTACATAAACAATTAACTAAATTACAATTTGTTTCCATGACTGGAATACATGCTTAACTGGACCAACAAATCCACAATTTTGATATTTTCAAACATGACCTTTGGGATTTCAGTTGATACTCTTTGTCTCTTTCCACTTACAACACTAGAACAACCTTTCAAAACAGCCCAGGGGGTGGCTAACCTGCATAGTAGTGCAATGCCATCCTCCTACCCCAGCTTTTATGAAATAAAATTCACTGTAATGCACATGAAGGAAACAACTTTCATAGCAGGAATTTCAATAAGCACATTTAATATAATTATGCAAAGCAAATTCATTTATTTAATATGAAGTATATCTCACCCTATTTTTCCTTTTATACTTACATGATGCATATTAAATATTACATAAAGCTCATGTGTAATTTAAGTGCCTTTCTGTTCTGTTGTGAGTAAGGATTTTAAAGAGGGCACAATAACTTCAGAAGAAACTATTGTACTTGTGTGGCTTGATATTCAGTGATAACAAAGTTCATCTTATTTATAAAGCAGTATAAAACCTGCTTTCATACCTAGAAACTGTTGATGATGTTGACTTTGGGCAATTACGGTTTGTTCAACAGATGTTCCTGTCTGTTGACCACTTCCTGTGAAGCCATCTGCAACTCCATCCACCTTCTGCATAGGCTTATACCTGCAAAAATATCAAGTACAAAATTATCCTTTCTGTTTACTTCTTCATGGATGGAACACAAAGTCTGGTTTTTCCATCTCAAAATAAAATTTTCAGGACAAGTGACAAAAGAATTTAGAGAGTCTTATTTACATTGTAAATAACAGAAGAAACAACCACTAAGGGAAGCTAGAGTATTAACAATGCATTACAGAATTCACAAAGGTGGTATTCCAGCAGCACTCCCAATTTCTGGTAGAATTTAGCTTAGTGACAGCATAATGTAAAACCACCAAATTTATACCAAAAAGAATCAAATTCATCCCTTTCCAAACAGCTTGACATTAGTTTGTAATACAACGATAATGCTTCATTACTTTAGGAAAAAACAACATTACTGTCTGAGGATAACGAAGACTTCAACACGAGCACTTTGGGATACTGAAGTTATGCATATAAAAAAGGTGCATGGTTCCCAAATTAAGAAAAGCAAAGAAGAAAAATGATGTGTGGCACACATTCTGTCTACAGCCTTTGCTGAGGAGGACTAGAAGTGTCTAGTTAGACAATTAGATGTGTCTAATAGAGATGGTAGAATTGGTATAACTACCAAGCAAAAAAGTGCATTGACTGCAATTTACCACTAATTTAAAAGACAAAAGAACCACTAGAAATATTAATAAGCTGACAAAAGAGCAACATTACCATAATCATGAAAATTACAATATTCAGTCTTTTAGTTCTCTCTTAATAAATCCTGCTAGAATTTTCCAATACACTTGGATAACAATGATAAGAACACATACAGACATATATGAAACACTGAAGTTAAGTACTAAGCCTCCTATAGCACAATATTTTTCATGTAACAGCTACCTATTGATCATAACGGTACCTTGCAGTTCCCACCCCTCATCAACACCTTCACAGATTCTCACAGCAGAGCTTAGGACTGGTGTGAATTGAGCCTGAATGGGTGCATGTTGGTGCAGGTACATGCGTGCAAGTGCTACACATGGGGCACAGGAGAAGTGCCCCATGTGTTGCACTAACTGCACATGGTGCCGTATGTGTGATTTTGTTCCGATATAATCAAGGAACATACTGACATAAAGTTAAGAAAATGACACCAAACATACTTAGGTAAGGAAAATAAGGGAACTATGTAAGACATATGGTGGTGTTAAATAAAATAATAAAGCAAATAATACAGAAAGAAATATCCACTCCTAACAGTTATATAATGAAATTCCAAAATCACTTTGTCATTGTGAATCAAGAAGAAGACAAGAGATGCGACAATGTTCAGCTGACTGGCATAATTTTTCCAGAAATAATTCCAGTTAGACCACTGTGGCAAATGTTTTGGTGCACATACGTAATTTTGAATGCAAGTGAATGAAACCTCTAAGTGAATGAGATTGAGCTGGTAAAATAAGCTTGCTGGGATTTTGTAAGTATCTATCTCCTTACTATATAATCCTGCCATGGTTTTTGTAACAAGAAGTTTCTAAATGATGTATTATGAGACATCTCATGCTCCTGTATTATGCTCAGCAAAAGATAGTTAAGACCATATATCTTACCATGAACTTCCATTTAGTGCTGTAACTAACCTGTACTGTCTGGAAATGACAGTAGAATCATTTCAGATCAAAGTGATCTTTGTGTTTGAAGTTAAAGTTTGAAGTTGTGTTTTCCATATCTCAGTTGTGTCCAAGGAGACAAAATAGGCTTGGTACACTATACCAAACTGTTCATTCGACTGAATTTTTTTGGAGAGGAGTAATTGCTCTAAAGGTAACTTGTTTGATATGCTGCTCTTCTACTCTATTAGTGTCATGAAATTATGCATCTAATGTATTTTACTTTAAGGTAATATGGGAGGCTAGTGACGCCGCTCAAATAAAAATTAATTTCAAAGAAATTTACTCATTTCTATCTTTTTCACCTACAATTTTCTGTTTAACATAGTTTTTAATATGCATATTCAGACATTCTTTCACCACCAGTACAGCCCTGTGCCACTACTTTCAACTACTTCTGAGCTTTCACAGGTTACTCAGGAACAACAGATACTAAGGGGACATATTTACATGTACTTAGAGGCAAACCATTGTGTTCACATTAATTCTTCAAAGGGAGATGAAATAAGTATCAAACAACTTAACATTATGGTCTCTGATAAGCAGTGTGTACATAAAATGATACAGCAATGAAAAGAAACAGGAATATTTGAAATTAAAGCTCTTAATTTCAATTTAAAGCTGCTTTTCTTCAGCTTGTGAGACAAGAATTCAATATAGTTAAGAGTCTGTTCATATTACAGGTAATTTTATTACTATTTATTTTTTGCAAATTTCTAGGTAAATATTCTTCCACATTGTACCTAACGTCATTGGCATCAACTGGATATCCAGCACACTTTTATTTTCACAGCGGAAAAGCTGAACTAGAATTTCAACTTGTCCATGTAAGGAAAATTAAGACTTGATGAACTCAAACTGTTAGTGCGTAGTTATGTTTCACACTTTACCTCTGTTTCTGCTGCATGGGCTGTTGTCTCATGGCCATATATTGCATGTCCTCTTGTAGTCGATTAAGAGGAGAATCTGGCTTGACACGAATCCCATAGTAATGATATTTGGAGTTCCCCCTTTATGAAAAAGCAAGAATTAAAAGAGCAGTAACACTAGTTTTACTTATTTACATTACATTTATTTTACAATTTACATTGACTGGAAAATAATACACCCAAATCAGGTCTGGCTCTCCTGTCATATCTGTTTTACATAAGTGTCATTTTACTACCTTTTGGAAATTAATTCACTCTCTTAAAGAAATACTATCAGCATAATAACCTGCACTCCACTTGAGTAAGAAAAATAAAATGCAAATAAACACAACTTATCTAGTTATGGGCAAACAGCATTCTCAGTGATTTCCAAATGGGAAGCTATATTTTATTTGTAATGATAAAAATCTGAAGTGTAGATACCAAAACATAAACACATAAACTGTCAAAAGCAGAAGAAATAAAATCATAATATAATTTTTTAAAAATATAAAACTGTTCAACATGAAGAAACAGAACTGACAGAAAAACACTAATATTTAAATGCAGATCTTATGTATTCTTTTGCCTAGCAGACAAGTTTCTTATTCATAATTATTACCTTTATTTTTTTATTATAATTCAGGATTTCAATTGCACAAACCTAGTTCCAAGTCTTCTAGTCCGTAGTCCCATGAAGATTGACCGTATGAGTTTTCCAAAGGAGGCAGCATTGACTGGATCCAACTTGTGCTCCTGACAATGTCGTAAGTAATGGTTGTAAAGGGTACTTCTTGGAAGGCTCACTCCTTCTGCAGTTTCATAGTTGTCTAAAAGCCACTGAAGCTATATCACATACAAAACAGAAAAAAACCCCAATTATATACTTTATTAAAAATATTGTAGCCATACAGCATTAACATCTGACAGTTAGAACCACTCTTCAGGTCTACTGAAAAATTACATCCTTCCTCAGAGAGTCTTTAAATGTTAGTTGTACAAAAACGCTTTAGTATCTTCAGAATTACCAGGATATAGCAGAACTCATTGCACTTGTGACCTCAGGAAAGTGTCTTTTTCATAAAATATTTTTGATTCAGTACCACACATCAGTATGTGATAAAGGTATCTAAGCTTTGGAGACAAATTGTTAGTATCACAAAGAAATAAAGTCATTATGAATGTAATACACATAAATTGCAGAAAACAAACTCCTTGGACACAATAATTAATGTATTTGTAAACCTGGAATATTACACTATTTCTCGTTGTCTGTTATTAAAAAACATTAAGATACACATAAGAAAAAAGCTATTGCATAAAAGTCAAAGAGCTACCTAGGTAACGTTGGAAAACAACTGGTACGTCTATAAATCATTAGGGATACAAACCCTTTCAGCTGTAGCCTGCTTGTCTTTGACTTCCAGAAGGAACAGAATGAGTTTCTTGGAAAAATAGTAATCTTTTCATGTAATGTGGTAGATAATTAGAAACATGCAAGAAGAGGCTTTATGTAACATCACTGGATGTTCTAAGTAGAGCACACTCATGAAACACCTCTAGCTGTTGCTAATATCCAAAAAAAGTAAAAAGGACAATTTAATAGCCCTAGATTTAATATCACAGGAAAATGACAAAATAGATCAAAACTAATATAGTCTGAGAATACATTAAAATTCGGTTGGTTTAGTTTTTTGATAAGTCAACATTTTCCTTATTTTTCCCAGTACTTGTCATGGAACCCTAGAATTTTCTAAGCTCTAGAAAAATACAGATGAAAGATGCAAATGCTTCCAAGACATGAAATTTTTAGCTTGTTTTGCAGGTAATTTTGCATTTCAAATAAACAAAACGAAAAAGTACAGTTAATCATCACTTATCATACCATTATTTTATATGTACTAACATTCACAAGTGCTTCCAAACTAAGCATCTGTTGTTTTGAAATAAAGCTGAAGAAAAGGTGTAATTGTAAACATTTGATTTTTGTGTGAATGTATTAAACTCATTTCACTAGTGACCTGACCTAAGCCTGTCTTGGCTTACAAACAGAGGTAATTATAACTTTCAACGGCTGCAATCTATCCATGTTGAAAATCTGTTATTACATCTGTATTTTAACTAATAAATTTATATAACATTTGTCATATATTATTAGATATAGAATTCAATCAGAACGATACAGAATGTGAAGTACTTCTGCTTTCCCCAAAAGGAAAAACTCCATCAAACCCAAAAGACTGACAAACAAAAAATAATTATTTTGTAATTAAGTTCTGTATGTAGCATTAAAGATATTTTCCTCCAGATGGTTTCTAATCTATTATTAATCACTTCAAGTGCACTTCATTAATTATATGAATTTCTAACAGATGTTACTTCAAACATAACTTGCATTATTCAGCACACAAAAAAAAACCAAATCAAAAGTTAAGTGCAATATACGAGTTTTTCCTCTTGGAAGGAGTTACTTAGTAGCAAGGGCTAGAAATCCTTACTTGATTATAGCCTGGAAGAAAAAGTGCAGTTAATTCATGATTTTAAGAGAAAATTGAATCCAAACATTATTGTAAACAACTTTTTAAAGAACCCAAACATTTTTCTACCAAGCTGAAATACAATTCTAAAACTGTTCAGGTTTGAGTCCTGGCTTACAAATTTGTAGTACTGACCATAATGTATTGGTAAGATGGGGAAAGGTATGAAATATTTACAGAGCCAGACTTGTTAAATTGAGTGTGACTTCAATTAAGCTGCAATGTTTACAAAACACTCAAGTATCAATTAATTGAGTAAGTTGATCTCATGCAGAAATACATCAAGAAACAAAAGAAAACAGAGGAGAAATTACAAACTCTTTAAAATAAGAACTCATGTATTTGGGAAAAAAAAATCCTGTAAAACCTCATAGAGGTATCAAAGGGTGAAAATTTAAATCCCAAACTAAAATTTTCCCACAAATTAATTTATCATCTGCAAATTGTAAGCTAATTAAAAACACAGTTTAGAATTCCATTTTAAAATCCGTTAAGCCAATTATTTTAATAAAGGCCAAACCAAACCATTAGAAGGCAAAGTCAAGGAAAGTAAAGAGACAAAGACTACATCTACACTTCCTCCATACTGTCCTTGAGTTTAAAGACAATAAGCATTGCTTTAAAAACAGGCAAAACATCCAGTAGGCTTGATCTAGACTTTAAATTTCTTTCAAAATGACCAAAACTAGGAAAGATTTATTGCCACAAAAATTTGTGCAAGGGTTGTTTTAACCCTTTTTTTCCCCACAGAGTCAAAGATATATCTCTATCACAGAATTTTTCACAAAGCATTCAGAGTTAAGAAAGAAATACTGTAAATCTTCACAGCTGGAAAGACTGTGATCTTCTGTGCAAATCTCGTTATTAGGAAGACACTGTCAATAGTGCCTAGAACTAGGAATGAGTGAAACACAGTTTACTAAGGCACGGCAGCTTATCTTGTGATCTTTCTTGGTTTTATACCAAGACTATGGACTTCCTAAGAGGTTTAAGCAGAAATTTACAATAGTTCTAGTGTTCTAAGTCTTTCCACAGATTTCTAAAACATTGCCAAAAAAAGTTATAGTCTGTTAAATATTACATTTAAACAATGTTTTTGATATTATCAGTCTAATACTATCTATTATTATTTAAATAATAGTTTTGATACTGTCTTATCTTCAAAATAATTATTTCGTAAACACATAAGGTGGAATCTAAATGTCCTTGTGTATATAATTTTCTGTAACTTTTTATATTATAGCTTTCCTCTTCCAGTTTTAGATTTTTTTTAAGAAAAAAAGAGTTTGCCTAAATTCTCCACAAAACATTTTTAATTTTAACTTTGACAAAACCAAACCCTGCAGGAAAAAAAAAATCCAAAATCCAAACCCAAATCTTCTAAAGCATACATTTTAAATTCGATTTCCAAAGGACAATCTCTACCATCATATTCTACATTCAGATTGCAAACTAAATTTCAATTTCTTCTGTAAAGCAATAAGGGAATTTGAATTTTTATTGTTAAGTAAAGCTGAGAAGGAAAAAAAAAGTAAGATGAATACAAACCAATCAACATGGCAAAAATACAAAATGCAAAACCATAAATATCAACAGAAAAAAACATTTCAGGAAAGACTACTTACAAAGTAATAATATTATTTATATAATAAGTTTAAAATTAACTTGGGCTTTTTCCTTATTTTAAAGTTACATGTAATGGACTTTTCATTATATTTGGAGATCATGTTTTTGCTGAAATATCTTTTAGCTTTGTTTATGAAAAGTTATTAACTGTAAGACTTGCAGGGTAAGAACAAAGTAAACAGCAGATGAATAAGACATTTCTGTGCACTTCAAATTAAGACAATACTTTCAATTTTTACCAGGTCATTGTAAGGATCCTTAGGATTCTTAAATAAGTAATTTCAAAATAAACTCTCTAGTCAGAAAAAAAAAGAAGAAACACCTAGGAATAACCTAAGTATATTATTTAGGTGTGCTCTTTGTTTCTTCTCTTCCTCTTCACACGCCCCAAAATTAGTATATGGTACACAGTTCTTATGATGTAAGAAAACTTTATTTAAAATGCCAAAAGACAGCTAATTTAGAATTAATTGAATCTTAGCTTGACATTTACACTGTAACCCGCAAAACAGTCAAATGTGTTAACTTGTCCTAACACAGGTGTAGAGCATAGGAAACAGGTAACACTCTGCAATATACCATAAAGACATTTAATCTGACAAAATAAAGCCATGGGAGGTGTAGTAGAAGATTACAAGCAACTAAGATGGGAAGATTAAGAGCAAAAAGTAATAATAAAATAAAACAAACATTTAGAGGCAGGCTAAGCATGCAGAACAAGCAAGAGAGAGTGTATGTGAAGAAGAGACAACTTACATGGCTGTTGAGAAGAGAGCTTCTGTGAGTGGACAGACCATCAGACTTTTGCAGTGTCTCAATCGCCATTTCAATCTGATAATAGATGTCATTAAAAAAAGGACTCAAGATGGGATAGTAAAAAAAGCCTGATCAGAGAAGTTTTGACAGATTCCTTACAGATCAACAGAAATGCCTGCTTTATTCCTGGCTAGGGCATATATTTTATTAAAAGGCCTCATTCTAGAGTCCCAGTGAACACAAGCCTCCTCAATGAGGTCAGAAAGTCATTTTGCTTGTATGTATACTGTAGGATCACAGCCTCAAAGTTCATTTTACCTTCCAAGCTGCTCAGAATGAGCTCAAAGGAGTAGAATTACTGGTGAGCTGCATTGAAATAAAAATAACCCAGACTGAACAAAAATATAATCTCTGAAGTAAAAAAAAAAGTTAAATAAAAAATCCCTAAATGATTTTGAGAAAGGCCTCCATATGTTTTCCCCTCAACTAGATCAGGAAGAGACATCAGGAAGAGAGCTTGCAATAAGAATTGAATTAGAAACAAAACTTTAACTATCTGAAATCACAGATTCAAATCCCAAACCAAAGTAATTCATTAGGTTTTTACACCATTAGCTCCACTGGCAATAGGTTTTACACCATTATTAGTTTCACTGGGACAGGACATCAACCCTTACTGCTGCCAGCACTCTTTGAAGATCCCCAGCTGTCAAAGTAAATGGAAAGTCAGGAGTTACACAGACTGCAGGATCCAGCCTTTGGAAAAGCAGATTTGTTCACAATAATTTTGCTTTTAAAAAGGAAAAGAAAACACAGTATAACTAAAATACAAAGTAGAATTTTTTCAAATGCAAATGTATGATTACTCTCACATCCATTTTCTTTCTTTTCTTTTTTAATAACAATGGATATTTTGATTTTGATCAGTTTGGTAACAACATTAAAGAAAAAACCTAAGTGTAATTTATCTGGGGGGCCAGAAGAGCAAAAACCAACAATGAAAATGACAGAGACAATGGAATGCACAGTAAGAAAAGGCACACAATTATTAGCTACAATAAATGGCCAAAATGAAAGCAATGGAAACCATCACTTACACTTTTTAAAAACACTTACAATTATCTCTGTAAACATTTTTAATGAGCCCTCTCTATCCTACTTCAAATAGCACAGTACTAATCATAATTTTAGTGACATAATTTATCAATTTTGGCTGAATTTACTCTCTGTATAGTAGAAACTGAAAATTACTACAGCTGATATTTGAATTTACCTGTAAAATTAGTTTCTCCTTTTTTTCCAGGGCAATTGACAAGTATTTTAATGTATTTGCTGTGAGGAGTAATTCCTTTTAACTGTGCAATATTAGCTTTTCAAGTCTTTAAAAAAAGGTACATTATTAACTATACACAATTATTATGTAAGAAAATGTTCTTGCTTGGCAATAATGTTTTTTCTTTCAACAGCGTGGCTTCTTCACCAACTTGTTTCAGTGGAAAATACTATGAGGTCAAAGTATTCAATCACACAGCAAAGGTCAAATTTTAAAAGCATGCTGCAAGATAAAAACTACGAGCTGAAAAAATCATCATATTGTCAGTTTACTATATATTGTTGCCAAAGAGTTTCTCTTCCTAACAAAATGCTACAATCAATGAAGACTGCACAGACATTTAAATCCTATATCTGTTACATCACATGTACCACAGTGTTTTATCCACAGCAGTACTGTACACCGGGGTTACACCGCTTTCTGCTCATTCCCACTACTGCCCTACTCTCATTTTGTTGCTGCAACTTGTGGCCTTCTTTGTTCAGAGAACCAATCTGTTAAAAAGAAGTCATTTCACTTAAAAAGAAAAGTGGCATTACAGATGACACTCATTCCTCATTGCCATATTGATTCCATGGCTTCTGGTGCTAACTGTTGGGCTTTTTGTCATTTGGGGGTTTTTGTTGCTGGAGTTTCTTTTAGTAGATTTCGTTAAGTATGGCCACTGAAGGCAAAGAATCTATATTCACTTTTACTGCATAACACAAGCCAAGCAACACTGGTTACCACTAACACATGTTATTTACTTTATCAAACTCAGAAACGGGATCTACATTTAAAATGAGTCTCCAACATATTCTACTAGGACAAGCTTAAAAAGAAATGGTTTTCACTACTAATTATTTTCTTCACCATTTTTAGACTACATTTTGATAAAATGAACTTTCACCTTTATCTGACAGATGTCTCTACAATGCCAGAAACCCTCTTTGCATGTAGGTTATAAAATTTCTTCTTAACTATTTTTGAGCATAAAATATGATTGATTTGAAGACAGATTTTCTAGACACTAAATGATTCACTTGCACTTTCTGAAAACTTATGGCTGCTTCTTGTTTTACTCTATTGGTACCCGGCAGGGCTCAATTCTAGGGNCTAAATGATTTTGAGAAAGGCCTCCATATGTTTTCCCCTCAACTAGATCAGGAAGAGACATCAGGAAGAGAGCTTGCAATAAGAATTGAATTAGAAACAAAACTTTAACTATCTGAAATCACAGATTCAAATCCCAAACCAAAGTAATTCATTAGGTTTTTACACCATTAGCTCCACTGGCAATAGGTTTTACACCATTATTAGTTTCACTGGGACAGGACATCAACCCTTACTGCTGCCAGCACTCTTTGAAGATCCCCAGCTGTCAAAGTAAATGGAAAGTCAGGAGTTACACAGACTGCAGGATCCAGCCTTTGGAAAAGCAGATTTGTTCACAATAATTTTGCTTTTAAAAAGGAAAAGAAAACACAGTATAACTAAAATACAAAGTAGAATTTTTTCAAATGCAAATGTATGATTACTCTCACATCCATTTTCTTTCTTTTCTTTTTTAATAACAATGGATATTTTGATTTTGATCAGTTTGGTAACAACATTAAAGAAAAAACCTAAGTGTAATTTATCTGGGGGGCCAGAAGAGCAAAAACCAACAATGAAAATGACAGAGACAATGGAATGCACAGTAAGAAAAGGCACACAATTATTAGCTACAATAAATGGCCAAAATGAAAGCAATGGAAACCATCACTTACACTTTTTAAAAACACTTACAATTATCTCTGTAAACATTTTTAATGAGCCCTCTCTATCCTACTTCAAATAGCACAGTACTAATCATAATTTTAGTGACATAATTTATCAATTTTGGCTGAATTTACTCTCTGTATAGTAGAAACTGAAAATTACTACAGCTGATATTTGAATTTACCTGTAAAATTAGTTTCTCCTTTTTTTCCAGGGCAATTGACAAGTATTTTAATGTATTTGCTGTGAGGAGTAATTCCTTTTAACTGTGCAATATTAGCTTTTCAAGTCTTTAAAAAAAGGTACATTATTAACTATACACAATTATTATGTAAGAAAATGTTCTTGCTTGGCAATAATGTTTTTTCTTTCAACAGCGTGGCTTCTTCACCAACTTGTTTCAGTGGAAAATACTATGAGGTCAAAGTATTCAATCACACAGCAAAGGTCAAATTTTAAAAGCATGCTGCAAGATAAAAACTACGAGCTGAAAAAATCATCATATTGTCAGTTTACTATATATTGTTGCCAAAGAGTTTCTCTTCCTAACAAAATGCTACAATCAATGAAGACTGCACAGACATTTAAATCCTATATCTGTTACATCACATGTACCACAGTGTTTTATCCACAGCAGTACTGTACACCGGGGTTACACCGCTTTCTGCTCATTCCCACTACTGCCCTACTCTCATTTTGTTGCTGCAACTTGTGGCCTTCTTTGTTCAGAGAACCAATCTGTTAAAAAGAAGTCATTTCACTTAAAAAGAAAAGTGGCATTACAGATGACACTCATTCCTCATTGCCATATTGATTCCATGGCTTCTGGTGCTAACTGTTGGGCTTTTTGTCATTTGGGGGTTTTTGTTGCTGGAGTTTCTTTTAGTAGATTTCGTTAAGTATGGCCACTGAAGGCAAAGAATCTATATTCACTTTTACTGCATAACACAAGCCAAGCAACACTGGTTACCACTAACACATGTTATTTACTTTATCAAACTCAGAAACGGGATCTACATTTAAAATGAGTCTCCAACATATTCTACTAGGACAAGCTTAAAAAGAAATGGTTTTCACTACTAATTATTTTCTTCACCATTTTTAGACTACATTTTGATAAAATGAACTTTCACCTTTATCTGACAGATGTCTCTACAATGCCAGAAACCCTCTTTGCATGTAGGTTATAAAATTTCTTCTTAACTATTTTTGAGCATAAAATATGATTGATTTGAAGACAGATTTTCTAGACACTAAATGATTCACTTGCACTTTCTGAAAACTTATGGCTGCTTCTTGTTTTACTCTATTGGTACCCGGCAGGGCTCAATTCTAGGGCCAGTTGTGTTTTTATTTTTACCAATGATCTGCATATAGGAGTTGAATGCACCATTAGTAAGTTTGCTGATAATATCAAACTGGAAGGTGCTGTTGACTCTCTTGAGGGGCAAGAAAGGGGGATCTGGATACAGTGGAGCACTGGGCAATCACCAGTGACATGCAAATGACAAGTCAAAATGCCAGATTCTGCACCTGGGATAGAGAAATGCCAGACACAAGCCTACACTGGGAGGCGGGCAGCTCTGGGGCTGCAGAGAGGGCTCTGGGGGTGCTGGTTGGCAGCAGGCTCTGTGGCAGCCAGCAGCGTGCCCTGGCAGCCAGGAGGGCAGCAAACCCATCCTGGGTGCACCAAACTCGGCGTCACCGGCCGTCCAAAGAGGTGACTGGCCCTCCATGTCCAGCGTTGGGGCAGGGCCTCCCCCTGAGTGCTGGGGGCACGTCTGGGCTCCACCGTTTCAGAATGATGGGAAGGTCCTCAAAGGTGTCTGGAGAAGGGCAAGACAGATGGTGGAAGGACTGGGCACCATGGCCTGTGAGGAGCTGCTAAGGGCTTTGGGCTTGTCTAGGCTAGAGAAAAGGAGGCTGAGGGGCAACCACTTTGCTCTCTACAGCTTCCTGAGGAGGAAAAGTGGAGAGGGAGGTGCTGATCTCTTCTCCCTGGGATCCAGTGATAGATGTGTGGGAATGGTTCAAAGCTGCGCCAGGGGAGGTTCGGATTCACCATTAGGAAGCATTGCTTTATAGAGAGGCTGGTCAAGCCTGATGCTGCCCTGAGCCTGTCAGTCTGTAAGGGGCATTTGGACAGTGCCCTCAACAACCTGCTTCACCTTTGGGTCAGCCCTGAAGTGCAGCAGCTGGGCTAAATGATTCTTGTAGGTCCCCCACAGCTGAAATATTTTATTTTCTTCTACTCTCTTATTCCAAGCCTTCGGGTTTTCAAGAGGTTCTATGTGACACAGAGTACCATGTGTACAGGAAATAGAAGCTACCCAAGTAAAAAGTTCCTTATGTGAAGCATCTGTTCTTTCAAACTTTGAAGTTCTAAGTTCTGGCCAGGGACTTTTATTTAGGCTCTAGAAAAACTGAACATTACATCTCTATTCAGAACACCACTTAAACACAAACACAGAATAACTACACAGGTAATACAGTGTGTATTATTATGATATTTTGTGGAAAGATGAAAGTAATTCTAACATTTAAAATTATATTCTGCGTAAATACAAAAGGAAGACTGATACCCTGGCATTTTTAACAATAAGCAGTGAGAGATTCCAGGTACGACTTACTACATCTATATCTGATATGTTAAATAACAAGAATTTCACTTATTTGAATATGTGATCAGTCATACTTTCCCCTATTTTTCTCTTAATAAGACTAAAAACATTCATTTAGAAGTTCTGATAACTGAAATGTACACTATCACTCCCACTGCAATTCCAACTAAACCATGTTAAACGTTACACTGCATGTAGGAACACTAATCAGTTTGTACAGTTACAAACATGGGCAGTCACTAAATTAAGAGCATTACAGATGAGAAAACTATGATTGTGAATTTTTTCAATTTACTTTGTTTGACAGCTAAAATACTGCCTTATAGTTTGACATCATCATTAAGGAATAAGGATATTCTCCTGGGGTTAAAAAAGTTCAGCAGTTTGATCCTAGTATATGCATCTATAATGTAATCCTTACATGATCTACTGATTCGGAAGTTATTGACTGTTTTTGCTAGGTTATGTCTTAGTAGTCATTAACTTGTTACTAGATAAACAAATTACAAATAATAGTCTAAGATGCATATAGCACAGACATAGTGAACACCTATCCCAAAACCAATTTGAAAAAAACTCCCTTCCTCTTAGGAAGAAGAAAGAAATAGTGCTTTTCCATATGATTCAATTAACCATTTCCATGATCAACTAACAATTTACAATTACAAAATTTTTATAGTAAGTTGCTCTGAGGAGGTCAGGACAAAAAAAAACAAAACAATTTGCAGAAATTGAAGTCCTGAGGTTTAGCGATTAATCCGGGTATCCTTCAGTTTATTTTCTTTATCTGTTTGCATTTGCAAACCACCCTCCACCAGCAGCAGGGCAGGCAGGTGGTATCTTAGAATTCAATATATTTTGCAACATGTTGAAAAAAGATAGCTCCTGTCTCTTTTTCCACAGGCACCTCTCATTCACAATGCCCTTTATCCAATTCCAAAGGTTCGCCCTTTTAGGCTTTAAAGGAAGTGAAATTCTAAAGCAGCTATCATCACAATGCTCCATTATGAAGGAATTACTAATTCATCATATGTATGCAAGAAAGACTGATTTGGTACAGCTAGCTAAGTCCTGGGTACTTGTGGCAATTGTGCACAATAAGGCAGAATTAATCCAAAAACACAGGATAAATGGACACAGGGCTTTTGAAAATGTGACACTTTCACCCTTTTATGACGCCACAAACATGCATGATTTATGGTGCCTTTCAGTTCTATTCTGAACAGAGTATTCATGTATGTCATACTGTTTTCTGAAACCTGTGCCAGAGAGTTGTGTTAGGCAGACAAGCTTCCTCAAGAAAAAGAAGCTTGAAAATAAAATTGTATTGACCACATGAGGAGAACTCCAATCTAGCCCACACAGCTGGGAGACTTAAATCTAAAAGATTTGCATTCCTGTCAATAGAAAAAGATGTAGTGACACCTGCAAACAGGTTCTATGAAATTTTGCTCAACATATTGAAACGATACTATGAAGAGAGACAGAAAGATACTTCTGTAAGTCTGTGGAATGAGAGAAATGTAAATATGCAGAAAGAGAAGAACAAAAAACAGATGTAAAATAAGTGCAGTATTTTACGTAAAACTGACCTTAAAAGAATGCTGATAAACCTTAGAAACTTAGAAAAATAAGTGTTTGGTTTTTTTTTTTCCCTAAAAAAACCCCTTAATTAATTGTAAATATGAAAGTTTAATATACATAACAGATGCTGGTCAAAACACCTGTTGCAAATGCACACCACAAGTAGTCTGTAGGTACATAAGGCATGCATACTGACTAATGAATACAGCATGCTCTCTAGTGATTACAAAATAACATATAGAGTCATTTGGGAGAAAAAACACACCTAGCAGTCATAGACTGGAAAAATAAAAAATGCCTGGAGTTAAGTCAGATTACCTTTCCCTTCCCAAATTTTCAACTGAAACATTGCTGCCCAGGTCCCAAGGGACCTTGACACATTTGAGGTGGGCTGATGCAGACCTCATGGTTGGGTGGAGAAGTGTGAGAGCAGGCCTACAGAGAAAGATTTAGGGGTGATGGTTGATGAAAAATTCAACATGAGCTGGCAATGTGCACTCACAGCCCAGAAAGCCAAAGGTGTCCTGGGCTGCATCCAAAGCAGCGTGGGCAGCAGGGCCAGGGAGGGGATTCTGTCCCTCTTCTCTGCTCTGGTGAGACCCCACCTGCAGTGCTGCATCCAGCTCTGGGGTCCCCAGCATAGGAGGAACATGGAACAAGTCCAGAGAAGGGTATGAGGTTGATAAAAGGACTGGAGCACCTCCCCTACAAAGACAGGCTCAGAAAGTTGGGTCTGTTCTGCCTGGAGAAGAGAAGGTTGCATGGAGACCTCACAGCAACTTTCCAGTATCTGAAGGGGGCCTGCAGGGAAGGTGGAGAGGGACTCTTCATCAGGAACTGCAGCGATAGGACAAGGAGTAATGGTACAAACTGAAAGGGGAGAAATACAGGTTGGATATTAGGAAGAAATTCTTTACTGTGAGGGTGGTGAGGCACTGGAACAGGTTGGCCAAAGAAGCTGTGAATTCCCCATCCCTGGGGGTGTTCAAGGCCAAGTTGGATAAGGCCTTGAGCAACCCGGTCTAGTGGAAGGTGTCCCTGCCCATGGCAGGGGGGATTGGACTTTTGGATCCAGATTGGATCTTTAAGGTCCCTTCCAACCCTTTCCCAACATTCTATGATTCTATGTTAATCTTCTTTACCAGAAGTTCTCAAACATAGGGTCAAACTGACCAGTTTACCATCTTTTCCCCAGATCATCCAGTTATTTGTATACCTAATGTCTATTATATACATCTTTAAACATATTCTAAACCTTTTTCTCTGTGGTCATTTTCCCCACATTTGGAAAACAAAACAAAAAAAATCCCTTGTCAATCTCAGCATAAGGACTTTTAAAATATATACATTCCACCTAACATTGAAAAACACATGTAAACACATCAGAATTACTCACACCAGAGAACCAAAATAGAGAAAATAAAAATAAAATTCAATTCAGATTACTATTAAAATCAAACTTGAAAACACTTATGGCATGACAGCCTTAGACAGAGAGAGTGGCCATATTAGGACAAATGTATATTTAATCAGAAACAAAGAAAACCAGTAGTCCTTTAGAAAGGTGATGCATCTATGCCATTGATAACCAGACTGTTTTGAGAACATCATGGCAAGTCTTCTGACATCCAGTTTAAAACGCATTTTTAAATAAAAAGAATTAATACAAATTCTTCCCATGGATTGAAAGATACCTATTTTTGACATCTTATGATTAAAAAATTGTGTTTCTTAAAATATTTTAAAATCAGTAACTGGAACATTACATTGCAATAAACTGAGTTTCCAACAACTTGGTTTTTTGATAAACAAATACCAGAATAAACATTAAACTGCCAAAACTGGAAACACTATAGTTGCTACAGGGCTTTTATGCAGAAAACACACTAAAAGCCAATGAGGCCAGCCTGTATCAGAGGAGAAGCAAGGAGCATAGACAGATGAAGCCAGAATGCAGTCGGGGTAGGTGTGGCTGACCCTAGTAGCATCATTCTCCCTTTCTCCCCACATTCCTTGTCTTGTGAAGATGACATAGTCTCAATGCAAGACTTTACAGTGGAGCAGCAAGGCACTCAAAGGGACAGAGAAATACGTAAATTATTTTGGTGACATTGCTACACTGAAACCTCTGAACAAGAGGGGGAGAAGCCATGATGCTCCACAGCTCTGAAGCAGAAACCAGAGCAGGAGAAGGCAGAGCTTTATCAAGGCACAAGATCCACCTGATACCTTTTTTCACAAAAGAAGTCACTGTGCTCAGTTGCAGAAATGATAAGTAAATATCTTGCCTTTATATGATGTCAGACCAAATGATCTAATAATCCTTTTTGTATAAAAGTCTGTGCATCTTTGATTTGATCAGAAATGTTTTATTTTATGCTAAAATGGATTTAGCTAAAACAAAATTACCAGAAAAGTTGAGGAATGGAGGAGGAAAAAGCTCCTGTACCAAGAAAGAAATTAATAAATAAAACCTCATCTCAAATTTAAATCCAAATTACAACCTTTCTGCCTTTAATGGAAGATTTGATCGCTTTTCTGAAATAGTTATAATACTTCCACTAGAACTGCATTATCAGGATATGGTATTTACATTGGGACTTCTTACTTCTTGCTGTTCTCTCTCCAATAATTACAACATATTTTTGGCAGGTACCATCCTTCCTTTAAAGTCAATAACAACTTTTGCACGCTGTGCTTACTAGCAGAACTAATAGTTTGTGGTGCTACATTATATCCATATTAATTTTGATTTTATTTTCATGCAGATTCGCACTGAAATATGATGAATTTCTGTAACAGCGTGAGTGGAGACCTCCTATGGTTGGTGATGACTGGTGAATGACAACTGTAAATTGAGGATCAGTCGTAAAGCTTGTTAGAAAACAAGACTAATAGATGGGAGCCTCTCACTGACTGACAACCATAACAACACATTTATTACTAGAAACTGTATGAATTTTTAAACCTTATGATATTAGAAAATATGGTGATTAGATCACCTTTTTTCATCACAAGAACAATCTCAGGTGTTTACATTTGGGAAAAAAAAGTAAGGTGATTTATATTTCATTATTAACATGGAAATCCAATTTTTTGGGGAGTCCCTTAAATATAGCAGCTCCTTCTTTAATGAGAGCTACCAGTAAACCAAACAGATTACTCTTTCATACAAGTTTCAACATGCAAATTAATTTCAAATAGACATCCAGCTAGGCTAAATCAGTTCTTCTTCAATGCAATCACAATATGTTCTTCACCAATCCACAAACATACTCACATGAAAATGATAATTTTGGAAAGCTGCTTATCTACTGAGCATCTTTTATAGAAGTTTTTGTAATCTGAATGCCTTTCTGGTTTAGTGAAAAAATCCTTTTTAGCATGTAGAGAAGTAGTTTAATAGGCCAGTAAGGGATATAATGGGAAGAAGCAGTGAAATCAATGGAAATGAAAAAAGTAAAGAAAAAGCTAACAAATGTTCTTAAGGCATACCAACATAAACCACTACTGTATATATGTTGGAATAGTTTTGACAGAGCACAAGTCTTGATATTTTGGCTACAAAAGCAGTGCCACTGCATGCTATAGTTTAGTAAGGACAGCTTTCTTGTATGAATGTTTGACAGAAAATTAAAACAAATTAAATATTACAACCAAAATATTAGCTCTTTATTAAAATCCTAAAGCAGAACTCAAAATTACATTAAACCATAAAGAAAAAAGTGAAAATAAACTTAAGTTTAAAAGCCTGTCTTTTATTGAATCCTGCATAAAACCAATCGCATGCCTGCTGAAGAATCAACTAGATTTTTAATTTATCTAAAAGTTAATAAAATTTACCTATTTTATACATTTGACTTTTAACCTGAAACTCTTGTTTCTTTCTTTCTTTTAACTTAAGCTAGATGTATCAGAAAGAGATAACATCATTCATACAAATAATTTGCTTATTACAGAATGTAATGATTTGATCAGTGAGGGTGATAAATGACAAAACAAGTGTAGTTATCAGCTGAAAAGAGTAAACAGAACTCATATCTCTAAGGCAAAATAAAGAGAACTTGTGATGACCACATATATTAATAAATAAATTCTTATTAATTTCGATATCCTTTTTCTCTGTATGAAAATTCTCCAAACTAATTCAAAATTTGGAAAAATTTTGTGCATATTATGCTAGCAAACCAGTCTGGATACAGGTTATTTTGATGGCTCCAATAAATTCTCTATACAAGAATGAAACAAGTTATGATGGTAAAGATCAAATGAGGATCACAAGTGAAACAAGCTCTACCTATCTAAGGTGCAATCCAATTAAAGTATTACATTGCTCTATTTAACTCAGTTTAATTATGCCCCCTAGTAAAATTAAAACAGACTTGGTGCTTTCAAGTGAGTTTAAACTGAACCTTTAGTGTTTCAATTAATTCTTGAATATTTCAGCTGAGACACACCAAGCCTAAAATTATGATCTAAAATCATGTTATGTCCCACTTCCTTAGCAAGAAAGGTACTTCTGACGTGCTCTAATGTATCATACTTATAGATCTATATTATACAGAAGAAATAACACTCTAAGAAACAGAGGAAATTGTTTTAGTGCCAAAATGCACTTTAATAATTGGCATTTAACTAGCAGTATTTTTTTTCTGTTCTTAACAGTGAATTCATACAGCAGCATAGATTTTATTTTGAGCAACTAAAACAGGCTATTTTATTGACATATAGAGCAAGAGAAAATTGCTGCTGAAGGCATGAACTTTAGCTTTTGTTCAATATTGGCAAATTCTACTTTTAATTTTTCAAAAAAATTCAAACCAGTTTTTAATTTGCAAAATACTGTGTGGAGTTCTGACATTAAAATAATTCTAGGATTTTCAACTTCAAAGTAACTCTACTACTCTTCATTTGTGTTTACTGGATACATTTAAGCCTCACTTGTTTTCACAGTCAGTTAAGCATCTGAAATCTGAAAGGGGAATGACACTTTTTTCAGAAACTCTGTTCTTCTATTAAGTCATGTAAAATACAGGCAAATGTTAAGACACACAGTTTCTTGTAACTCAAGTGTAAAATTCTCTGTTGCTGTGAAAGCTCCCACTATGTTCTAGTGGGATAGTTATACTATTCATGAATTATGACTCTTCACAATTTTTGTTTTCAGAAAATAATACTGCATGGGTTTTTTGGATGAAGTAATAATTTCTTGCATGGTACCAAAAATTTTATTTATCCATACCAATCACCTTAAGATTCAAAATGGAGAGAATTTTCAGATCACCTGAATTATCCAGTACTTCCACATTAGTTTCTAAAAATTAAGTCCCCTAACTTTATTGCCTTTTTGAATACTGATGAATCTGTATTATTACTGATGCTTTATCTCCTTTCCATATTTTTAAACTGCTGCTACCCTATGTTGCACAATTCTCTTCCCCATTACTTCCAAATCTCTACATCCAGACCAGAATACTCAAAAGAATAGGGTAAAAGTACTCCTTAGGGCTATGCAGCAAAGGTAGATTAGTATAAACCCATTTTCCTAACTGTAATATAGGCTGATTGAGTAAGCTCTTAGGTAAAGTCCTGTGTGCTCATGTTTATGTATCCACAATATTCTATACCACAGTTGTAACAGAATGCATCTTCCCATAGTCAGACATTCCCACAATGAGCTCTTAATATGGAACAGAATTTGGAGATATCCCATAGATAAGTAAGAATAAAGTGTTAAAACATAGGACCTCAGTATTCTGAACAATTAGAAATTTTTTGAAATAACCTACCAAAACTAAACTAAATCAGGCAGAAAAAACTGATTATATGCAGGGACGTTACAGATACTGATCTGTAACTTACATTATTTAACATTTACATCTAACATAGTTAGGCTCAACAACACTGTATTTTTCTTATGCTTTCAGAAAAATTACAAAATGTTAAAATTTAACACATGGAATACGAATATTTGCAAGCTTTCAAGGGAAAGGTATGTCTTCATGATTAAGTCTTCACAGCACTCTTACGTATCTGATACATATATAGTGCTTTTTTTACAAAAAGTACTATGTAGTCCTTATTCTGACAACATAATACTGCAATGCATTCTGTCACAAAAACTGTGTCAGTCTGCAAGAACATCTGAGTGACTAAGAGCCTAGTCTCAAAGATTTTGCATCACTCTGAAATACTTACTGTCGCTGGGGAGGCCCGCGTTGTGTGAGTCACTGTATGACCAGAATTTTCCATTGAATTGCCAATCAGATAGGTCCCTCCTGAGCTGCTAATGAGTTGTCCTCCTGTTACGCCCATCTGAATCCCTCCAGTGCCCACCATGCTATGAGACGAGACCACTGTTGTCACCTGTGCAGAACTTCCTTGAGTATCAAAATAATTTCCCCCAGTGTTTTGACTGTACATCTGGGTTTCTGTGTAAGGATAAGTTGTTGATCGGCTTCAAGAAAAGAAAATAAAAGAAAAGGAAAATACATTATTTGTATTTCATTTAGCTGAGGGTGATGTTATAACTCTAGAAATTTATTTACAACAACTAAAATCAAATCAAATAAGGTTGGCAAACAATCCCTGTCTCCTCAGAGAATATTTAATCAAATCAAAGCATTAAATAACTAACTCAGTGTCAATGTTAAACCAAGTATCTACCAAACATTATAGAAAAACTGTCAGTCTTATACAAAGAGGAAGAGAGAAAGGAATAACAAAAATTGAAGGCAGACACATAGAGCTAATCCAATTATGAATATATTGCAAAGCAATTTACAAAGCTCTGCCTGTATCAACACTTTTTAAAATTTGACAATAGAATTCTGATTTCTAGTCAGATGTTGTATGTTTTGCATAATATGCAGTTTGCAAAATTACAAACAAGTCATACAAATGTCAGCTAACAGAGTCCAATGTTCAAGAATCCTATGTTGTCTATTGTTTTTAAACTCACTGAAGCTCTTGACTGAAGCTTGAAATTCTGAGTTTGCTGGTATTTCAGGAAATGCAGTTACTTTTACAGGGCAAATTCAAAAATAGACATGAATTCATGTAATGATAAAAAAGTGCATATAAGAAATAAAACCAAACAGAACTACGACTTGTAAAACGGTCACAAAGATTAAAGAAGTTAAAGGAATGCAACAGTAACATTTTAAAATAATTATCAAGTGTGAAACAATGTCATTAACCAGTTTACCCTAACAAACTACTCAGCTACTGAAATCTCCTATCATGTGTTTCATGTTCTTATTTACTTATCTTGAATCATTATTCTTCATGCATTATAATCTATTTATAATTTTGTATTTCTAAATTTGTATTTGTTCCCATGTACTAAATTTGATACTTAACTCAACTTATTTCAAAATTATAAAGTAAATATAATTCATTATTTCAAAGTCTGTATCTTTGTATGTTGTCAAGCATGACAACAAGTAAAAACCAGTCAGTTTACCCAACCATTAATTTTCTTATTTAAGCATAAAAATCTACATAAATCCAAAGGCAATATCAATTTGTACAGCATGTAACTTAACAAGTTAAAACAACCAGTAGCCAAACAACAAAACCACAGACACTTTTGTACAGAAACACCAGAGGTGGATGCAGCACTCATGTTTTATGCAGTAAGCTGATGATTAAGACACCTATGCAAGAGCCTGATGGCAGGCTTTTCTTCTGCTTTATCTCTACAATGTTTATTTTTTATTAATATAGAGAAAAATTCAAGGCAATTTACTGTCTTTTATTTTTTTCAATTACAAAAGCTTATGTAAGATTACTTTATTAGTAAACAACAGACTCAGAAATTATAATTTCTTCTTTACCTTCAGAAAACCATTACTTCTAAATAACTGAGGAACATAACAGTACCTCATCAACAACTGAAGTCAGAAATTTTGCCTTATTAACTATGGCCACAACAGTTTCTCCCTTTGCCTTCAGAGACTTCCAGAAACTCCAAAACTTATGCTTTAAAATTTGAAATGTTTCGTAAGCTTCATACTACAGTATTCGCTTTTACCCCTCTTTAAGTTACTTAAACACTTCCCATTTTATTTTGAGTATTTCAAAAGCCTCAAGATCAGCTGCAAAAAACCTGGAAGCTAATCTAAAAGAAATGCCTTGCGGTCTGCTGAAAACAAATCAAAATAGTTCTTTTAGGGACTAATGCTCAAACAGACATGTAATGTATTAACCTTTCTTTTGGAAGTTAGAATCAGTTGATCTTTGCATTGCAATAATCTATGTATGCACTGAGGTACCATGCAGGTCCTGATTAATCTGTTCTCTCGAGCCAAGGTATCATAGTGATACCTTGTGATACCTTAGGGATATTGTTTGTTTTAGAACCATAGAAAAGAACTACTGAGTTGTTAAGGTTTGAAAAAAATATTGAGTCCAACCATTAACTGAACACTGCCATCTTCATCTCTAAATCATGTCCCTGTGTGCCACATCTAGATGTTTTGTGAACATTTCCAGGGATGGAGACTGAACCACTTCCCCAAACTGCCTGTTCCACTTCTTGATCACCCTTTGTGGTGAAGAAATTTTTTCTTAATATCTAACCTAAGTTTCCCCTGGTGCACCTTGAGGTCATTCATCTTGTGATGAGCACAATAACCATTACCAGACTGGATGTTGTCTCTGTCTTTACATCTGTGAACAGTGCTACGCAGCAGAGGACAAACATAGGGAAATGTTGTGATGTAGGCTCAGGGGAAACAGTTCATGGAAATGATCACCAAGTCCCTGAACACTGTAATTCCTCCCAAAAGAGGAAAGAAAAATCTTGGTATCAGCTGTCAGTAAGGAAAGGAATGAAAGGATAAGATTATTGGTGGCAGCAAAAGTAGACAAGGCTAGAGGAAATACACTGTACAAAAGATCCAAGGAGAACAAATCTCACTTGCAAAAGTGGAATTAAATTCTAGAAGCAATGCAAATCCTAGAGAATGCTTCAAATTTTGAAGAAAATAAAGTCACAGGCTTAGTGTGGAATAGCGGATGAATTACTTGTTTGCTTTTACCTTGTTTAGGTATATCTGTACATCATATGTATCATCTGTAGACCTGTATATCACGCATAGGCTCTAAATACGGACTGATTATAACAGAGCACCTATTTCTGCTTATAATAGTACTCTGTATCAATGTATCAATGGGACACATCAATGCATCAGACTCCAAAATAAACACACTCGTCCGTTTGCCCAACAACCAGCAGGTTTTTCTAGACCTGATCATTGGAGATGACTTAGCAAACCTTTCATAACAGAGATCAACTGGGTACTTAAAAGTGAGATGAAATTATTATTATTATATGCAATAATAATTGCAACTTAACAAAGAGACGTTTAATTTAACCAAAACTATTCCATCTGGAAATTAAAAATGCAGCTGGATAAGATTACGTTTTAGAAAGCAGTTTTGAGAAACAATGTTTTTAGAAGGCAGACTTGAATGTTTTAAGGTCATTGCACATGGTAGCATGACCCTCTAAAATAAAGTTGTAGCAAAGAGGAAAACAACCGCAAAAAAGAAGTGATCGTCTATTTCTCCACAGTACTTGTAGCACAAATATGTAATACTTTCTCAAGTAGCCTGACACATATCATAGTCAGCTCTTTCCCACTCTAAAGGTTGTAAAAGCATTCTTAGCTCTCCTCTCCTTTAACAGCTGCATATAAAGATTGCACAGGGAGTAATCTCAAAGTTTTCTTGCTCTTTATGAAAACACATTGATGATTAACTCTTGCTTGAGATAGAAGGAAGGTAACAGAACCTGACAGTTCCTACTGTTGAAACACTGTGAAGTTCGGTGTTTACTAGAATGTGGCATTAGAAAGTTTATCAGTTACAAGTAAATTTAAAGTCTAAGTAGATAGCCTCCAGAATGCTAGTTTCCAGAAGGCTGTGCAAACCAGATCATGTTTACCCTGAGAGCAAGTGACACAAAGTCAGGCACAGTGTGAATTCAGTTTAGATTAAGCAAGCCCAGAACAGGTGTCTGATGTTAAGATCCCACACTAGAAATTAATGATACCAGCAAGAGTCGGACTAGCATTGCAAGGTACAATAATTCAAGGCATTTTCTATTATGCCTCACTGCTTGCTTACATAAATTTTATAATGATTTACAAAATATAATGCTAGAAATAAAAGAGACAGAGTTGTGGTATAAAGTCATTTAAAACACTATGTTTTTTGCACATGAAAACAGAAAATAATTAATTTCTACATTCAGTAAGCCCCAGCGTTACCACACAAATTAAGTGCAATGTCTTGCCCCACATTACAAACTCTAATATAATGTTACTGAGCCCAACTTTTACAGATACTTTTGTCTCTTCAAAGACACAGACATTTTGAAAAAAGGGGACAAATAAAAACAGTGGCTCAGAAAGAGTAAACTTTTTATTGTCCTCCCTTAGTTTTCAGTGTGCACATGCACACATGGGAAACAATTTATTCCCAGCTGCACCTGTGATCAGATTCTATGTAAATACCTGATCCATTGACTACTGTGTATCAGTGTTCAAGCCATCCCATCATGTCTCAGTGATTTACATTGGCTGATCATGGTCCCAGATTTTCTTCAAAATATATTCCAGTAATTTCCGTATCTTGCAAAGTAAGTTATTAACTACAAAATTTTTATCATAAGCTCCATCTTAGAAAATTCTAGTGTTGGCTAAAATGCACGTAAATCTAATTTTTTACTTGAAGATGCATAGCTTTTACACTTCAGCTTGAAATACCAGCATTCCTGCACAGTGGCCGTACAAGAACAGCATCATAATTCAAACAAGAAAACCATTCTTTATTTGTTTTTCTGTAATTCTAATTCAAACAAACAAGTAACCAAATAATTACTATCTTACTCAGCAACTAATAGATGCAGAATTACTCCTGTGGGTTTTGGTATGGATTACTTACACAGCTTAGCAGATAGGCATGCAAGTATTTTTTTCACTGTCATCTCTGACACATTTTGTGCTTTAATTAATGTCTCCCCTGATGGGGGAGAGGTTTAGCATCTTTGCCAGGAATTTAAGAGATGAACGGAGACTTCTTTAAACTTCTGCTTTCAGATAGTTGTTTATTAAGTCTTATCAGAGAAAGGGAGTCACTTGCATGGCTCCGACAGCACAGGGCAGAGAATGCAGGAAGAAGTCCGCACTATCAAGATTAGACAGTCTTTTTAAAGGTAAATTATCCAATTAAAACGTAAAACGAAAGATATTTTCACTTTTCCACCAATGTTCAATAAATCACTTTGTCACGCTCACAGGAACTGCGGAATTTTCTAACCAATCATCTTAAACTACTTCTACTGCAGAATATGGAGGAATAGAAGAAGGAACAAGAGGCCTGGAGAACAACAACAATCTTTCATTTTGAAGCTTCTTACTTTTATCTATTTCCTATATTAACAAGCTTAGAGACCCTAAATTTTCACTTTGTGATAATCTTACATGACATTCTATTACTTAGTTCACACTGGTGTAGATTCCAACTCTTCCCAAAGGATAGGTAATTTTCTCCATGGGCGAAGGTCAAAGACAGTGTTGTCCAGGGGGGTAGAATCCTTCAAAACAGGCAGAGAAATATTCTCTGCATTCTGGATTCCAACAATCTCTATAATGAAAGTGAGGCTTTTATGATACTTAATTAACTAAGGTATTATTTTGTGGGATAGAAATATGATAAACATTGGATGAAGATAAATATTTCAAGATACAGTTATTTGTGTGCAGAGTAGCTAAGGCTCATGATAATGCTATGGAATTGCAACATTTTAGAAACCTCCAAACCAATAAACTCTTTCATGCCAGAAGCATATCCTCAAACCCCTTTAAGTTTTTAGGATAATCCTGTGGTCCTTAAGCTAATAGCGAGCTTCACAGAAACTACAGAGAACAGAATCCTTTGTCTAATACTGAGGGAAGGCTTTATCACAGCCAGATTCTGGACATATCCTAAGCAAAGGGGAAAAAAGGTAGTGTCATACACCCTGAGACTGTCACAACAGAACATGATACAGCCGTTAAATTATAACAGAGAGGCATTTATTAGCCATAAAAAAGAACTGAGATCTTTAACACTCAGTCGAAGACCATTTTCCACATGGAAACAAAGCAATAAAAGCACACACAATGCACAGCTACAGAAAACGCTGCAAACTGGGGAATATAGTAAATGAAAACAAAGGTGCAATCTATAAATTTCATTTGCTGGATCTGTACATTAGACAGGTAAGGAAACAATAATTACAGATCTCTGAAATTCTGATGAAGCACAGCAGACCTAAAGTCCAAGAAATATGGTATTGCCACTGTTAGGAACATGTCAAAGGGTACGTACTAAACCTGCAAGACCTCAAGAGTTGGGCTTGTCAGGCTCTCTTTGTCTAGACTTCTCTGTCTTAGCCTAGAGGTTTGTTCTAGCAGTGATTGCTGAACAATTAGATAAACGTTACTTAATCTGCTTCCATTCAGCTTAGCTTTCTATGACTGTGTGGTATGATGCCTGTAATTAAAATGCTGAGGCATTGTTCTGAATAACAGACAATAATATCAAATAGGTATTCTGTACAGAATAAACAATCCATGACCCTAGATTAAAACTGTAGCAAAGAGGACCATAAACTGGCATTACAGTATTCAAGAAGTATACATTCTAGCAGAAACAGACCACATAAAACAAATTCAGATATACTATAGAAATAGAAACCAATGAAGAACAAATAAGCTGTGGACTGTGCTAGAACACATTAAAAATAGCTGCAAGTGGATACACTGTGGAGCGGCCCTCACCACCCATCATACACTGACCATACATAACACCTGCATTAGTGGTAAATAGCTGTAACTCTCTGTAGCTCAGACCGGAGCCATTCATCTTAGTATGCATAAGGGTAGTAAAAGGAAAAGGATAATGCCAGACAAAAGGGGATAGATACTAGTAACTACTAGGAAGACAACAACTTTAACTATATTGGTAATAATTACTTTATTTAACAGTTAAGATTTCGATCAGGGTAATAGTAAATTCTTGGATCTGCACAAATGGTGTGTTTTGCCAACATGAACCCCACGAATTGTTGTACAAGAGAAGTTGCTGAAGAACGTGTTTGGATCCAACAGCAATAGCAATCCTTGTACAATCCCAGCAATTAAAACCCTCTTTGCCCATCAGAACTACCAAATGGCTACATTTTATTATTTATTAGGTAAATGGCTACATTTTATTCATATGTTACAATTTGTACAAAGAAAGTTCATGTCTAGTATGCAGAACCAATTGACTTCTTAGCATAGGTGCAGCAGTAATAGTCTTAATTTATTCTGAACAGCCAGGTAAGCCTGTACATGCTATTGCAACAACAATACACTTTAGTTTCAGGATAGAGTGACATGCTTGACAAGCAAAACTGTTGTTAACTAGAGACAAATGTAGATAACATAGTTCAAATATTCTCGTATCATACAACATATGTGACAAGTTGTGGGCTACACCCCTTGTGTTATTATATTGCCTCCAATTATAATAAAACCAAATAACTTCTAAGCATGGACAAATCATGATATAAAATGTGTAGAAAGGATTGTGTTATAAGAATACAACAGTTACACTTGACAAAGACTGTGAAACCTGACAAACTTCTTACTTTTATAATGCAAAGAATCAGGTAAGTTTTTCCTGATATATATTGTAACTGCATCCTTCATTGCTATCGTATATGGATTTAAATCAATGCTAGTTTGCAAGTGCTGT
Organism: Struthidea cinerea; assembly: GCA_013397865.1. Classification (NCBI taxonomy): domain Eukaryota; kingdom Metazoa; phylum Chordata; class Aves; order Passeriformes; family Corcoracidae; genus Struthidea; species Struthidea cinerea. The sequence continues at coordinate 30,284 of VZTI01002271.1, read as the reverse complement.
ATTTTAAAATAAAGGATAATTCTTTTGCAGAATTGTAGAATGGTTTGCGTCAGAAGGGACCTTAAGGATCATCTAGTTCAGTTCCCCCCTGCCATGGGCAGGGACACCTTCTATTAGTCCAGGTTACTCAAAGCTCCATCCAGCCTGGTCTTGAACACTGCCAGGGATGGGGCATCCACAACTTCTCTGGATGACCTATGCCAGTGCCTCACCAACCTCTGAGCCAAGAATTTCTTCATAATATCTGATCTAATCTAATCTAAATCTCACCTCTTTAGTTTAAAACCATTCCCCCTTTAGCCTATCACTACCTACCTGTATAAGAAGTCCCTCTCCCACCTTTTTTGTAGGCCTTCTTTAATTACTGGAAGGTCAAAATAAGGCCTTTCAGCCTGACCTCATAAGAGAGGTGCTCCAGCCCTCTGGTCATCTTCACAGCCCTCCTCTGGACCTGCTCTAGGAGGTCTCTGTCTTTCTAATTGCTGAGGACCCCAGAACTGGACACAGCACTCCAGGTGGGGGTCTCATGAGAGCAGAGTGGAAGGGGAAGTCTTTCATCAGGCATGCTGTGACAATTTTTTCCAGAGATTCCCATATGAATGAATGTCTTCACCCTAACTATGGGTTGCAGACTTCTTATTCTGTTGCTAGAGCAGTACAGTTGCTTGATAGATTATGGAAGAATCCTATAGTTGATTCTGAGTTAGAATTAAAGTTTTGATTTAGCATGATCATAAAATACATCAAACATATAATCATAGGAAGACTACCCAAAATCTGGAGTACAAAAGGACATGGGAAATGTGCTTCACTACATATAGTCTTCAACAAGTCTGAGTAGAAACACAGACTGGTCCATTCTCCATCAATGAAATGACTATCTTTAGAAAGCTAATCTTCCTGTAAGTATTGCACAACAAATTGCCTGTCTACTACGTTGCTGCTCACAATAACATGGGTAAAATCTTCTTTGTAAGAGGACAAAACAATCTAGATTTGGCTCACATGCTAAGAAGAGCTTTCTTCTTTTATATCCTATTGACTGATTTTGCAGAAACTGACAGAGGGATTCAGATATAGAAACACAATAAAATAATGGAAACCTGAAGGTTCATACCAAGCAGTCAGTCACATCTGCTTCTGCTTTTCCCTAGGACTGTAATAAGTAGTGTAGTACACTTTTTATACACTGCCAAAAGTCCCAACAGCACATGTGAGAAGTTAAAAGTAATGAAAGAAGACAGAAACTTGAAAAATAGCTTATTCAAGAATGACCTCTTTTGGAGGCTAACAGCAGACTATCATGGTCACGATGACACTATGCTGCTGTATGTGTGTGCTGGCTTTGGCTGGGGTAGAGTTACTTTCTTCACAGTAGATAGTATCACTGCCATTTGTAGCACAAGTCCAAAACACAGCCACGTACTAGCTACTAGGAAGAAAATTAATCTCTCCCAGACAAAATCAGTACAGTAGCGAAGTCTGATGCACTGTTTAGGATTTACAAATGGGAAAAAAAGCAGAGAAGACAGTACGTGAAAAATTAATAAATTAAAATGTGCTAGTAGAAATGACCAAAGACTGTTGTCAAGTGTTAGCATCATATCTCTGATCCAAATAATATTACTCTTTTGAACTGCTTTTGGATTACCATCAATAAATATGTACCTTCAGACAATCAAAAAGCTTTCTAAATTGTACTTCTTTGTAAAGCCAATTACAAAGCAAAAATGGTAAATGACAAAATGATGTTGAAAAGATCCTTTCCAAGCAACACAGTCTACTTTGAAGTCTGAGCCAATTTCAAAGCTGATGGTGCTCCAAGCCTGATATTAGACTAGATTATGTCCAGAGGTCACATCAAATCTGGAATTTTTTTTAATCTTTCTTAGCTTGTGTATTGAAGAAAGAAACTCGATGATGGAAAAGCATGTTCAGGAAAGCAGGAAATGCACAATCATGTGCAAAAAAGATGTTAAAGAAGCAGCAAAAAGAGACTGTTAATTTCCTTCCTCTGCTTTTCCTCATTCCTTTGGAAAAAAAAAAAACCTGATCTCATTTTATGAAATACAGGCATGAAAATTACATTACTACTTTCTTTAGGTAATAACTACAGCTGCTGCACCTTTCTATCATTTGCCACTAGGATTGCAGCCAGGAAGAGAGAAGGCCCTGCCCTTTATCCTAAGGACAGAAGTTTCACAATACATCTTTCAGACAGAACTTACCCATGAACTACAAGATACTTTTTCAAACAACACTATGCCATACAGGGAGGAACTAAAACAACCACATGAATTCTACTTACACAAAAGTTCTGCCTTAATAAAAACAAATAGTGTGAATTCACATTTTCATCCAACAAACTATTCTGACACTAGAAGAACTGTAATTGAGTATTTTTTCTTTCCAATTTTTAATATACAGTAGTTGATAGAATCTAGCTGAAAAGATACATTTAACTTCTCATTGTAATGAACATTAAAATTCAGATCATTTTCCAACTTACATAGCTCCATTAGTGTAGACTGTGTCACTTCCCTCCACATACTGAACCTGGGCTGGGTAGACATGCTGTACCTGTTGCACAGTCTGCACTTGCTGTACCTGAAAACAAGAAAACCAGAAGTTTGGGATATCATAAAGAAGTACCAATGCTCCAGTGCACCTAGTGGCTTCTAAACAATATGGAATATCTCTGTTCTCAAAATTACTAAAGGTATATCACAGCACTAGCAAAGAAAATTACTGTTCTGACAAAATGTTTGTGCTGTAAGTTTGGTGAACGGAGCCCTAACACTGAAGATGCACACTCATGAAGCATACATATCTTCAGTGCCAAAGACATAACTAACTGGAGAGCATAAGGATGAGATGAAGTGTAACTTTGCTTTGCACCAAGCTGCAGAATTACATTTACTACAGAAGAAAGTATAATTTGATTATATTTATGCTTTTTCTTATTCCATTTAAGTCCTAAATCGTACAAGCCTTAAAATCATAGCTCAAATATGTTGCAGTAAGTTTAGAAATAAACATTCACAGTAACATGCTTTAGCTCTTGTTTAACTGGAATTAAATTACAGTGATGCAACATCTTTTTTTTGCAGTAGTGCTTTGATCCAGTGTACAATTATGGGCCAAAACCCATAGTCTGAGTAACCCCTTTCCCAGAATATTAGCAGCTATTAAAAACTCCAACACAACCTGGTTTTACTTCCATGATTAAACAACAAGAGGCAGTAAGGCATGAATTCTCTTCACATATATTGCTAAGGACAGTTACTCATCAATTCCTTTGATCCATACACTATTGTAGGAATGTTTCAGGTTATGCAAATTTTCTCTCCAGTCTTAATTTTTTGTCTTCTGCCACAGTAAAGATGAAGATTTTCATCTTTTACACTTTCCGTCTTTCAGAGAAGCCATATTTTGGTCCAAGAGCAGTCCAGAACCTAAAACGTGCAAAAGGACTTACAGAGACTTCACAGATTGACACAGTTTTGCCCAAGGAATTGAATCAAGAAAGTATCAATGCACTTATTTAGTAAATAGATGTAACATTAAGTGACAATAATTTTTCTCATATTTATTGTTATAATGCTACTTCAATCTAATCCAGTTGGTTCTAAGGACTGCAAACTCCATAATCCCAGGTCAGTCTGGGTTTCATGCATTTAATGAACCCCCTCCAAGAGCTCTTTAAAAATATCCTAATCTAATACTTTCACCCGTGTTGTGTTTTAAAAAGTTCTGCAAATAAACACATTTTCTACTTTTTCATAATATTGACTCTGACTGTGAAACAAAAAAATCTAGATTTTCACAGAAACCTTCCCTTAGGTTGACATTAAAACCTAAAGTCTGAAAAAGAGACAAAACAGCCAAAGTTTAGAATGCAACTATACTACCATGATTAAAAATTATATGCTTCTGTCCATTAACAGCAATGAGACAGAACATGATGGCTAAAATATCTATTACAATCCAAATTATTCTGATTTCCCACAGGAATCATTACATAAATGGAGACATTCACCTAAAATACAATTTCTCTCTTCAAAAAGCATACTTTGAAGATGTTTGCTTAGCTATTAAGGTAAGGTGCAACTGTGTACATTTCTTCTCCCAACAATATTCAGTTATTTAACACAAAGATTCAGTTCTCAAAGTCAACACAAAAAACTCTAATCAAAATTACGCATATTACTAAAACCTTAGAAAATTCTCTGAATTAAAAAACATAAATAGCTGTATTGTGCAAACATCTCCAAAATTAAATTATTTCTATTTCCATCACTTTTGACTTCATAACTTAAATTAATTCAAATCATAGTTTCATGAAATGGGCTTGATCTAAATCCACTGTAAGAAAGAAAGACCTGTAAGCTTGTCAGTAGTTTGTACCTCTCAATATTCAGATCTGCCAAACTGACAAATGACCCACTCATGCAATAATTGGCCAAAATATGTATGTACTTTATTGTGAAACATATATGCAACTTACTGTGATATTTTTTAAGTTTAACTCTAGGCATATTTCTTCCTTTTGGGTGAGTCAATTCTACGACCTTCAATCAATGGGAGAAGGGGAGTCATTGTTGATCAGTCTATTACAGAACACCAAACTGATCTACTTGACCTATACTGTGAGAAAACATCTTGAAAACAGGCTTTGTTCTTAAAACCAGTAGCTTGCCACCTGACATGTAATGGATACGCCCCATTTTCTCTCAGTAGCACAGTTGGGGAAACACTGTGGAAATGATGCTGTTGTCAGTATGAATTCCATGTTCTCATCCAACTACTCCCAAAAATGCACTTTGTTCCCTATTCACACACACTGAATATGGCTTAGTTCCTATTAGAAATAACCCACACTATTTTTCTATTAACAAAGGAGACGTGATTTTCTCCCTGTAACCTGCATATACTGATAAAACGGAACTCTATATTGTGTACAAACACAGCATTAAAAGAGAGAGGTCACATTCACCTTCTATACAAGGCATTATATTCTCCCATTATTCTTGAATACAAGCTGCTACCCATTTCAAAAACATCAGATTCCGCACAGTGCAAGACCTTTCCCTCAGAACTGAAATGATACTGCAGGGACAAGGTGTGTACAGCGCATCAAGGTTTGCTGTCTATTGGACAGGAAACTGAAAAATTCCAAAATGTGTTTATCTTCTAATTTGGAGAAAAAACAACAAAAAATTAATTTACCATGAAACAAAATACTAAGATCTCTTAAAATTAAAATTTTCATTGCTTAATTTCAGTTTTCCAGCAGTTATTACATAAGTTCTTTACTAGTCTAATATGTAGTACTACTAGAAACTTCAGGACTGTTTATGCACAAAAAGTAACTTTTTAAAACCAACATTTAAGAATGGATATGCTACAGTGCTATTAAAACATTTTATCTAGTTTTGAAAAGCGAAATGTTTTTCCTTTAACTCTGAAGTTCAATAAAGGAGGGCCACTGAATTAGTTTAATTTCTTTCCAATACAGTAACTTAAAAAGTTTACAAAAAAAACTTACTTTGCTTCAGCTTCTCTGAAACTCAGTACTGCTACAGTTAAATTCAATATCCTGCCAAAGGCAGCTATAGTCACCCCATGGTTTTGCAATGTACTAACAACTTTAGGGTGGGGAAGGTAAGACGCAAATATTTTTCCTGCCAAGCTATGATAAATAAAATAAATAAGGAGCCTTTGGGATGGCCTTGTATTTGAAAATACTGCCATGCTGAAAATCTTTGTTATATGATATTTCCAATATTACTTTTATTTCCTATTTTACTTCATTTTTAATGCTTTAATGAGAATTAAATCTAGTGCCTCTGAAATTTCTTTTTAATCTTCAACAGAAAGAAATTAAATGCATATATTTACTCTCCATGAGCACAAAATTATTTGAGAGAAGTTGGTTATAAGGAAACAAAACACCGGGAAAATTTGTGGAAAATATGAAAAAAATTTTTTCTTCACTTCTGTTTTATATCTCATTATCCTTTCACTGTGCATTATGCTGTTAAAGGAGTGATATCAGCTAAATCATGTAGTTTTTGAGGGAGAGCAGAAATTGTTGACTATTCTCCCAATGTTTTCCAGAGACCTAAAGCCAAATGGCCTCCTTGTATTAAAAAATACTCCAAAAATTAATTGAAGTGGGCTGAAAATAGAAAACAGAATAAAATATTTAGTAAAGAGAAACAGTATGCGAGTTCAAAATTTGTATGTTCTAGGGTGGACTGGTGAATTAGCCATGGTAATTTTCATTATTGTCTGGCTGGAAAACAGAAAATTAACAAACTCGTATAGGAATTTTTGACTTAAATAAGGTCAGACAGTAGATCTTTCAACCCTCTTGCTTCAATGACTCTAACCTGAAATAAAAAACTGCAATAGGATTAGAAGCAAGCAGCTGAAATGTTGCAGGACAACAAGAGGTGAATGAAAACTCATTTCAATATACATGTGGGGTTATATTTACTAGCTGAAGAAGGAAAAAAAAAGCAAACATAAATTACATTCTTTATTAGACTACCTCAGAGGAACAAATGAGGGACTAAGTTATAGTTTATCTGTGAAAGTTTGTCAACAAAAATAAAGTGCATAAAAGCATACTGAAATGCTGAAATTACACTGAAGCATAAAACAAAATATGAGTGAACTTTGATTTCCAGTAAAAAATGCTTCTGTTCAAAGTACTACTAAGCAAAGACTAGAACAACAGAGCAATATATATATAAGGATTTTTAAATTCCATTTTAAAAAGAACATATAATTATCCACTGTGTCTTTGCAAACAGCTTGGATGTGCAACATTTTCTGTCCTTGGAGATAAAAATAATTTTTTCCTTCATTAGTATGGATTACTTTTGGCAAGTAACATATAAATAGCATATGCTGTAATATTCTAAGCACATTCATATTTATATAATGGTTAATGTCAGCTCATGATTATGTGTTTCATATGCTAAACATGATTTTGCATTAAGAGCAATTTTGATTAGCAGAAGTCTGCATCTCCAGTTAATGAATGATAGAATGCTTTGTGAATGCAATGGCCACCGAGTATACTGACTGTGAGGAAATGTTTTGCCTAACTTCAGATGCATGAATACATTTTTATAAAATAGCTCATTTTTAGTTTTATTTCTCCAATTCTTCCATATTGCATGGCATAAACTACAAAGTGAGTTTAATTTTGAATCCTTAGAAGCTTACTGCACTGTGCTGAAGACTGCCTCTTGAAAAAGCAATGATATATTAATGAAAAATCCCTGTATTCAAGGAAACAAAAGAGTAAGAGAATTCCTCAGGCTATTTAAACAGAATTTAATTACACTCCCACATTTTTGGTTTTACTGTTGTTGCTTTTTGGTCATTATTCCCCTCTATCCCATCTCAACAATGACTTCTGCTATGTTGCATGAAACCAGCTGCCACTAGAGCCACTTTTACAAGAGGAAAAATCCAGGTTTTCATAAATGGTACCTGTATTGTTCCTGTTCTTGGAGAATTACAGCAGATTTTTATGAGCTCCATATTAATACCAGCTATATGGAACTTAGGGATTTGTTTAGCTGAAAATACTAAAAGTTAGTCTTCTGTTGTTTGTTCAAAAGATAGGCTGCCTGAGTACTAACATAGCTGAAGAGAAAAGGCTCTTAGTCTACCCTTCTACTTAATCAGCTTGCTCTTCTTCTGGGCAAAAATATTTCATTTTGAAAAAAAAGTACATTTTGTGTGCATAAAAGAAACATGATGCCATGAAATCAATCTCAAATTAATGCATGCAGGAGATGTCATTTAAATATGGTGTATATACAGGAATAGAAACATGGGAAACAGAGACCTCCCTAGAAAAATGAAATGCTATACATTGCTTTAATATTCATTTAAAACAAATTCAACTAAAATTGCATTATTCACTAGAAAGCACTAATAAATTACAGCAAATCATAATATGGAAGTTTCAGCTTACATTACCACGTTCTACATACATGGATACTCATGTTACAGTACCCTTGAATTTAACAAAATCCCAGAAGTGTCCTATTGTTTTTAGCAATGTATATTCACAAGATAATATAATCAAAATTTGAATATTCACATAATCTGGATACAGCTGAAATTAAGCATGTCCCTTATAAACCATAGGAAAAAAATGAAACCATACTATTGCCTAAAACCTTCTCTCCAGCTTTCAACATGGGTAACTTTGAATATGCAGAAATAATAAGTCCTCCCTCTGCCATCAAAAGATGGTTTTACTAAAATAGCCATTATAATGGCTCTTTCTCCTAATTTTCCTTAGGCAAATTGGCCCATTCCTACCAAATGTACATAGAGACAATATTAACTTCAGGCCAATGCAATCTACACACAGATAATTCCTCAGCACAGATCATCACACCTGCAATTTCCTCAACATAGTGACTGTTTTTATATTTGCTATTCCTTTTTTTTTTTTTTAGACCCTACAATTGAAATTACCTATCCCACCTACATTCTTCATCACATTTCCTGCTGGCATACCATATTCACATCTTCACTCTTCCCTTCATCCTCACTACTTCCATAATCTAATCATCTCTCTACATGTATCTCCCATAGTGTTTCAATCACTGCAATACTGTCTACATTGGATTTCCCAACATTCTTGTTGGATCTTCAATCTCGGATCCTTTAGATTTCCTTTCTCAAACACTATGCTGATTATGCAGTCAGTGTTAAGAGACAGTCAGAAAAGTATAATTTACTATGTACACAGGGAAAAGTAATCCAATATAATGATGGTGTATTCAATGCCAGGTGATACTCAGAAGTAGTAGTACTAAAGGAGACATATGTAAAGGTGATCAGGAACAGTTTTACACACTCAGGGCAACAAAAAATACTGTTTGCTGTTCTTATTAAGGTATAGTCAAAGAAGGAAAAAACCAATCTGGTCCTTGGCTTCTATGTTTTGACACAAGTGTAACATTATTAAAGGACAACTAGCGTAACTTCAGAAAAGATACAGACAGTTGGTGACAAAGATTAATGCATTATTTATGTGGGAAAATATGTTAAGAAAACTTCCCAGTCTGACCATTCATGAGACTCTCTGGCAGTCACACTCCCAATGCAGAGACTTCAAATGCTGGGCCTGAGGCCCCTTCACAGCGGGCGGCCCCAATCAACAAACAAGGAGCCAATTCTATCCTAGAAGTTTTCAAAAAGGTAGAAACTTTGCACAAACAAAGTTTACAAATGCCAAAGTCCTGCTCATTCTTCATTTTGCTGTAAGAATAGAACACAAATGCATAGAACCTAACCTTACAGTTCAATCAATACAATTACTAGAACTGCTATAAAGTATCCTATATGGCACTAACTGGATACCAGTTTTCAGTCCCTCACACTGACCAGTACTTCACAAATTCAGTATGTAATATTAGACCATTGGATGTATATTCGATATGCTGAAAACAAGCAACCATGTAGCCCTAACAAACTGCCATCTTGTATGTGAAAAAGTGAAATACAGGAATAGCAAAGAACAAGTCACATAAACTACATCTATTAAACACCTGTCACGAAAGAAGATAAAAATCAAACAAATTATCCAGATTGTATTTCACAAAGGAAAAAAAGTCTTTCACTCACAAACCTTATGAAAAAGCTATAGACAAAATCTCCTACAAAGGTTAGCTAAGTTCAAGCATCATACTACAGAGCAATAGAACTACAAGGCATTACAAACTGAGTCTACACAGCAAGAAAAAAATATTAGTGAAATGTATGAAGCTGTGAGACACATATATAAAAATGCACCGGAATTTAAGAACTCAACAAATGCTGAAGAGTTTAATTTAGAGAAAAGTGTTCCACCAGCACAGAAACAAATGGCACTATTTAGTAAAATATGTCTAGTTCTCATATTACTGATTCGGAAAATGTGAAGTCAGCTTTTGATGAAAAACATCAGATGTCATCCAGAATACCCATCACATGGACAGCTAATTTCTATGTTTTCTGCGAAAGTCCTGGACAGCCATCACAGCTTTCACATTGAGTCCCCATTTTCTACCTCCAGTCTTCCTTTTTAGCACCCCATTTTCTTCCGCCACCGTTTCTTCTAAAGCTCATGGCTGCTGCACAGGAATAACCACCTCATGTAACAGAAGAGTGCACTGTGCACTGCTACACAAGTCTTCTTCCTTCCCTGGCAAATTTACATTATAAATTATTGATTGTCATACCATAAAAATCTTCATGACATTGTGCAGGGAGTGACACTCTGCAGGGAGTCAAGTCTAGAGGTGCAAAGGACAGTGCTTTTTATATTTACATCTGTATTGCACTTACTTGGACATCCAAATGGATGAAGAAATTACGTAGTCAATAACTTCAGAAACATACACATTTTTTAAAGGAAAAAATGTAAATAGTAACATAAAGCAAACTTCTGTGAGCTACTGCATGAATTATATAATACATAACAGAATCATCTATGAGTACTACCAGAGCTTGTCAGATGCTCTAGTTAAGGAACAGATCCTGAAAATAGCTTGCTTTTCTCTGGTTATTTTAATTTCAGCAAACTAAAATTGATAAAAGTAGAGCAGAAGTTCCTTTAGCAGTCTTGCACAAAACCAAGTTCCTCATTATATTGTAAAGAACTACTATTTGGATGTTTTTTTTAATGTCAAAATTAACAGCCACATACCTGTTGCTGAACTGGTACTTGCTGTACTACCTGTGTGGGCACTGCCGCCTGGCCAGCCACAGATGTCTGTAAAGTCACAGTCGAACCTGTATCCGCCCCAGTCTCTGATGTCTGCATTGTGATCTCTGAGTAAAATTAAGATATAAAATCAAAAGGTTAGTGCATTAATGTTTTTATTTTGAAACTTATATTAGCATACTATTTTGCCCCTTATCTCTGTTAATATTTTAAAATTAGCTAATACCAATCTTGTTATGAGCCCAAAGATTTTTTTCTCCCTACTAGCACACGAGTTCATTTAAATAGGGTTTTATATTCCTTTTATCTTACTTTCATTTGACATATCCTTTGTTTACATATGAAGAAACATGTCACTTATCTCAGCTTTGTCACTTTAGAAATAATTCAGAAAAATCAGCAGCAGATCTTCTCTCAGCTTGTAAATAACTGCTCAGCATTCAAAACCATTTTTTCTCTGCCTTACTGAATTACACTGAAGTCTCTATACATTCAAATTCAAAGCTGAACTTGAAGCAGGCCACAGAATGAAGGGCTCTGCTCTGGAAAGCAAACTCTGAAAAGCATCGACTGAGTCATAGTGAAAAAACAATTCAAACAACCTTCTTTAGTAGAAAGCATTAAAGCAATCACTGTATTTAAAATCTAGTAAGAAACTTTTTGACACTAAAACTATATAGAAATACATAAATGGTAGAAAAGTGCCTATGATCATGGCCCTGACGTTTAAACAGAATGACAAAATTTGGGTAGAATAAAGAAATGGCTCAAGAATCACGGAAAATGCCTGACAAAGAAAACTTATCAGAAAGACAACCAAGAATGACATGCCTTCATAGGAAACACATATTGTGAGCTGCAGAGTCCTCAATTTTGCACAGCCAAAATGACAATACAATTGACTGGTGACAAAATGAATTCAAAATTGTGAATCAGCCTTTTATTCCCCTTTCTTCTTAAATGTCTTCTAAGTAGTAGATGATTAACCAGTGAAAATAATAAACAGATGAAGCAGGTTCTTTTTCACCTTCAAAACAGAAGACTGTATGTTTCTGTGAAGAATCACAGTGAACAAACACAAATTACTAGTCTGTAAACCAAATGTTCTGTGAGAAATTTCACTGCCCTTAGTCTCTATTAATCTATATTAGCTACAGAATACTTTGGCAATCTGAGAACCACTGTCACTAAAAATGAGTAGCTTTATCATGCATAATAAAAGAGATTTATACGAAAAAAAATCTAATAGATACTTAGAATGACCTATGCAAGTGATTTTTTTTCAGTTTAACTCATGAGACCCAGATGGCTGACAGTGAAGAAACTGGACTTTAATGCCTACCACCACCACCAAATAACAAGCTCCCCCAAAAACCCTACAATATTTTTTGAGACAAAACCATAATAAAAAAGTCAGGAACATGCCACTAGATAGCAGGAGGAATTAATTACTGTACCAAAAAATTTTCAGTGTTCTCCTTGCTTGACAACAGAACCAGCTGTCAATAGCAAACTTTCCTTTCAAGGCTGGGTTCCACAGCAGTTTAAGCTGATTTAAGGCTGAGTTTCTGCAGTTCCTCCCTCCAACTATGTCTAATTCACTTTGCATTCAAATGCAGCCACTGCAGAGCAGGAAACAGGTATATAAATATGGTATGAGGTCAGGCGATAGGGCCAGGACCTTGCCAATTGAGACCATTCTTGGTTTAAACTCCAGGAAACCATGCCTATGGCACATCTGATTGGTTTAAATGCTTCTTCCGAAATATTCAGAAAGACTGATAAATTCTTGAAATTTAAATTCTGATAAAGTCTGATTAATCAACAGACTCTCAAGAGTTTCACGTTAACTGAACACTCTACTTTTAAGCAGTGGATGCACTTCAGGACCCAGCACACCTGACAAAAATCAGGATACAAAAGAAAATAATTCCCCTGCGCTGCTGGAAGGGAGAAGGTAGAGCATCAGGAATAAAGTTAAGCCTGGGAGGAAGTGGAGGGTGAGGAGAAGGTGTTTTGAAGATTTAGGTTTATTTCTCACTATCCTAACCCTGATCCAATTGGCAATAAATTCAAATAATTTTCCTCAAGCTGAGTCTGTTTTGTCTGTAGTGGTAATTGGTGAGTGATCTTTCCCTGTTGTTACCTTCATCAATGAGCTTTTAGTCACATCTTCTCTCCCCTGTCCAGCTGAGGAGTGGAGTGATAGAGTGGTTTTGGTGAGCGCCTGGCATTCAACCAGGACTGCTTCCATTGTTCTGGTTTAGGTCTCCATCCTAAATGCAAAATTTAGGATGTACAGCATTCAGCACACTGTACAGATTTTTCCCTCTAGGTACCATACAATATGGTTTGACAATCAACCTTAAGTATATTCCTATTTACTGGAAGTTCTTCTAGCATCACATCAGTGATGCAGTCAGTGTAATTCTTTTACACTGCATCAATATGGAGAACACAATTTTATAATAGTGCTGGTTTTGGCTGGGGTAGAGTTAACTTTCTTCACAGTGGCTGGCACTGGGCTGTGTTTTGGATTTGTGCTGAACACAGGGCTGATAACAGAGAGATATTTTTGTTATTGCTGAGCAGGGCTTGCACAGAGCCAAGGCCTTTTTGCTTTTGGTACTGCCACACTGGGGAGGGCACTGGGGGTGCTTAGGAGGTTGAGAGGAGACAGAGCCAGGACAGGTGACCCCAATTGACCAAAGGGATAATCCAGACCATGTGGCACCATGCTCAGTGTATAAAGTGGGGGAAGAAGGAGGAAGAGGGGGATATTTGGAGGGATGTTGTTTGTCTTCCCAAGTCACTGTTGCATGTCATGGGGCCTTGCTCTCCTGGAGATGGCTGAACACCTGCCTGCTCATGGGAAGCACTGAATTAACTCCATGTTTTACTTTGCTTGCATGTGTGGCTTTTGCTTTCTCTGTTAAACTGCTTTTATCTCAACCCCTGAGCTCTCCAGCTTTTACGCTTCTGACTCTCTCCCCAGTCCTGCTGATGGGAGAGTGAGTGAGTGGCTATGGGGGCTTGGCTGCTGTCTGGGATTAAAGCCACAACAATAATCTAAATGAAGACTCTCCCATTTTTTCCCTGACAGTCTAAGTAAAGGAAGCGAATATTACAGCAGAAAAGACGTCATCCTTGCCTAATTGGACCGTCAGGTGTATGACAAACAACAGATGAATGTTTGACAAGGTCCTTTTTATTCTGCCTAATTAAGTAGTTGGACACACCCGTCTGTTAATGGTATTGCTTTGTATAGCCAACGCTTGTTGCATGATGTGAATGTAAGCTAAACAGGCCACATTCTGAAAGAAGACTAATTAACCCCTCCGAGTGGGAAAAGATACTGTCGGGACCCAGCTGCTGAATGCAACAAGGTTAGTATTTCTTCAGCGTAATGGGCAGAATTTAGGCAAAGCTACTATGCTGAAAATTACTCCTCTCCTATATATTCTGTGCAGTTTCATGTTGTCTATTAAATTCCCTAAAGATTTTTTTAATATAACCAAATTGTCAGTTGGAATCCTTCTGTTTTCTAGACTTGAAATATGAAGACAGAATGATTTAAGAGTCTAACTTGCTCTATTACTTATCAAAAGATATTGTTAAAATGTGTCAGATTACTGTTTATTTTGTTCCTGGACTACTTCACACTGAACTAATTTACTTTTTTAAGCAACCAGAATTTGCAAAGTTTTGTTCATCTATATATGCTTTATTGTCTAGATCACATAATGTAGCAGGCTTTAATTCAATGCAGAAAATGAAAGCCTGTAATTTACTTTCAAGTGCAGCAGGAAATTTCTTTTTCTCCTCCAGAAGCCTAAACAAAACATCACAGAAGGTAAACTGAACCAGATCTCGTAATCACATGCAGTACTGGCAGGGTTTTAATAGTCAGAATAAAAGGCTAATCTTAAGATCTTATCTATTTATAATGATGAATAGCCAATATACTAATTAAGAATTTGCAGCAACATAATGTGTTTCACAATAAAGGAAAACTTCTCAGAACATTAAGTTTCAACAATTAATACAGAATGCTTGGTTCCTGAACAAGAGTACAAATGGAAATAATTTTCAGTAATACACTAGTTTCACATAACTATTCCTTTTCAATTTTTGTATAAACAAAAATTTTATGAATAATTGCCTTCATAATTGTGCGGTGTTGTTGGATACAGAGAAACAAAAACTCCTGCAGTAAGTGAAGGATTCTATTTACAACCCTGGAAAAAGCTCGGCCTGGCTTAATTAACAGTGATTTATGGCTCATAAGCAGAAGAGTTACAAACCTGTGTTTTCATAGTGATAAGTAGAAGCCCACTTTGGGTGTTTATGATGAAAGGTTTAAGTGTAATAAGGTAACTTTATAGTTTAAGCTAAGAATTTAGATGTTACAATAGAAGTGTACCTGTGCATATGTGACTTAAGAGGTTATTGGTCAAGAGATCACTGCATTGCAGTAAAAAAATTTTACAAAGATTGGGCATTAAATCAAAAGAGATTGCATTTTAACTACCCATTAGACTAGAAAGTTATAAATTGTCATGTAAGACTGAATCTGAGGACAATCGCCATTTTTACAATGTGTTGTTAAAATCTCATGTCTGAGAGAGACTGATGCCTTGTTTGTTATTTTAGCAATAAATTGGTAAAGTCGCTTCTGTCCCACCTCTCTGTTGAGAAAACTGACGAGATAGCGAAGGGTGCTGGAGAGGCACCCCAGAAACAAAAACAAGATTCTACACGGTGTTACCCACAAAGCAGAAGACAGATTACACAAGCTATTCACAGAGGAAGAACAGAATATTACAAATACTTTCTAGATACTAATGTGTTTTCATGTTAGAACCCCAGTTTCTTACTAAACATTATTTGATTATTTGTCCTCTCCAAGGTTCTTGGCAATACCAAAGTAGGCAGCTGGACTCTGCCTGATATTAGTACTACTTGCTAAATATTGCAGTTAGTAGTACAAATTTCTTTACTCTTTTTTCAGCTTTTCACAGATTTATGGAGGAGTAACAGTTAACTGAGTGGCACAGATAGAAGCAGTCTCTCTGCATTTATGTATATACTTTCCAGTAGTAAAACCTTGTAAAAGAGTAACAAACAGAAGGGTGAAATATAGAGATACACACTGCAAGGGACCTGTGCAAGTAGAAACTCCTGGCAACTCCTTCAAAAAAATTAATAATATAAAAAGCATTGTCTTGACAATCAGTTTACTAAGTACCTAGGAACAGTACTAATCAACAACAGCCATAATGAAATTCCATTGTGCAGATCACAGCACATGGCTGCTTAGACTGAATGACTACTTCATGACTCTCTCACTTTGATTTACCTACAAATTTTACCTTCGAAACCATCAAAATTATATTCACTCTTGCTGGAAAATTAGCCAGTATTACATAGGAGCCCTACCCATCAGTACACACCAGCAACAAGATTACATTCACAAACAGGATAATGCTTCTCAAAATTTTTGTTGTGAGAAAACTAGCAAACCATCAAACAATTACGTTTATGCTATTCTAAAACATTAGTTTGTCCACTGGAGATTCTGTGAGCAGAAAAGTCCAAGTGGTGTTTTCCTTCATCCTGGGTGAAAGGGTGTGAGGAAGAGGGCATGCATGCATGTCGACACTTGGTTGTAGAACCAGCACTGGCAAACAGGGCTTTGGTTTTTATGACCACAGGGCCTTCTCTGAGGTCAACAACAGCTTAGGAGAGATGGGATGCACCTCACTAATCAGGGCAGAGATATTTTTGCCAGCAGGATGGCTCACCTGGTAAGAAGGGACTGGAACCAGGAGTGATATGGGGAGGGAAAGAGTTTCCAGCAGCCCTGTGAAGGAGCGGTGGACAGGCTGGACAAGCAAAGGCCTGGGGTGACATGAATGAAAGGCAACACATAATCAAAAAATGAGGCTTAAACAGGGTCATCTCAAGCACGTGCATGTGAACAAGGAAGCAGCTACAGAGCATCTTTATGAGGAAGCCACATAGATCTTCTTTCAGAAATCAGCATGCTGAAGTGCCTGTCTGAAGAGCTCATACGTGAAGGGGTGTACAATGGCCTCACACTCAGCATGGTGAATAAACATGAGGAATAGAGACCTCTGTACACATGCAGGACTATTGTCTTGTTGGGATGACAGTGATGTGCTGGGATAGCAAACATAACTGAGCGGCAGCAACGGAGGGACATAAGCTATCTGACCTTACAGTTTGTTCTTGCAGAAAAAAAAATGTCTTTAGGAAACAACCTAGGAGGAAGTTCACAGGAACCTCCTTGTTGGGATGGTATTTTGTAGTGTTTAACCAGAAACAGGTTTTGATAAAGAATTAAATAAATTACAGAACATTTCTACAAGTTTACTGTGCTTTCTAAGCTGATATTTACACTAAGTCTAGTATATTACAGCTTTTAATTCACAGTTAGTCAAGTATTATCCATCTTTAATAGTACTCAGATACTTTTCAGACAGTGAGGCATCTGTCTTTATTATATTAGCATAACTGTCATGGGCTGGAATGAGCACGTTCACAATTGCCCCAAAATATAGGTATGCAGCATTATAGTTACATCATCAAATTAAATTTCTAGCTTGAGCCAAGAACTTATTCTAAGGCACTAATGATAACAGCAGAATTAATTATAAAGTCTAACATGTATAATACTACTACTTCTCATCTTGCAGAATTATTGACAACAAAATGTATTTTGATTACTTTCTGAGGAAGAATATAACAGCAGGAGAACCACCTGAACAAACCAGCTTTCGTACTTCTGTATCATTCATACAGTTATGAAAGGAGATCTCTAGGTCGCTTCAGAAGTGAGTTATGGGTATTTGGGTGGGGTTTTTTCTCCTAGAATGATATTGTGCATTAGTCCTTTCATCAAAAGACTGAATGTGCACCTGATAATGAAGTAAAGGGAGAAAAAGTGATGTCAAAATGGAGACTATATTTATTTTGACCACTCAGTAGATCAAAACATAAAATGTGAAAGTTAAAACATTATAGCTGGAAAAATCTACTTTATTAACAGAATGAGCAGTATTTCAGGAAACAGCTTATGCTCTCCATGTGTCACTTCTGTGTTACAAAGTTTCTTTTTGTGATTCTTACTGTTGATAATGACAATGATAATGACATTCACCAAATGACAGTACAGTCCCAGAGACTGGAAGGAACCTGCTCGAGCAGTGCTACATACACGCTTCTACCCTTCCGCCCACGACCACATCCAGGTGACTTTTGAATATAGCCAAGAATAGGAACTCCACAGCCTCTGTGTACAACCTGTGCCCATTCTCGGTCAGCCTCACAGTAAAAAGCTTTGGTTCAGGTTGAGAGAGGACCACCTGTTATTGCCTCTTTTACCTACACTGGGCACCAGTGAAAAGAGTCAGCTCTGCCTTAGTCCATGTCATAACGCTTAAAAAGTTATGATATTAGTAATACACTGACATCTTTCAAATGCTTCATTTAGCCATTTCATCACCAGATACAAGAAGAAGGAAACAATTCATGCCTCAATTATTGCCCCAATGGCTGTGTTATTAATTTTCTTCCTTTACCCATCACCTCAGCAGAAGTTAAACAGATAGTGAGACAGCAACAACCCACGGTTACCCTATGAATGGGGATGGGGGAAGCCAAGTAAGAAAAAGAAAAAAAAAGAAAGAAAAAAAAAAGGAGAGGAAAAAAAAAAGAGAATGGTACAAATAGAGGGAGACACATAGGTTTCACCCAATAACAACCAATATAAAAATATCTTTAAATTTTGGAACATGTACAGAATAAAAGGTTAAACAGCATGGTCCTGTCTTGCTACATCATATTAGAGAACAGTACCAATGCAAGATTGTGCATCTAAGGGAAAAATAAAAGAGACATCTTTTCCCTTATTCTGAACTACAGCAAAGTTTGCTTCAAAATCTATACATCACAAAATTATCAGATTCCAAATGACTGATGTTTTGGGTTGTTTTAGTTAGGATGCATAAATCTTAATATTTAAGTTTACGAGAAGTTGAAGCAGTTCAAAACATTGGAAGCAGCGTTACAGGCTCACATATACTTCACATGATTTTCATGCAAGACAGCCTTGATACTGATATATAATCCTAATCCCCACAATATTTAACTGAAGTGCCTAGTGTACATACTACAGTAACTGGATAACTATGTGATAGCACCCTGTGTATACACCAACTTTGAGTTAGATCAAATTCTATATTCTATTTTTGCTGGAAGAATTGCATTACAGTACAATTAACATTTTATATTCTTTTGAAAGAAAGTGTTTTGGTAGTAGCACACAACAAAACTACATCTATGCTAGAATAATTTACTAATATGTGTATGTTAAGCAGAAGTTTAACAGTACCACATTTTCTGACAGTATTATACCAGGTTTTGGACATTAACTCTCTACAGCTTCTGTTTCTACTACATGATACTCTTGACTAAGATACAGAATACTGCTCTGAGATTTGAGAATCCTAGTAAAAAATATTGTTGACACACTGAAAGTTATTTGGAGAAGTATGTTCGAAACATCTCAGGCTTAGGCTCTGAAAAATGATGATAAATGGTCACAGAATCACAGAATCATTAATACTGGAAAATACCTCCAAACCAAGTCTGACCTTTGACCAAACACCAACACAGCTACTAAACCATAGCACAAAGTGCCATGTCTGCTNAAAAAAAAAGGAGAGGAAAAAAAAAAGAGAATGGTACAAATAGAGGGAGACACATAGGTTTCACCCAATAACAACCAATATAAAAATATCTTTAAATTTTGGAACATGTACAGAATAAAAGGTTAAACAGCATGGTCCTGTCTTGCTACATCATATTAGAGAACAGTACCAATGCAAGATTGTGCATCTAAGGGAAAAATAAAAGAGACATCTTTTCCCTTATTCTGAACTACAGCAAAGTTTGCTTCAAAATCTATACATCACAAAATTATCAGATTCCAAATGACTGATGTTTTGGGTTGTTTTAGTTAGGATGCATAAATCTTAATATTTAAGTTTACGAGAAGTTGAAGCAGTTCAAAACATTGGAAGCAGCGTTACAGGCTCACATATACTTCACATGATTTTCATGCAAGACAGCCTTGATACTGATATATAATCCTAATCCCCACAATATTTAACTGAAGTGCCTAGTGTACATACTACAGTAACTGGATAACTATGTGATAGCACCCTGTGTATACACCAACTTTGAGTTAGATCAAATTCTATATTCTATTTTTGCTGGAAGAATTGCATTACAGTACAATTAACATTTTATATTCTTTTGAAAGAAAGTGTTTTGGTAGTAGCACACAACAAAACTACATCTATGCTAGAATAATTTACTAATATGTGTATGTTAAGCAGAAGTTTAACAGTACCACATTTTCTGACAGTATTATACCAGGTTTTGGACATTAACTCTCTACAGCTTCTGTTTCTACTACATGATACTCTTGACTAAGATACAGAATACTGCTCTGAGATTTGAGAATCCTAGTAAAAAATATTGTTGACACACTGAAAGTTATTTGGAGAAGTATGTTCGAAACATCTCAGGCTTAGGCTCTGAAAAATGATGATAAATGGTCACAGAATCACAGAATCATTAATACTGGAAAATACCTCCAAACCAAGTCTGACCTTTGACCAAACACCAACACAGCTACTAAACCATAGCACAAAGTGCCATGTCTGCTCACTGTTTGAACACTCCCAGGGATAGTGACCACTACCACTTCACTGGGAAGCCCACTCCAATGCTTAAACACAGTCAAAAATATTTCTTAATATCCAACCTGAACCTCTCTAGGCACAAGTTGAGGCCATTTCCCCTTGTCCTGTCAGCTGTTGCCTGGGAGAAAATGCTGACCCCCATCTTGCTACACCCTCCTTTCAGGCAGCTGTAGAGAGTGATAAGATCCCCCCAAGCCTCCTTTTCTCCAGCCTAAACAACCTTAGCTCCATCAGCTGCTCCTCACAGGATTTATATTCCAGACCCATCCTCAGCTCCATTGCCCTTCTCTGGACATACTCCAGCAGCTCAATGCTCTTGTAGTGAGGGGCCCAAAACTGAACACAGGATTTAAGGTGTGGCCTCCCCAGTGCCGAGTACAGGGGGACAATCCCTCCCCTAGTCCTGCTGGCCACACTGTTGCTGATTCAAGTCAGCATGGCTTTCTTGGCTAAATGTGAAATCCATTCGGTTACTAAATACAGAAGCTACAGCTGTCTTTTATCTATGAAAGTACAAGGAAGGAGATTTCAACAAGAATATAATAACTCTGACACCAGTAAAGAACTATATGGGCTTAAAACAAAGAAGCAAACTAAGACAAATCCCTTCCATACTGACCTGGGAAACATGCTAATAGGCTTACAACTGGGATATCGGCCAGCTTACTTCAGAGATAACTATATGTAAATCCACTGAAACAATGAATGGAGTGGATAAAATCTCACCAGTTTCTCCCATTCCTGTCTTCCTCAACCTGCAATTTTATTTTGTAAGAGAAAGATGTATATCATGCATGTCAAGAGACAAGTTAGTGACTATTTTACTTTGCTAATGACTGAGGCACCAGCTATATCTTTCCTTGGAGCTTTCCTTCCTTGTAGTGAGAAGGTCTATTTGTGATTTATTCTTTATACTACACTGCTTGCTTAAAACAGAAAAATTAAAGAAATTCTTGTTCACCTTATACCCACACACCTAAAAAGAATGAATTAGAATAAGAAGTACAGTATTTTATCATATTGGATTGTGTGCCACAGTCTGCAATTATTTGCAGGAAACAGATGAATAGAAAGATGTCTGAAAATAGATATTAACTCTCTGAAGAAACTCGAAGACCAGTGTCTTTGATTAATGCTTGACTCTTAGCTTGTAACAGACCAGCTAGGAGTAGAGCATAAAAAAAATGTGTGCCTGAAATTTGGAGATTTGATCAGTGTCTCTCAGAATATTCCCATTACAACAGTCCCCAATCACATAGTAATAATAGCTGCAATAATTCACGCCTTAGCTGCAACTGAGACTCTGCTTGGTAAGGTGTCAACTCACTTGAAAATGGAGAAGAAAGCACTGAGAATTCAAGATAATTCTGAAATACAATGCAATTAGAAAAGAATTAATATG
This sequence comes from Struthidea cinerea, assembly GCA_013397865.1. NCBI lineage: Eukaryota > Metazoa > Chordata > Aves > Passeriformes > Corcoracidae > Struthidea > Struthidea cinerea. The sequence continues at coordinate 8,341 of VZTI01002271.1, read as the reverse complement.
TCAACAGGCAGGGAACGTAGATGATGATAAGGACACACAGTGTCCAGATGAACTTCATCATACTCATTTACATCTGTCATTCTGCACTTAGCAGCTGTGTAGCCAAACAAGCCTTGTTTATCCTTACTCTTTTCTCCCAAATTACCCTCCTATCCTGGGAAGGGAAGGGAAG
>VZTI01002270.1:18081-70811 GCA_013397865.1 Struthidea cinerea | reverse complement strand
CTTAATCCCCTCATCCAGATCATGAGTAAAGATATTAAATAGGACTAGGCCCAACCCTGATCCCTGGGGGACACCACAAGTGACTGGCTGCCAGCTGGATGTGGCACCATTCACCTCCACTCTCTGGGCCCAACCAGTTCTTAACCCAGCAAAGAGTGCACCTGTCCAAGCCATGGGCTGCCAGCTTTTCCGGGAGGATGCTGTGGGACACGGTGTCAAAGGCTTTGCTGAAGTCCAGATAAACTACCTTCAAAGACTTCCCTTCATCCACCAGGTGGGTCACCTGGTCAAAAAAGGAGATCAGGTTGGTTAGGCAAGACCTGCTGTTCCTAAACCCATGCTGGCTGGGTCTGATCCTTTGATTGTCCTATACATGCCATGTGGTTGCACTCAAGAAGATCTGCTCCATAACGCTGGGCACCGAGATCAGGCTGACAGACCTGTAATTCCCTCAATCCCTCTTCGTCACCTTTTTGTGGATGGGTTTCACATTGGCCAACCTCCAGTCATCTGGGACCTCCCCAGTGAGCCAGGAATGATGATAAGTGATGGAGAGCAGCTTAGTGAGCTCTTCCACCTGCTCCCTCAGTACCCTTGGATGAATCCCCTCTGGCCCTATAGACTTGTTGGTGTCTAAGTGTCTCAGCAGGTCACTAACTACTTCCTCCTGGATTACAAGGGGTCCATTCAGCTCCCTGGCCCTGTCTACCAGGTCAGGAGTCTGGTTGTCCTGAGGATAATTGGTCTTATTCTTGAAGACTGAGGCAATTCTGCTCCCTTATCTATTTTGCACAAGATTTTGTTTTTCTCTCTCCACTAGGTATTTTGTACACATAAAAGCAGGTATCAAAGCTTAAAGAATCCCATAGCAGTGGCAGGGATCTCAGCAGCATCTCTGAACCAGCTTTTTATTCAGGTGTGCAACCACAAATCCATAAATGTATTTGGAGCCCTGTATTCTGCTGAATTGTGTGGACTTGAGTCTCCTCTGCATCTTTGAAGACCTGTGTCCAAGGCTGTGTACAAATTTCCTGAAGCAGGTCTGTGAACACCACCACTCAAGAGAAAATAAATCAAATCAAGGTCCTGGTTTTCAAAGGCTGACAGACGCTGGCTTGTTTTCCAGCTATTGAGGCAATTGGTTGTGAAACTCGGGTTAATAATCTGTAGAAGGCAGTCACAGTATCATCTCTCTCCCATGACTGGAGGTTGACTAGCAATCCCTGATGACAGATCCATTTTTCGTTACTCTATTAAACGTAATTGTGATAATGTTAAAGTTGGCACCTGAATAAAAGAAGGAGAAACTTATTTTGGCTATCTCTTCCATCAAAATCATAGTGGGTGCGTGCCAATAAAAAAACCTTTTGAGATATAAAAGCACTCTTAAAATACTATGACAAATCAGTGTTTTTGGTGTTTGCTTCTTGCTTCTGGACCATTCAAGGCTGTTTTACATCCAGAAAACTGCCATAGTGTCATTTGTAGAATGATTAATTAAACACATGGTGTGTGAGAAGCGTAATGTTATTTTTGAATAACTAGTTAGGTGAGAGATTTAGTACTAAAGGGCACATTTTTCCATATAACATCTTGAATCTCTTGCTCATATCTAGACAAAAGAAGAAAAAAAAGAGAAGATGAAGGCTAACGGAGTCTAGAAAAAGTGGGCTCTGAAATATACAATAAAGTAGGAAAATAATTTCTGATGAGCAAAAGTTACTAAGAGACACAGGGGAGGGGTAAAAGAGGGGAATTGTAGTGCATTCAGTGCTGAAATGATCTGATCTTGAAAAGCTTTAAGTGAAAAATGAAAGAGCTTTGGGGAAACCAATTTAAGATGCTATTGTTTACAAAGGTCCCAAATTATTCTTAACTCCAAATTACCTTCAAGTAGGTACATATTTCTTCCTCTCCTTTATGAGGCTGCCAAAATTCAGTATTCTAGCCTGCTTCTAACCTTCCCCACGAGACTCATTCCAATCCTCCTTGGAAGTCTGAAGAACGGCTGGACTGCTGAAATGCTTGGCACTTTCATGAAGATGATTGAATAAGAAACCTCTACAATAAGAAAGAAATAGGTCGGGGGAGGACAGCTGTGATTTTTTTTTCATTCTTTTCCAGAAAATGTGGTGAGCTCGAGGTATGGTGTTCAAGTGGAGATAGTTTATCTTAAAAGAGCAGGTCTGTGCCACACAGAACACACCTCTGAAGATGCACACTTCTTTAGCCACTTTAATGCAGAGATTAAACGGTGTGGTCGGCAAATTAACACAAACACATTAAAAATGTGACTAGGGGAGTGTCTGTTTTTGTAAGCAAAAATGGGAAGTAGAGGAAATATATTAATGGAAAAACGGAATGAACTTGAAAGAAATACTTTTGAAAATTAACCCTTACTGTGCTACTATATTCCTATGCAACAACAAGTAGAAGGTCATGCAGGTTTGAGTTAAAAATAATGTAAACTTATTTTAACATAGGTAGAAAATGGACTTTTCATGGTGTGATCTATAGCTTGAAAATCAGGCACAAAGAGGTGCGCCCATTTCACTCATTAAAGGATATATTGCTTTCTCCAGAGCTTCTGTCTTTGATCATGGTACCTCAGAACTATCCTGGATACCAGGACCATCAGCCAAGTTGTAAAGTGGAAATACGGCAGTGGATGGAGGAAAATTGCTTTGGAAGCAAGATTCTTTGGTTTAGGTTCTGATCCAGAGGATGTTAGATTATTTATATAAAGTATAAAAAGCATCAAGAGAAGAGTGGGTGATTCATTCCCCGCCCTCTTGTCCTGCAGTTCAGTCAACTGATTCCGTCTCAGAGAAAGGAATGAGCCCTGAACGTGTAGATTTACTGCCCTTGTTACGAGTATTGGATTTATTGGCTCTTCCTGCTGGTTTTGGCTCATATAGAGTTAAATTTATTCATAGTAGCTGTCATGAAGCTGTGTTTGTGTTGAAAACAGTGTTGGGGAGGGGACACTGCTGGGACAGCTGACCACAAGGAACTAACCAAAGGAATATTCCAGGCAATGTGGTGTTATACTCAGCATACAAAGCTGGAGGAAGAAGGAGGAAGTGGGACACAGTTGGCGTGACAGCATTTGTCTTTCCAAGTCACAGGTGTGATGGAGCCCTGCTGTCCTGGAAATGGCAGAACACCTGCCTGCCCATGGGAAGAGTGAGTATATTCATTTTGCTTTGCTTGTGTGAGTGGCTTTTCTTTACCAATTAAACTGTCTTTATCACAACCCAGGAATTTTTTCACTCTGACTTTTCTGATTCTCTCTCCCATCCCACTGTAGGAGAGAGTGGTTGCACAAGGCTGAGCTGCCAGCGGGGGGTAAAACCACAATAGTCTTCAAGTTTAAGAATTCCTTCATTCCTTCCTTCTAAGAATGCTTCTTAGAGTAGATAAAGTGTTATTTCTCTCCCTTAACTTCCTCACATTCCGAAATATTTACAACCTGTTCAATAACTCTTACTCTCTTTTATTTAGCTGTGGGGAGTTCCAGAGATCAGTCCCTTGCTGATTAGAATGACTGAATACACGCTTCAGCTTAAAGCAGGTGATTGATTCATGAGGCACGTTTCCTCTAGGAATTTATATATGGGCTGTAGCCTCAGGAGGCAAAGCTGAAGGACCTACACCACCTTATGACACCTGAAGGTATCGGTCCACCTGAAACCAGTTCTTAATTCATGAGTCTCTGAGAAGTGCTCTGAAATGAGCAGGATAATTCTGGCATAAGAAAGAGTACTTTATGGGAACTTTTCTAGGCTTGATGTTGTGTGACATGCACAAGTAATGCTATTCTATTACTTTCTAGAAGTTTTCTTCTACTAATTTCTTTGCAAATTAACCAAGAATAATTTAAAATGAAAGTTTTTTCCCCTTCAAGCTGTTAAAAAGTGATATGGGAATACAACAATGCTAGAATTTTCACACTGCTATGGACGCTTTAAGTTTTCATTAAAAAGTTGATGTTCCTACTGCCTCCAGCCAAAATTCTAAACAAAATTAAAGCAGCACCATTGATACTACTATAGGAAATGCTGCTTTTGTATCAATTTCCTACCTGTTGCTGCAAATATTCATTTTGAGTTGAAACTTGGTACAAAGTCCATCCTCTTGCCCTTAGAATGATTATTTTATTGTATTTTTGTCTGATAGCAGATTTCTTTTGGAAACAAATACTATACCAATATACAACACCTTGGGTGTAAAAGCATTGCCTGCTTCTGCACCCATTGTTTCCCAAAAGCATAACATGTACTTCTTTATTCTATGAAAAGGGAGGGGAATTCTCCTTTTTTAACTTATTGTGGAGGCTTATTTGGAGTGGAATTTGTCTCACACAACTTCAGCTTCTGACTTTCTATGAGTAGGCTTCCTCTGGAGTCAGTGTCACCCTCTTCAGCCACCTAGTCATTCACAGATTTTGTCTTCTTTCTGTAGTTTTCTTCTCTCACCCTACAAATTGCCTAAATTTTGTTCCAGGACTGGCCATTTATTTGGTACCCAGCAGCAACATTGTCTGCTCCAGAGCTTGCCTCACCATGCATCATTCAACTGGAACTCAAGGCTGGATTTTTGCACAGGTTTCTTACACATCATGCAAGTCGCAAGCGTAACATGGTGGCACCAGCTGGCAACCAGAAGCCACCAGCACATGCCCAAAGAATATGGGCCAAAACTCCCCTTTTGTGTATATGCTAATGGTTTTAATTTTCCTTTTGCACAATTATCATTCAGTTCTTAGTCAACTATTCATACTCCAGACACCTGTGCTCAGGCTCCAACAAAAAGCAGCATACTGCATTTAGTTCATGCCATATATATATATATACTCTGAATGGTTTTGATAAGTTGCTCAGCTGATAACATTCCCTTTGTAGACCTTTTTGAGTTATTTGATGAACTACAGCTTTGCTCATTTCTCTTTTAATTTTTAAGACTGTCAAGCTCCCCTCTGTTTCACTTGCATAGTCATGATGCTTAGATGTCTTTTTTCCCCGGCCTGGAAAACCCTGGTTTAGCCTCAAACCATGAAATATACAAGGACACTAGAAGATTAATTTAGACTAGCTGCTCGGTTTTAGATCTCTACAGTTATATGAATTTAATTCCAACATCTTCTCATTCTGCTTACCTTACTGCTGAGAACAGCAGGTAAAAGCAAATCTATTTCACACAGATGTCGAGTTTTACTCAGATGTCTTCCTTGTTCAGCAGGCTTGGGGAATGGCTGGATGGAAGGCTGCCTGGGAGCTTGATCCTGGCTGGAAAGGGGTGCATAGGTACAGTATTTACTAACTTAAGATAAGGATTATGTCCTATTCCACATCGTCTCATTGTCTCCCTTCAATGTGCACATGTATATTTATGAAATATCTGCAAATAGTACCTGTTTCTTCTTAAAAATGTGATATAGTTAGTAATGAGTGCTATTAGAAATATTTTTCTAAGAAACTACAGTGCAAATAAACACAATATTCGGTGGGCTTACTTTTCACTTGTTGTTCAGAAAGTGCAAGATCATTCTCTCCAAAAATGCTGACTACCTCAGAGCTAAATTAGAATGGCTTTATGAAGTAGTCTTGAAATATGTAGGAGCCTATCTAATCCTTTCTGTGGAAACAACCAGAAACAAAACCGGCAGCGTTTTGAAATTTATGGAAGAAACGTATTCTTTTTTTCTATAAATAAAAGGATTTTTTTTCTTTTCTTTGACAGCAAGAATATTCTAGTAATTTTTTTTTGTCTTGCAGTTAAAAACAACATCTGATATTACAGCAAAAAAAAATACAACAACAAAATGATTAGTTCCTTTTGTGGCTGGTTGAACAGAGAAGGTAGAAACACAGCTTTTTATTTCCCTCTATGTCATTAATGAAACACTAATGAAATTAATTCATGCTCTTCTAAAATGAAAGTGTTGTGTGTATGACTGATTTTATTAATTTTGCAGAAATATATGAATTTATTAATTTGATTTCTTATTTGGTGTGAGTGTGTGGGTGTATATCTTTTATCAGGTGAGTTCCATCACAAAAGGTTTTCATTTTAAAAAGAAGGTATTGGTTTAAGAAATGACAGTTCTTGATTCCAAATTAACTGGTTGCATCTTAGTAAAGTAAAGGTAAAATCCATCTTGCAACTTCCTTGTACAGATTTTTTCATAACTTGAAGCAAACTAATTGCGAGACTCATTTAGTGGTGGGTTTCATTTAATCTCACTTTCTTGTCTGAAAATTAAGTGTCCGATCTAATTTGTTAATCTGTGCTGCCTCACCCATTAAGGGGGACAGGCTAGTTCTACAAATTGCAGCTTGGGGTATCCTAAAGTGGTTAAGAAAAACTCACACTGAATGGTAACCCCCTCTGCCTCTGCTGTGCCTGCACGTCACTCACCATTCACAATGTTACATATTTGAGATCTGATAGCTCTTTCGGGTGTTCATAAAGTAGGGTCAGTATAACAAAGTCCTATCTTGGGCCTGAATACCCTGCAAACATGCTGGGACAGGCAAGCCTAGACACAGACTGGAGAAAGTCTTGTTTGTGGGTCACTGCAGGTTTCTTCAGGGTTAGCTTTGATTCCCAGCTGCTGCCATGTGGTTTCCAGTGTTCATCAAGACCTTGCTCTCTTCTCTCTCCTCCAGCATGCACACAAACACTTTGTTCTTTCTCCTGACTTGCTATGTAAAAACATATCTGTTATATATACAATTAGTGATGTGACTTTCTGAATTCAGTCAGCAGACTGAACTGAATCAGGGGCAGCAGCAGGTGTGGAGAGCAAAAGCGGTGTGTTTCACTTGAGCAAAAGCAGGTATTTCCAGTCTATCGGAGCTAATTACCTCAGGCTGTCTTTGTAGGCAGTGAAGACAGATTGTCCATTTTACTGTTCAATTCATCTAATCCTGAAGGAGCCATAAAAAAAGTCGTATGAATCTCATTTTGAATGTAACTGTCTCTCTGCTGACTACACAGAGAGCTTGGGCCAGCGAGCTCAGATGTGAATGTCTACACTGAATTTGTCTAGTTTGGGTCAGATATATACACTTCCAAAAACACCTGTGTAGGCAATCTTGACAAGTCAGAGTGCAGGTCACATATCTAAAAGGACACCATAGGGACCCTGAATGATTAGCTTCAGGTTATGATGGTGTGCTGTTGTTCTGGTTTAACACCAGCCAGCAGCCAAGCCCCACACAGCTGCTCACTCCCCCACCAGCAGCATCGGGGAGAGAACAGGAAGGGCAAAAGCCAGAAAACTCGTGTGTTGACATAACGACAGTTCAATAGAGAAAGCAAAAGCCACGCACACAAGCAAAGCAAAACAGGGAATTAATTCCGTGCTTCTCAAGGGCAGGCAGGTGTTCAGCCATCTCCAGGAGAGCAGGGCCTCACACATAGTGGTTATTCTGTAGAAAAACACTGTCACCTCAAACTTCCCTCCCTCTTCCTCCTTCTTTTCCCTAGTTCTATATACTGAGCATGATGCCATATGGTCTGGAATATCCCTTTGGGCAGCTGGGATCACCTGTCTTGGCTGTGTCTCCTCCCAGCCTCCCACGCACTCCCAACTTCCTCACATGTGTGGCAGTGTGGAAATCAGAGAAGACTTTGGCTTCGTAAGCCCTGCTCAGCAATAACAAAAACACCTCTGTAATATCAACCCTGTGTTCATGACAAATCCAAAACACAGCCCCACTGTGAACAAAATCAACTCTACCCCAGCCATAACCAGCACAGGTATGAAGACCTTTGTTTTAGTATCACATTAAGCTGCACTCGCTCATACCACTTCACAATCCCACAACGAGGTCAAGACATGCTTCCTTGCTCAAGTCACTGTGCAGCAAATTTTTTGGTTTATGCAAGCAACAGCAAAGTTGTTTTTTTAGCTCTATCAATTTGACCACACAATGCCATGAATGGCTGTTACAGGAAAGCCAGGAGAGTGTCCTGTTGTGGGAAGACATGAGGGAGGGGACGAAACAGTTAAACTGTGGTTGCCACCAAAGCTGTGTAGTGTTGAAGCTGAAATTTGGACACTTAGCTCCAAGAGAGCTCTTAGGAGAGTCAAGCTCTCTTCCCTTAGCTGCTTAGCAATGCATTTCCCCTTAGCACCTCATTTTTATCAAATATCTTTACAGTTACATCTGTAACATTCTGTTTTGGTTTTTTCAACAGTTTGTTTTTCAGCCATGTGTCAAGATGGCTCTGTTTTTAAGCAGTAAATGTCATTTTGATCTAAATGCATGAACTTACCTTCCATTGTGAGGTGATGCCTACTGTGACCATAAAACTGAACTTCATTGCCTTGATAGTTCGTGTCCTGGCTCCTCAACAGAAGGATATTGTAGAGCCCTTAAACAAGTAACCTGTGGGCTTGAAAGTGCCTTTGAAAACTATAATTTTTCTTTTGGTTTTAATTTCTACATAAAATTATCAATCATATTTTCAAGGAAAAATAAGAATGGAAAGAAAGGAATTTTTCAAGGAAAAATAAGCTGTCTGGCTAATTGTACCTACCCTTTGGGTCAACAATGGACTAAATTTGTAGTCCTATGGTAATGATTGAGTTGTGCTGTGTCGCTTTGGTTCTGATATGTTTTACAAGCATCAGCTTGTGCAATTCAGGAAAAACTTGTCAACATGGAGCATACATTCTGCCAGAACAAATATCAACAACTAGACTGCTTTTCCTTTGAATAGGATTTACATAATTCTAACTGATGTCTTTTTTTTTTAAATCCTGATGCAAAGCACAGTATTCAAATCAGAAATACTGCAGTGCTTCTCTATCTCCAATTTAACTAGCAGAAAGGATTGATGATGAATATATGGGTGGGACATCACAATATAGTAGGTTTTACTTGTTCAAACTTTCATTGTGCCATTTAATAACGATGCTACATCACAAAGAAGGATGCATAATGTATAAGCAAACGGTGGGTAAAGACATATATCATGTGCCTTGTAAGTACTTCATAGCCCAGGGGGCAAATTTTCAGCAGGAGTATAGCCAAGTAGCTCTTTGAAGTACATACACTTGCACAGTGCACACTGACAGTCAGGCTCTGGGGCAGACAGGCAAGCACAACACACTGTGGCAGGTTGATTTTGTGCCAAGAAGCTTCTTCATTTCACTTCTGCACAGAACCTTTCTCCACTTCTGCAGGCTGTAAACAATCTTCTGTTCCCTTTTCCCAGCAACCTAGAAATGTAATCTAAATCCTGGACAAAAATCTGTATTATGGAGAAAGCATTTAAAGAAGACAGCAGATGTGTGTAACAGAAATGAATGGCACCAGCTGTCGGCAAGTGCAGCTCTGGTTGACACTGCCCTAGGAAGGAATTGAAGTATACAGGGTAAAGATAACCTTTGGAATGGTTTCTTTCTACCCATTGTGCCTTCTGCCATTAGGAAACAGACACAAATCAGGGTATGATTTTGTTGTGTCTGATGCCAAACAACTTTTTCATGCACTGTGGTCCCTGTGCCAGTCATCAAATGCCAGTGGCCAAGGGATTTTCTCAGAAAGCTTTGGGTCCTGAAAGTCTGTTTTCTTCCACTAGTCAGGGATTTCAGAATGATACAGGGATCTCAGAATGAATATTTGGGATATAGGCAATGCAGATATCTAAAAGAGAGGGGACAAGTTCTGTTCCTGGTCTCTGCTTTTTTAGTCATATAACCTGCACAAATTATCTGTGAGCATCTTCACAAAATGTTCATGAGATAAACCTATTAAAGACAGGTCTGCATCCTTTTCTCTCTTTTGCCCTGTGAGTGGTAATTTGCTGAGAAAACAGCTCAAGCTCCAAAGCTACTTCTGCCTCTGGCTGCCTACCTACCTCCCAACCACCACCCTGACATAAAAAATCTCCTCGGTTTTGAGTTATCTGTGCATAAGTAAGTGTAATCTTAAAATGCCGTGTCAGTTCAATCAGGAAGTGTGGGTAGAAGGATAACATCATATTTGCTCCAAGTCCTCCATGATTGTCCTTTTCGGTATGACAGAATGCATGGAGCGCAGTTAGGAGGGTCAGCACCCGGACATTGATTTTGGGGCGGTTGCACACATCAGCAGAGAATGTCTGGCCCAGCAAGTTGATTCAGCATGTTTTCTGGGTCCCAGGCTCCCTTACGGGAATAGGAAGAAACAGGTGCTCTCAAATCATGGAAACACAGGATGGTTTTGGGTTGAAAGGGACCCTAAAGATCATCTATTTCCAACACCTCCACCACAGGCAGGGAAAAGAGCACACTGGATTATCTGTCTGGCCCCTGTGTCCTTCTACATATTTAGGGAAGCTAAGATATATTTCACTCTATTTAGTGACTTAAAAAATATTAGATTGATCTCTGATATGCAATAGGTGCACTGGGAGGTTTTCTAACCTCTTGACCTCCAAATTTCCTTAGATTTACCTGTCAATCTTGTTTAGCTTTTTATCAGCAAACTGTAATGTGACAGGCCTCATTACTATTGAACACAGGAATTAGTGGCATGTGACGGACTGAAGGTCTGTAGTTCAAATGCAAGCACCCTTTGGGACCAGAAAGACATCATTTTGTGGAAGTGGGGGAGGGGCAGAGAAAGGGTGTTTAGTTTTTTTAGTGTGTGACTTAAAAAGAAACCCCTGCTCCTATTTCTAATGGTTGTTATTGACAAAGAGGGCAGCAGTGGTTAAAATGTGATGAGGTCTGTTTTGCAGTCTGCTGTTGCAGGCTTTGCTAATTTTAGTGTATTAAAGGCAACAATATACCACATTTACTCAAAAATAGTAAAAAGAGGCATCTATGTTGTGTCTGTCTATAAAAGGCAGGCTTGCCTCACAAGAAGTTGGCTAGATTCTGTGATCCAGATTTGTCGTGATCAAAGCACATTCTGCAAAGAATGCAGAGAATGATTTTGTTTAAAAATCAGCTGCTGAAACAAACATCTAAGCATTCATTTATTTCTCATATGGCAGCATTAAAATAATTGGCAGCACTGCAGCAAGCGTAACAGTAAAACGTATTTGTGCTTCATGCCACAGCAGAATGATTTTAGTGGGGGCTAGCACAACTTGAATGCCAATAAGGTACTGAGAGCTGTGAAACATAACCACCATACCGTATTTGAGACTTAGGATTTACTCAGCTTACTACAAAATCAATAATGGGATCATTTGTAACAAAATCTATTTGCTGAGAAGGAATGTCAGTGCAGGTGTTCATCACAGAAACGGGATGCAGACAGGGTACAGTGCCAAAGCCAAGGATACAAATGAAGGTCTTTTATAGCACACTGGCTAATAGCTGACAGTTTCAGAAATCGTGGAGACTAGAAGGATATTAATGGGACTAAGTTGATGGGAAGACAATATAGAATATAAACATCCACAAAACCTTTGAATTATTTTTGATCTCACATTTCCCAAGACTAGCTGAAATGACCGTCCCCTGTCATCGCAATATTTGTTGGCTTCTCTCATGATTACTGTTTTCAAAATAAGTGAAGCTGTTGAGAGAAAAACCCTTCAGTTTCCCTGACCCGTTACAGAAATGGACTTTTATATCTTTTTTATAGTTCATTAAACTTTTCATTTGTATTTGTCCTTCTTTGCCTTAACTTTGCCTTGGGTCATCGCGTCACCATAAACTAAAATGTAAAGCCAAAAGTATCAGTGTTCAAAACACAACTGTGCTTTGCAAGGGAAGGGTGATACGGCTCTGTCACACAAATCACTGGTTTTGGTAGAACTAGCAGTGTTTTTGAAACAACCAGATGTACTAGCTTTTCAAGACAGGTATCCCAAAATGGAAGTACCTGCATTTGGCAGGTATTCACAAGCCTTGGCCTTCAATTGTCTTCTGTAAGGGATGGATCTTCTTTGAAGCATAGGTCTTTACCTTCTATGAGGGCTTACCTAAAATAAGGGGTCTTTTTGAGTTAGAATTATTTTTCTTTTTTCTTTGAATGCCCATTCTGTTTCTAGATATGTTCAGTGAAATTCTATATCTAGAAATGTCTAGGCAAATGGCTGTTAAGCATTCTTGTCTGAAATCACCATTCTTATAGGAAACAGTCACCTCTGACTCTTCTGGCTTATATTTTGTATGCATAAATGATTCCAGTGATACAGATCAAACAATGTCTTCAAATGACAGGGTTGCCTTCCTCTAGCATCAGCTTGTGATTCTGCATGTGTGAAATGGGGAAGAAGAGGGTCTCCTTTGCCATGGTTTACTATTTAAGGGTGTCGTGTTGGTATAGATTCTGTCATCTCCATCAGACCAAACTGCACCATTTTCCATGTTCTGATCACCTCTAGATCTATCTTTGGACTGGGTGTCTCCTAAACTGCATGTATGAGAGCTGCACGTGATCCAGGACACCTTCTCTTAATCTGCACCGTGACACTGCTTGACTGTGTATTCAGTGGGTAACTACAGACCAAATGAAGTTCTAATAGGATATTTGGATATGGAATCTACCTTTAACTGTTTTGTTTCTGTGTGAAGACAGAATCTGGTGATTCTGAAGAGAAGGGAGTGAACTACTCTTAATCTTGATTTTAGAGACCTTTGTAGGTGGTCTAAATATTATTCAACGTGATATAAGACCCCACCAGAACCCAGAAGAAAGACAGAAGATGAAGTTCACCAGAGTTGAAAAGTTCAAAATCTTTGTAAAATCTGAAACTGTTGGTCTTGGCTCAGGATCAACATTAACATTCAGAAGTGACAACATAATGTTGAAATTACACAGAAGATAACGATTCAGTGTGTTAGCAGAAAGTGCTACATATTCAGAGTCTTCTGGAAAGACAGCAGGAGCAAAAGAGATTGGTGCATATTTGCCCTGCTTTCTTAGGGAGAATTGAAATGGATAGTTTGATTTCTGCAGCTGACAAAATTGTTTTGGAGGATGCTGCTGGAGGGACAATAGCAGAGCAGTAAAAGACTAGGATACCAGTGGATAAAGTACCCAGTTAAACTGAATCACATATCTCAAAACAGCCACTACAACTGCAGCACCTGGTATCTGCCATTACCACTGCAAGTTGGTTGGCACGAAAGGAGAGAAATTTTTGCAATGAATGTCTGATACTATGAATCACCACGATGTTTCAAAGTGTTTTTCAGCAATGAAAAATCAACAGTGTTCACATCAAAAATAACGACAAAGTTTCTAACATCTCTTTTATATAGCACAACCTGTCTGAAAATAGTGACTCAAACTAGAAAAAAAAAAGCGACTAAGAAGTTCTTAAACGTTTAAGGTGTAAATGGAAACAGTCAATTCAAAAGATAAAAATGGGTGAAACAAATAATTCCAAATGATTGCTTGTATAATGACAATTCTGTCAGCACAAATGAAAGAAAATGTTTAAGCTTTGCTGTTATGAGAATGGATTAGAGGTTTTTATAATAGGAAGTTTTTTCTGTTCCTTTGCAGTATATAATACCAAATAAATGAAACTGTGTAATGAGCCAAATCTTCCACAGATTTTAGTGAGTGACTCTAATATGGTGGCAGATGGTGTAAATCAGTGCAAAATTTGGCAGTAGGTATTAACGGGAATCTGTGATATTTCCAGGGACTTATATGCATGTAACCCATAAGTTTCATCCGAAATCACAAAATTTTTCTTGCATTTGGATGAAGACATGAACTTAATTTAGCCTCTCAGACTGTTTCTGGCATTTGTCATTAGTCTTCATTCTGATTTAGGAGAAAATGTGTGCTAACAAGTCGGTTAGAAGACAAAATCTAGTGACTTCCAGCCATTAAAATGTTTGGCAAGTTAGAGAAAAATCTCCTAGGACAAAAAGTTGACTGCTGCTGCATAATAAGATGTTTTTCCAGATCTTCAGTTTTAGATTAATTTGAGAGGAGAGTTTGTCGGAAGGGACCCAGTCAGCACGGAGAAGCTCCCTCTGATTTTTTGGCACGTGTTGGAGGAGTGAAGTCTGGGAAAGAGAACTCTAAGTACAGCTAAAGACTGCTTAGCACTGTGGAGAGAAAGGCTGAGGACAACATATGATGCAGTTTTTTTTTTCTTCCTTTGTTCTGTTAATCTGTCTTTAGGAACAATTTACCACTTTTGCAAATCATCTTGTGATTTTATGTACTGGTAATGACTTACCAAATAAATATTTTCTATAAATATTGCACTCTTTTTCCTTGTTCCTTCACCTTAATTTTGTATTGAAATTTAGTGCTATCACAGCCAGTGCAGAATTGTTTATTCCCCGGAGAGCTCAAGTCCCTTGCAGGTTTACTTAGACACTCTCTTTCCCAGGTGTAATACGATCCTTCCTCTTCCTGGCATGGATTGTAACCATTATCCCACGTCTTCTGTATTTGTGATGTTTTATCTGGGGCACTTTGTAGCTATCAGATACTAAGAGAAGTTGTATGTTTCAAGTGCAGATTCTGAAATTAATTTAGATGAAGAAAGAATTGGGACAATACTGAAATATTTGTCCTGTCTTCTGTTCTTTACTCTGCATTAAGGTAAGAAACGATATGCCCTTGAATGTCTGGTGTACTAAACTGAGGATCTTCTTCTTTTAATAGAAGTGATCAGGCATGTGACGAGAAGAGTTTATTAATAGAGAGTGAATACACAGTGACTTATTTCTTATTTCTCTCTTTTTCTTAATGTTAGGTACATAAAGAGCAGCTATTAGGATACTAAACAATTTACATAGGTATAGTTTTCAGGCATAAAGTAGAGATAGGCTCCTCCAGACAACAATACATAGAGAAAAAGAAAATATTTCAATGTGTGATATATCACAGTACTTTTCAGTAAGTCGAATTGATAATTTCTAGATACCTGCAATATTTTATGTTTGGCTGTGTTGATTTTTTTTTTCATATTTTACTAATTCATATTTTCAATTTATGAAGAAATCTGTCCTTCAAGCTATCTACTGTTCATGCCCTGGCACTCAAAGGTCAGCATCCTCTGTGAGTTTAATAAACTCTGTGCTCCACCATTGTGGTTGTAGATGAATTGGTGGATTAGTAGAACCACACCCAGAACATACACTTCCAGGACCTGAGGTCCTTCTTATTATTTCCAGAATGACTGATAATCTCTCTGTGTGCAGGGTCTTCTGGATAGTTTTATATCCAGGCAACAGCATTTTGTCCACTTCTTGGAAGGGTTGAAGCATCATCCTGTAAACCTGTCTGTCCTTTGATGTTGACAATAGAGAGAGACAGCAAGATTCCTAAGAGCCCAGTAAAGACTTTTAAATTTAATAGGGAAAGTGCCATCCTTTGTAACCACAGTACAATCATTGTGCACATGAGTGTTTAAAAATGATTAGCGACAACTGAGAAATGAAGGAAGTTTGAGGGCAAAAATAAGGTGGTTTGAGAGCAAACAGTGTTTTGTTGCTTGCTGTACCTGAACCACGCACCAGCAAGGGCAATATACCACAAACAACTGATGTATTTATAGAATGAATAGGTCTGGCCACATACTCCTGACCAAGAGAAGCAAGAAATGTTTCTGGTATTGTGCATTATTATTGATAAAATTTCTTTTACTCAGTGTGTCTTGTAAAAAAAAAAAGAGGGAAAAAAAGCTATCCTGAAGATGAAATGTGATGAAGGATTAACACTGATAGACTCTGGACAAAGTCATTTAATGCCTACAACTTTTTTGGTCTGAAAAGTAGGAAATGGACATGATTTAATGGCTTTCTGGAGAATCTGGATAACTTGAGTTTTCAGGCATGAAGACCTTGACTTTATACTGCCTCTTTTGATGAGATAAACTATGTTTGGCTGCATATTATCACCTCCAAGTAATTTCTCTCTCTATTCTGGTGCTTGTTGTTTATAAGCTGTGCCTCAGCTACATCTTGTCCTGCCCTTCTTACTCTTTGTATTCCCTAAATGGAGAACTGAGGATTTCCCTTCTTCCATGAAGACTAAGGTCAGTGAGGAGTTAAGGTGACTGACTGCCTTGATCCCTCCTTGTCGCTGTGAAGTACTGAGAACGGCAAGAAACGACAGGACCAAGTTCAGGAAGAAAGTAGTAGTAGTTTAATTAATTATAATCATTCTTTTATAACAGGGTTCGCAAAGAGTGTGTTGAATGGCATAAGACAATTGGATGCTCGGCCATCCACCCCTTGAGGGGATTGGTCAAGCTCTAAGACACTTGTTCCAAAATATCAGAAAGCTAGAACCATAACAATCTTGCATAACAAACCCAGGTGCAAGATAAGGAGTTAGTTTACAAAATCCCATAGCAGTGTTTTCATAGCCTCTGTGAGAACTGCAAAGTTCTCATAGAACACTGCAGAAAGCTGAAAGATTTCTCTACCAAAGCTTTTCATCATCTACACCTCCTAGATGCCTCAGGGGAGGAGATGTGCTGG
Organism: Struthidea cinerea; assembly: GCA_013397865.1. Classification (NCBI taxonomy): domain Eukaryota; kingdom Metazoa; phylum Chordata; class Aves; order Passeriformes; family Corcoracidae; genus Struthidea; species Struthidea cinerea. The sequence continues at coordinate 54,394 of VZTI01002270.1, read as the reverse complement.
AAGAACACTATGGACAAAAGTATCGCAGTGTCAGTGGTCCTGCTGGCGTGGCTGTGATTATTACTGGATGTCAGAGAACTTTAAAAGTTCCATGGGCTGCTCTAAATTATGCTGAGAGTTGAACAGTTTCTGACTCAATGGACTGGAGGGATGGAATACAGGCCCAAGTTGTTTTTACAGTATTAGATATTTCTGTCATATTACAGCATTGTTTTCAGAAAGGATGGATTGCCTTTAGTGTACTGGTCTAATTTTTGAAGACCTTTTTCAGTTGTTATATCTTCTATCTGGTTTATATAAAGAAGTGAGAAACAGAAAAAAAATGGTTTAATTTAGACTTTTTTGTGTTCCTGATCCAAATTTGGAATCAGCAAAAAAGGTAGAGGTTTCTAAGTCACCACTACATCGAGTAGAAGGTTCTTCCCATTCTTCTTCTGTTCTCTTTTAAGATGAAGAAAGAGACAGACAGAGCCTTTATACATGTTTACATTGCACCTGCTGTGGGTCTGAGTACCTTTAATTATGGTCATCCCTCATGTCCAGTTCTCTTGGAAATATAATCAGAGATATTTTCTTCTTGACAAATATGCTTTAGTGGGTGAATCAAATATTATTGAGCTGTCACTACCTACAGCTAGTTTGGGAGACCTCTCCTCCCAGAGTAGTTCTTTTGCCTTCAGATATTTGAATAGGTTCTTGTATTAGAATCGAACTCAGGTCTGTAGTTGCAAAAACTGCAAATTGCAGCTGCAGTTGTCTTAGCAAATTGGACAATTTTGCCAGCTTCCTTCTGTTGGGAAGTTTACAGTACCTATTTAATTATTAAGGTGTTAAGGGAAAACTGACGTCCCTGAGAGTCAGAAGCATTCTCATCTAGTAAAAATGGAGAATGTGAAAGCTGAGGGAGCAAGATGGAAACTTTCCATAATGCTTTTGTATCAGACATTTTGCACCAAAGCTATGTGTAGAACAGCTGGGCATCGACACTCTGAGGTTTGGGGATTTGGCCCTGTCCTGAGAGATTGTTCTGGACAGAGTCTTTGATGGAAGGCATTAAATGGGTCACTCATTGCAGTTTTGCTGTGGATTCTTATAATTGTCTTTTCCTTTGTTCAGTTCTGGGCACCTGTGTCCCTCTGTGACAGCTGAATCATGAGCTTGTTTGACAGACATAAGGGGGCTGGAGATTTTTATCTTGGTAGGTCCTTTGAAGTGCTCAATGTCTGCAAAACTGCTGTCAGAAAGTGCCAGATCTCCTTATTAATAAGTAGATACTCAGGCACTATGTTTCCTGTCCCAGATTACCTCTCATGACTCTCTGGCTTCAAGTATCCCATGAAAAAGCTATTTATACTGTGCATACATTTATTCAGTCTTCCTGGATGCCTCCCAAAAATTCAACTAATAAATGGCTCATTCTTCCCTCTCCAAAAAAATTTTATGAATCTATTTTCCTCCTGCAAGCTTAAAACTCCAGGGGCTGAGACTTCCTGCAGAGATCTGTATGTGAGTTTTCTCACACTGCCAGCCTTAGCCGCCGCTGCAGGATTTAAATGCCAGTGTTGGGTTTATTAGCACAGGCACAACTGAATCCTCTAAATTCCAGTTGATTCAGGACACAATCTGTACCTTAGGGTTTCTGCGTCTCCGTATTCCTGTGATTTTGAGGACCACAGACATTTGAAACTTTCACAGTTCTGTAAAAAATCCAGAAGCCTAACAGGTATCATTAGTTAAAACCACCTGTCTTTTGGACATGGGTTTTTTATCTGCTCATTTATAGGGAAATCATCTTTCATGTCTTTCTAAGTATCTTTTTGTAGCTATCTTGCTTTCATGGAGAAAAGATCTTTTGCTTAGGGATTTCAATCCATAACAGAGTTTGAAACTGATACAGTGGAAACAGTAATATTTATTCCTTCGGAACTTGCACGCCTAATTTCTGTGCAATAGTTGACTGCAACATACTGTGGAACAAAATCCATCACAAATGCCTTCTAGAAGGAGCTGATCACCTTCATAAACATCTATAAAATTTCTATTTTCCTCAAAGTTAGAAATTTAGCCAGAACCTCTCAAAAAAGAAAAGAAATTTGAAGGAGACAAATAATAGGTTTTAAAGATACTTACAGGAGTACATATATAAACATTGTATGTGTGCGTATATAAGTCTATAAGTGTATATTTACAGAAGTTTTATTACATATATATATAGCTATATATACACAGACTTAAAAAATGAGATAAAAGGCATTTCCTTCTATATATAATAATAAACAAGGTCCTCCCTCTAAATGGCCCAGATGAAAAGTTATCTGACTTCTCTTGGCATCCCACCTTTCTTCCGGGGCTTTCAGGAAGACTGTTCAGCTGTTCCCACCCAGCTTCCACAGGTTTAACTATGTGTGTTCATTAGCTGTGGCTCATGTAATAACTCCAGCACCTGTTTTGCACCCCTGTGACAGAAGTCGCTGTACCCTGTACAGCAGTTTGATACAGGTCATGCTAGAGTATGTGCCTTTTTTATAAAAGCACCTGGTCTGTAATCAAAACAAATAAAAATGTTTCTGGCCTGTTTTTGCTGCACGGAGTAGGTATAAGGAAGCTTGTTTGCCTGCTTCACTAGCCACTGCGTGCCTACTAAGTGACTATTTAAAAAAAGCCTATGCTCACCCCATGCAGTTACGCAAGTGGTATGAACTGTGAATAGACGACAGAACAGATGTTGGAAGGTCACTGCAGAATCAGAAATGATGTACCTTTAGGTTTAACATCTATCTTCCTGATTCCCAGGAAGCTGATTCCCCCTTGATTATTAAACAAGATACGAGCATTTGTTTTGGGCAAGCCTTTTGTTTGGTGTTCATGCAGTATATAGCAAAACAGCATGCTGGGTCTTCAAAAAGTGGTGATTGATGATAGCTCCATCTCCATGCTGTAATGGGTTTAAGCAGTAATTGCTGCATCAATGCCAAAAGATTTACAAAGGTCAAAATCAAGAGGGAGAGAAGACCCCTGTCCCTGTCCCTGCCACCAGGAGAGTAATTGTTATCAGTAGCTCCAATAATGGAGAAAGTGCTGAGCTTGCTTTGTGGTTCTGCCTTAAAAACTTGATTATGTTTCCCTGGTATGAAAACCTCACTGTCAGGCTTTGCATGCTGATGACAGTAATTTTTCTTCCCACTTGATGTTGACCATTGCACTTGTCCTTGAAATGCCTCCCCCCCTGTCCCTGGCCCCCATATTCATTATAGTTTCAGCTCTTGCTGAACAACAAAAGAGGCTCAATGATATGCCTCCTCTGATATTCCAGCAGTGGTGGATAGCAGAAAGTGGTGGAGAACAGTAGCAGGACAATGGAAAGTAGGAAAACAATTGTCCTTGGTTAGACCATACTCTGGCATCCCGAAGAGGCAGAGAGACTGTGTGGGTTTGGAGAGAAGGATGCTTGAAGACATCTTGTAGGCATGGAAGTGGTTGTCAGGGATGCTGGCAGTGCTACAATACTCAGTCCAGTCTTGGGCACTGCCACAGATGTTTTGACCAGCATTGTTCGGTCAGCAACTAAAGGGCCATGTGCAGGGAAGAGGTCAGAGGCTGAGAGTGATAAGGAAAATGCTGATACTTCTGCCCTTCTTCATGTTTGTGACATGCCATGCAGCCTTGGCGTCACCGTGAACTTCATCATCTCTGTTCTTGACAGCACAAACATTTTGTATGGGTGGAAAAATGTCCTCCCTCCTCGTCGTTGACTTTGGCATATGTAGGAAAGAATATCTTAGAATGCCTCTGGAATGGGCTTGAACCTTTTCCTCACTTCCGTGGGTGTCAAGGCAATACAACTTCAATGTTTTCAGAAAGCCACTGCTGCCTTCTGAGGGTGAGGCTGGGTAATCAAGCCAATCTGATTAAATACGCACTAATTTCTCAATTTTGTTGGTTAAAATACACACCTCTTAGTTATGAAGTTTAAACTAGATAAAAATGAATTCAAGTATGAACAATATATTCTGCCAAGTCTGCTTCAGTCTAACTTAGGCCCTTGCATCCTTAAAAAATGCTGCAAATATTTTTGTTTGTGCAAGATTTCAAGAGACTGAAGAAGCATAAAGGGATTCCCCTATGCCAGCCTCAGGCCTAAAAGACCCACAGACCAGCTCAGATTGTGGAGGAGACCTGTGGGCTCTGTAAAATCAAGCAGAGAACAGCTCTGGGCTTTAGAGAAGACAGACAGCTGGAGGGAGGTTTCCTTTCATGAAAAACACATCTCAAAAAGCTCTTGATTCCTTCTAATTAAATAAATCTGAAGTTATTCCCTGACTCACTGGAGTTTAATCTCTTTTTCAGCCTTCTTTCTAAAAGTCGACAGAATTACAGATGGGTGGTTGCTCACTGAAACACGATGATGTTTCTGCCCCCAGGGTAAAGTGAGGTTTGTCTGGGTGCACATCCACTCACTGGCTTTATTATACATGTTGTCCTAGTGTAACTAAGGCAATTGGGTTACACAGTGCATACCCTTGGACAATCAAACCACTTTAAAACTATGTTTGCATCAACTCAAAAGGGTTCCTTTCAGCTCACTGGGTAAGAGTGTAGCTTTAACTACTGTGAGTGACTCTCTATTAGATGTTCACATTCTTATAACTGGGTCAAAATTACATTTACTTTGTTACTCTGCTGCAGTGTTCCAGGCTAAGAAAGCCTCCCTAATCCTTGGGATTCATCACCACTGAGATCTCAAGCCTTTGAATCAGAACCAGACAATGCTTTACTAAGTCCTTAGACCTGAACACAAACAGGATATTTTTCTGCATTACTGCCCCCCCCGCCCCCCCCCTTGCTGTTTGGGCAGACCCCAGCTGAAGCTGCACTCTAAGAAAAGTGCCCACCATTCTGCCTTGAGAGTCAGAGAGAGTGAGTGCCCTCGACCCAAGCAGATGGTCACAGAACAGTTCCTGGTTCCCGGATTATGTGCACTTTGAACCTCACCACTTAGCCAGAGGAATGTCCCTCTTGTGAAGAGGTGCTGTCCCAGCAGCCATGAGCTGCCATGCCAGCCCTGGAGTGATAAAATACAGTCTATCTAATGTAACACTTGTCAAACTTTGTCTATTGGCAGATCCTTAATGCCTTTCCAATTGCAGGTTATGGAGGTCATCATTCCATGGGAAATCTCTATTGCTTTTATGTATTTTCCTGTCAGAAGGATTGAGTTCTTTGCTATTTGCTATTTTCTTTTACATGCTTCTCCCTGTAAATCCTTATATAGTATGGTATAATGATGAGACACACCACCAAAGTGACTCGGGAGCTGGCACTACTACGATGTCGCACTCATCTCTGCACCATAACCTGTGTTTGCTGTTGCTCCCCTTTTCCCTTTTCCACTGCACTGGAACAAAACAGATCCATTGGGCTTAGGGGGTCAGTATGGAGCCCTTTGCTACAGGAAGGAAAATGGGTCAGAAAGGGAGCGCCAGGACAAAATTGCACCAACACTGTACTGTATACCAGACTATGTCATGGGAATACCCATTACTTAGCAGTAGTAGTTGTTTAATGAAGAATGAAGTAGTCCCATACCCCTAGAAATGTTTCTGGGCTTTTGTCAAACACACAGTGATATTATAATAGCTTTCTGTTGTAATTATCATGATACATGTTGTCTTTTCTCAGAATAAGCTATTTCTGTCTTCACAGAAAAATGATAAATGTACTAAACATAAGCTTGAATTATTTATTTTTCTGAAGTTTTTTTTTCCCCAGTGAAATATATTTAAGTAAATAATAATGTTGTTTTTTTCCCAGATAGTTCTTGAATTAAACCTCACATCTTTGAGTAAAGTTGAGTTACTGTTGCATTTTATAACACCACTTACAAAGGGGGAATTTGTCTCATCTACCTTCAGCCACATAAAAATTACATATTTTTTCCTAAACTGATACTTTGATCTGTCTAAATCATCAATAGAAAAAGTTAGGTACCTCCAGAATATACTTAATATGATGAATTCACTGTACAGTAAATATTTAGGATAAATGAGGTGCACAGTTTTAGAAATGGGCATATATGATACACCAACAGTTGTAAGTACATAGATGGGTGTTTTTATTAGGAATGTGTAATATCAGAAGAAGGAACTCCACTCATATTTCCAAAAGCCCTTCTTAATCTACCAATGCTCAATTCACTTGGGTTATGATTTCAGAACATATGCAGCCTCATAGATTTGCTATCTATAGACAACATCAACATTGTAAACCAAACCTAAGTCAACATCCAAGGCATTTCTTTTGTTTATAACTCCACTTTAGCTTGAACTGACTTCACATTTAACCAGATAAAGCATGCAAAACTCATGAATTTTCTGTTCACCACCTCCAAGTGGCTCTACAGTATAGTCAGAATAGAGAATAATTTCAAATCTATTGACAGAGAAGGCATCAACTTTATGCAGTCTTTTATCAAAAGAAATATGCACTTTATTCCTTATACTTAATAGTTACTGAGCTCTGCTCCACATCTCCATGCAAAGTTTTATAATAACAGGGTTGTCATTTCTGCATTGATTTCATAACTTATTTCCTCTTTTTCTTAGCTCTTGAATTGCTTGATTTTTCAAATTTCATTTCTATTTTTTGAGCTTTCTTTTCAAGCCCTAAAACATGCATTTTTTTCCCTGAAATGCATCTCACCTTCTGTACATATCTTCCCCTTTTCAGCTAGAGAAATGAACAGGAGATGCATTCACCAGTCTCTGGATGCCATCTACAAGAGTTTGAAGATATTAATTTCAGAGTTTTGCAAGCAAGGAGGTGTGCCAGGACAGATTAGTACAAAATTTTTTTCTTGTACATTTTACCCTTATCTTTAGTTCTGTTTTCACTTGCAAACATGGTATGGCAGTAAAAACACCTTTAAACTAGCTCTGTATGCATGTTATTTTTATCCCATTTATTTAATTTCCTTCTCATGTTTCCATTTATTTCATGGCTCTTAGAGAGTCCTACAGACCTATTCACCTTTATTTCTTCTGATTCTTTAACTATTTCTCTGTTTTCTTCTATTCTTGTAAATTAAAAGGAAAGACCAGCTCTCTAAACCAAAACTGTCTCAACCAAAACTCCTTCTGCTATGCTTCATATGTTTGTTTTGCTTCCAAAATTTGTAAGTATTATGTGGTGGAATTAGTATTATTATAATTATGATTATTTTACAAAGCAGTATCCTTTCAGCAAAAGAGTGCTTGCATTTAATATCAGATATAAAGGTAGATTTTTCTCATCTCAAAGGGTAATCTGTCTATGGTGTACATATAAGCTAATGTACGAGATTGGACGGGTGGCAGATAAAACATTACTTATTTCTTCTTTTCAAAATGTGTCTTCAAATGCTGATTTGTTTAAATAGTTTATCATGTCCTTAACAATAGTAAACTACAACTGAAAAGAGATAACCCCACAAATATAAAAAAGGTAGGAAAACTTCATTCTTGGGTTCATGCCCAGTTTTTTGACAGATATATTCATCAAGTAAAGGTTGAGAGGTTTGTAACAACTTTAAGAAATAATGAGAAAATAGAAATAAGCTATTTATCTTATCGGAGTTTAGTTAGAGGAAGAGGGGTGTAGGCCAGGGTTTGAAATTGGAGGTGCAGAATGGCAGAGAGTGATAAGGGCTATAGATCACATGCATTTACATGTCATCAGTCTTGTCATACATGAGGCTTGTACCATGATGACAAGGAAGGAAGTATTAATTTGTAAGGATCAAGAATTTGGAGTTAATGGAGTTTGATCATGCCACTCACCAAAGGTACAGAACTGAAATATTTAAATTATGTAAGAGTGAACCATAATCATACTTGAAATGGATTTGGAGAAACCTAGGAACCTTGTCTTTTCCTCTTCCCCTTGACTGTAAATATTTATTATTCTTGTGTATGTCCTTGGCCCATTCATCAGACAGTCTCACATAGATCATGACCAGGATTGTTGTTTTTATGCCTTTCACACATTTTATACTCATTATATGTTTTGGCTTGTTTTGCTGAAACATCATAAGTTCTCTTTCTTTCTGATTTCCCTGGATGCATGAAAGAGAAGCTCTTCTAGCTGTTACTGCTCTTAACACATACTTGAAAGTGGATTTGGAACAGAGGCTGAGGCACTCTAGAGGATTATTTGAAGCAGGGGTTTGCAAGATCTATTTCTCCCCCGCTATTTTATTCCTGTAATGGGAGCAGTCATCCACAGGTACTGGCTGTGATGCCTAGCAGGGAACTTGCTGCAGGCTCTGGCCAAATTTTTGCCGCGAGTCTTCAAAGAAGGTGGACTGTGATGTTACCCAGACTGTGACGTTTTTCCACTTTCCTCTGTTTCTTCTGTAATCACATTCTGGTCAATACTATGGGCTGCAGTTGTGAAACTTTTGATTGCTTTCTGCATATCCAAATCTCGTTTCTTCTTTGTCCATATTATCCATTTAATGAAAAGTTTTTTGGATACAGGAACAAGCATAAAAGTGAGCAGCTGCTGGAAGAAAGAGATTGAAGGAGGATCTCAGTGCTCAGCCTGAAGTATGTATATTAGCTTCATATCTGTAGATTTTCTTGAAAGAAATGGCCAGCTTAGTTTTGCATGCATTTTCATGCAAAAGTTATAAACATGTTCAGATATTGCACAGCACTATGGCCATGCTTGGATTTTCATGGTGGTTCCCCAGACCTTTACCTGGCATCCTGGCAAAACATGCCCTAAGCCTTGTACACCATGTGTGCTCTGCAATATCCCACCTTCAAATCTGTTCTTGAAAAGTGGTTTTGAACATCTCAAACCTCTATTTTGAACAGATCCTCTCTGCAGTGGACCAGAGAAATGGGTGTGCGTGGCTTTGTGCTACATGCTGTAATCCATCATGCCACGCGGAACAGAAATCTCTATCGAGACAGGGACATTGAGACTTCTAAATGCAGAAGGTTAAGAGAAAACTCACATTGCTTTACCTTCCCTCATATTTGGGGTTCCTCATCTTGCCACTGCTCATTTGTAAAATGATTTTTTTAACAAGTATTTATCATTTATAATGCTACCTTGCCATCAGCAAAATAACTCAGCTAATTAGAGGAACAACGAAAGAAATAAAAAATCTTTCCTTTACCCCAACATCTTATCTGTGAGTCAACATCTTGCTTTTCTGTGCTTCTGTTTCTTTATTTGAAAAATAAAGCTACTACACAGTACATAGTGATTGCAAGAATAATGACATGAAGTAAGATACATACACAAGAAACTTTTCCCAAATCAGGTCCACAATAGTCAGGAAAGGTAAAGGGGACAAGGTAAGTAATAAAGAAGTACTTTTATTCTTTCTGGCTAAAATTCCTTAAGTTTTAGGCATTCAGAGACTGCAGTAATCAATACACTGGGAACACCAAAGAGTGACAGTGTCACTGCTTCTGTTGCAGTGGGTGTAGGGTAGGACACTGATAAACTAATGCTTTTAACACAAAGTAGCAGCAGTTCACATAATTAAGCCGGTGACTGAGTGAATTGCATCTTTTTAAAATTTCCTCAGCTTTGACACATCATGGAGTGACTTTATGTCCCACTGTTTTCACATCCTTGTTGATATCTGGAATTAGCCAAGCATCTGTCACTCCAATGAAATCAGATATCTGTTTTAATATGGTTGTTTTCAATACTGCAGTGTGATCTGATTATTCTTTGTACTGAAAAAAAGGGAACACATTCAATTCTATTTCTTTTTTCTTTTTTACAAAGGAAAATTATTTGTTCCATTATACTCTTTTTCTTACTGTTCAATTAGATTTACCTACCAGTAACTTCTATCAAAGCTTTTCCTTATCAGATTTAGTATCTTTTAGATGAAAAATTATTAAATTGAGAAAGTAATTAATCTGAAATATATATCCATGCTCTGACTGTACACTGTTGGGGAACTAGTAATATTAAGGATTTATTTTCCATAAAACATTACATTTTTCTGACCACCCAGCCCTCATGAATGCTTGAAATCTTCTATTTTAATTGTATTCTTTGATGGGATGACTTCTTTTCCTGGTCCAGCGTGGCTTTCTAACTTCCAGTTCATAATTAAAATAAAGGATCAAAATATTGTTGTGAGGTTTATGGGTATAAATTTGGAGGACTGGAATAACTCCAAATTTACTCTCTGTAATGGAAGAGTATTTTCTGAACATGCATAAAGCTCTTCTATCTTTGTAAGAGTCAAGGGGAAGGATGCTGCACTTGTAATGCACTAATGTGATTTGTTATATTGGTAGACATTCATATCTTCTGATAAAGTGGTTTGCAATCTTCATTAGTAATGAATGTGAAGTGACTCACATCTTCAAGGGAATCGAAACAGTGCATTTTCTTGGACATCAAGGGAGATACACCTTCTCCAACCTTCTATATGGCCCAACACCTTTAAGTAATACTAGAGAAGTTCTGAGACATAGTGACCCAAATAAATACTCCTGGGTCATCTGTTTTGACTCTGGTGTTTCTTGACAAAAGGTAGGATAAATTATTTTTATAGGTTGCATGTGACATAGACTCATTGTTTCCCTATATCTGAGATTAGAATTAGATCTTTGAACTCCATGCCAACAGCCAGTTAATGAAGTTAGTCTGTTCCACTTGCTTCTTATCTAATTGCAGCTTGCAGCCCTGTCGCAGATCTGTCAGGGTCCAAAATGTAAATCTGTTACTAGAACCATTTATGATGTAATTGTGAATTTTCTCTAAAATACTGTATCACTGAGTAGATAATATGCAAAAATCTTCCCTAATATAGAGTGTGCCAAGCTGTTGAATTCTGCAGTGATATTCGTGTTCACTGATGTTATGTAACCACTCCTGTTCATCCATTTTCTCCTAAAATCCATTTTGGATGTCCTATCTTCAGCTAATAGGGGATTACTTGGATCTAGGGAGACTATTTTAAAAGCCCGATCTTCTGATTTACTGGGTATATTGCACAGCAGGGCCTCTAACACTTATGGAGGTATTACATTTCTAGTCACTTTGTAAGTCACAAGAAGAAAATTTTTGAGAGAAGCTGCTCAAAACTGTCAGCAGCAACGCTAATTGATGCATACTACAGAGATCAAATGCAGGCTTTTTTCATCTATCCTCACAAGTTAGGGATACATTTTTTTTCTTTTGGGAATTATTGCCATTCACATAAGATACCCTAGAGACCTCTGTGAGTGGAGGTGGAAAGAGGGTTTTAATCAAACTACAGATTACTTACTTAATATATTTGCTTATTTATAATGCATGATTTGAAAGTTTTTCTGATGATCATAGTTAATTTTAAATAATGTAGTTGCTTATTAGAGAATACATGCAAAAGCCTTATTAGGAATTCATTTGTGCCACCCATGATTATATCCTGGCCTCAATTTTACTTACAGACTTCTGGGAGTTTCTCTCTCCTGCAGAATTTCAGAGATTTCTTCAGCCTAAACTGGAAGTTCTTCCTTGTTACTGTCCACTGAATTTGGTGGATTTCATTGCCTCATTTGCTTCCTTCTAATCTTTCTCTGCTAAAAGAATGTGACATATGCTACTCTATATAATCTAATAAGTAAATTCAGTGTATGCCATTCCTCTCTCTGGACTGGCTCTGATGTTGTCTGAATCATGCTTGGGTCACTTGGTGGTTTACAGCATTCTCACAGCATAGTCAGGTCTCACCATAAACTCAGATGGGAATGAAATAATTAAATTAAATATTGTCATTATCCAGTTAAAGTGAGAGGCATATTTAATTAACATGAAATTGTCCATACTTAATTCAGTGTACTATTTATGCAATGTTCAGCACAGATTACTTCCAACAGCGTTATACTTCCAATATTGCATCTCACAGGAAGGGGAAGAGAAAGAAAGCATTGGACAGACATTGGTCACTTTGCTCAATACGCAAACTGCAGTCACAGGGCTGAGTATCTGCACAGTGTGGGAGAGGTGTCAGTGTTCACAACCACCCTTTGGCCTTCAATCTTTTAATGGGGGAGGAATTATCTGCAGAGCTGTAAATAACTGTTAGAGATCAAGTTGTATATATTGCTATTTTTCAATGGAGTATTGTCAAACATTTACTGATTAGCCAAAATATTTATCCTCAAAATGTGTAATTTATTGATGCCATTTAATAGATTTACTTCTTTCTCTCATAGTACAGCAGCACAAGGTTCTCAACGTTTTTATTTTACAAAATGTGGTAATAAGCTCACATTGACACAATCTAAAAGGTCATGTTGAAAAAGGGATAACCTTTGATGGGGATCTAGCCATAAATAGTCTCATTATGGCAGGTTGTGAAAAACTGATGCTGTAGGGGAAAAAAACGTGCAGGTTTTCTGGGATCTACTCCTATGCTTGTTCCAGAAACATGTTTCCTCAAACTTGGTTAAAAAATATAAAAATATTTTTCAGCAATGGGGCAGTGTCTAGAAACCAACTCAGTGAAACATCAATCCTGGTACCGTTCTGAATATGAAGCAAAGCATGACAGGTATGTCTGAAAGTCATATACCATGTTTGTGATTTACAGGATTGAAGGAGAGGCTACAAATCACAGAAAACAAGAATCCAGTTATTCCGAAAGGATAGAAGGGGATTATAGACATAGATAAGACTTTCCTGGTCTTTTGGTTCTGTGTGTCTCTGTTATCTTGGTGGGAAATGACTTTGCACTTAAGGCGACAAAGGCTTGGAGGAAATGCCACACTCACATCCAGCTCCTGGGAAATAAGTGTTGTGGAAGGCTGCTAATTGTTCTGCACTGTAGGATAAATTCACTTGGGATTTTTCATGTGGGTCAAAGTCACAGGAAAGGTATGGCAAAAATAGCCTCAAGGATCCAAGCAGATGCACAGGATTCAAGACTCTAGAATTTTGGACAGTCCATGTCAAAACCCATACTGCTGCATACTTTCTATCTCTCCTGGGGTTGCTTATTCTTTCATTTCACCACTGAGCATAATGCAGGCAATAGTCAGTCTTTCTCTCCTCTTTCCAGTGTAGTCCTTCTGCCCTTTTACCACCCAGTTTGTTCACCACTCAGGTGAATGGAGCATAAAGGTGACTAGACGCTTCAAGTAAGTTCTAGAAAGTGGGAAACGTCCAGCTGGGCAGACATGGAGCACATGCTTGTGTGCACACATGTGGGGGTGTGTTCATACCAGCCCACTTATGGCTTTTCCTTCATGCATGTGCATTTGTAGGCATGAAGAGCACTCTGTGCTCATTTCTCATAGCCTGAGGGAAGGTTGTCATGGCTGTGCCAGGTATAAGGCAATTCTGGGCCATTTGAATGTTGCTTACATTGGCCATGGACTGCTGCCTGCTGAAGTTTCGTTTCTAATATGAAGGAAGAATAAATTGAACTGAAGAAAGAATTGGGAGCAACCACATCTCCTATACCATCAGAAAATATTTTCTTCCTGTTCTGTGTGATTGGATGCCCTGTTCCAGTGTTTTCAGAGAGTCCAAAAAGAAACATCTGACATAAAATACTTTTCTTCTGTTCTAAAGGTTCAATTTGAAGCTGAAAAAAGGACCTGTATGGATCCTGAATGTCTTTAGATGATGTCCCAAAGACATAAAATAGAGATAATAGTGCATTGTGTTTAAAACTTTAGGATAGGTTTCAAGAAAACTAGATATAGTTTCTTTATAGTTCTGGACAAATACCTCATGTCTGCTGTCTGTACACTGAGGGTAAAGCTGCTGTAATTCATGTCAAAATCCTTGCGAGGATAAATCCATAAAGTCTCAGGATGCACTGACATATATCGCCGGGGGGACTATATTGATAGATAAAAGCCACTATGCTGTCAACAAATGTCTTACCGGTACATACAAAAATTGATGAGCTTTTCTTACTCTGTTGGGTGTCCTGAAAACCAGGAGAATTGTGACCCATCCCTGTCAGTTATTTTAATTGTGAGATGGATTTTCTAAGTACAAAATTCTAGCCTGGAATGCTCATAACTGCCTTAAATAAAGAGTAGGGTTTGTTTTATGAATTGGAATAAGTGGATGTTTTCCTTGCCTAGCAAATTATGAGCCACTACGTTTATTATTGGAAGGAAACGGACCAGGAAATAGTTACAATGGTTAATGAGCTACAGATTACTATTTGTGAAGAATTCCAGACATGTTCCATGAACCAGTCCTGCATGAGGTCTGGTTCATCTTTTGAAGTCCAACAAACTCTTTTTTTTTTTTGTTCCACATAGTGGGTGGGATTATGTGCAAGAAAAAGATATGCTGGTGGTATATTTTTTTTTCTTCTTTTCTTTTTGTAGTGAAACTGTCAGCCAAGAAATAAACTCTCTAATCAGATATCCTGTTGTATCACAGTGTCTAGCAATGAAGCTGACAAAATATTTAATAAAAATTAAGTGATGTGGTTTGGTATGTTCAATGGGTGCTTTATTAAAAAGTCTCAAATTAGGGAAAAGTATCAAAGAAAGGTCAGCAAAACCATTTGAATTTGCTAAGCCATATAATGAATTTCCATAAGATATGCAGGAAATACAGTGAAAAAATGTTACACCTTTTGTGTTTGGGCGACTTTACAAACCCTTGAAGAGTATACATCCAGACGTGGGAAGTGGCTTTTTCTTTCACCTGTAGGAGGATCAGGGTGAAACATAAAGTCTGTTTGGTGGCATGGAATAGAATGGAAGTATCATTTCCTCTGACTGGGATGCCACTAGTAGAGTCAGTCTAGACAAGGCTGTCTGATGTGACTACTTGTAGATCTCAGCATACAGCAGTCCCACATAACCAAGATGAACTGCCTGGCAGTGAGTGTAACTATTGTTAACCAATGAGCTTACCACAGCTGGGTGCTCCCAGCCTGATATACTGGATACAGTTTGTGGCTCTTCAGTACTTGATTGCTGAGCAGAGTTATGTGGTTAGAGACAGTCACATATATCATACTTCCATACTTTCTGCTTGACCACTTTGCAAATTAGGCTGAAACTTCCTACTTCTAATTACTCTTCATAATAAAGATGTACCTCTTCCCAGACTACGCAAATGTTCAAATTGTTCTAGTAGTAAAAGCAGAGCAAAATGGCTTTCCAAAACAGCTTCTTG
The DNA here is from genome assembly GCA_013397865.1 of Struthidea cinerea. NCBI lineage: Eukaryota > Metazoa > Chordata > Aves > Passeriformes > Corcoracidae > Struthidea > Struthidea cinerea. Next base: position 39,238 of record VZTI01002270.1, on the reverse strand, counting down.
AATAACCACACCTTTCACTCACAAACTCACAAAGACAGACTAGACAAAGGATATGCTCAATATCTTCCTTGCTTGATGGCCTGTGAGTTACTGAATTTCCTCTTGCAGTTAACCTGAGTGCAAATTTTCAGACAGAATCTCTGTCTTCATTGCTGTCACATCCATGACAGACATTCTGTCTTTGATAACTCTGTCCAGGATCACGAGATACCTTCTTTAGCTCAGGCTCCTTCTGTATTTCGTCCATCATGCCACAGCTACCTGCAAAATTGTACCCTGCTTCCTACCCATACCATTAATTCTTTGCTTACATCTATTCTGCTGCTTGCATCTACTCTCCTTTATTGATGATGCTTGGTTGATCTCCAATGTTTGATCTTCAACAGCTCCTTCTGAGTTAGAAGTTTAAAGTAGAAGTTGGAAGGCAATTTCATTAACAAAATGGAGTTTGTGATTTGGTTCAGATTGGTAGGAAAGCATTCATCCTGCCAGCTTTAGACAGCTACAGAGTAGATACCCACATCTGAATGCGTTGTTTACAATCCCTATTTAGTCAGTGGGGGAAAACAAGCACTTCACAGACAGAAGCCATCTTATTTAAAGCCAGGTATTTGAAGCAGGTGAGGGAACTGCCTCATTCTCTCCACTTGCTGTGGCTGGACCTGGTGACCCTTGAGGTGAGATAAATCCCTATTAATATGTACACCAAATGGACACGTCTGCTTTACTACACTGCTATACAAAATGCTCAGAAATCTGAGCAGAATCTGCTGCACTGAGGTGCCTCATTCTGCCTTAGTAGAAACAGCAGTGAGAAAATGCCTTTGGGAAAGCCAGTCCCTCACAGCTGCTGACTCCTGAGAACTGCATGTTTTGTGCTTGGCTCAGTAGGAGGCCTTCCTCCCCACACCTATGTCATCACACCCTTGGGAACCCCAGCGCTTGTTTGTAAGGAAAGGGAAACTCAGTCCTCTACAGGATCCCCACCTTCTCTCTACTTCAAATGCTTTGACCCTATGGGAAAACATAAACACTTGGACCTCTTCTCACTGCCTTGCTTTTCCCCCAAAACTTCATTTCTCTCTTCACAGACCTCATGTAAGATTTGCTATAGACAACTGTTTCTAATGAATGCCCTCTGGCTATATGAGGGCAGATAAAGCTGTGACAAGGATGAGGAGGCAGTACTGTGGTCAATCAGGAGTATTTGTTCTGCACAGAGGTACTTCTCCCAGAGCACTGCCAGGGAATCTATCCCTGGGCCATACCGTCTATTATAATAAATATGTCTTGTCCATAGAGAATAGAAATAGCTTGTTTGTTTACAGTAAATATCTGTAGGCATAAGAGTTGGACTGTAGCCTATTTTACATATGGGAAAAATAAACCACGACACAATCATTGTGGGAATGGCCAAGTTTGAATCGTTATTAGGAATGTCAGACAACAATCTGTACTCATCATGTCCCAAATATCCTCAAATGCTCATGCTGACATTTACTTTTCCTCAGTACTGCTATCTCCATTGCAGACACAAACACACAAAATTGTATTTGCAACAGTGAGAAGACACTTCTGTGTCCCTTCTACACATACTGTGACCTGTATAAAATTTCCTTATTTTTCTCTCTCTGAAACAGCCCTATTCCTAACCCCTGCGGCTTATCTATTCCTTAAACATTAGCCTATTTTTCTCCAAGAGGAGTTTGAAATGCATTATCAGTTTCAACAGTGTTCAGAGGCCAGATAAGACAAGCAAAAATGTATGAAAATATTATCTAGCAGTCCTATTAGGAACAGCACTGAGAAGAAGAAAAATCATGGCACAGACTTAATGTCCTGCAGCTTCAAAGGGTTGTAGTTGGGCAGCTACACCAGAGATCAATGCACTGGTAATAACCCCTCAGGTTTCCCCTGTACAGCTCATGCCCTTCCAAATGCTTTACACAGAGCCATTCTCTGTGGTTCTGCAGGGCAAAGATTATCTTGAGCTTGCTGGACACTGTTGGTTTCATGGCCATGGGGACATTGTGGCAGAAGCCAATCTGCTGCATGAGAGGAAGCTTTCATTATTGAACGCTAAAAGAAAAAAAAAAGGTATGAAGTAGACAGGTCAGTCTTCCTCAGGGTAAAATATCCTCCTTTCAAGCTGTTCAACAGATAGGAGTGAGTCAGTCACCTTGTATACGGTCATTAGGAGCAGCTACCCACTTCATGCTCTGCTGGGAGACTGTAATAAGTTTTGTCTGTCAGATCTTCTCACCCCACCTGTTAGCTTAAACACTCTGCTGTGTGGGGGCCTCTTTCCTCACTCTGCAGAAAGCATTTAACCTGCTGCTGCCAGCTTGGTGGGGTGTACAGTCCCTGCCTGCAGCCTGCCCACCTGCCAGCCCCGGTCTGCTCTGCTGCCTGGCACATCCATCCAGCATCCCACAAAGGCTGCTAGGAGCCCCCACCCGAACAAGCTGGCGGCTGCAAGAGTACAGTCAAGATCTCACCTATTTTCTCACTTGTCTAGTGACCTCATTTCACACATCTGATTCCCTTTCTCTAGCTTTTTTTACAGTTTGTCTCTTTTGCAGCCTGAGTTGCTAGTCATGTTTTTCCCATCAACCATTTGAATTTGCTATACTTACAAAAGTGTTGCAGTTTTTTATCTTTCATGTTATCATACTCTACCCCTATGTGCCTATTAGATGGATTTTTTTTTTTTAATCTTTAGTCTTTTCTTTCAGAGTTTAGATATCAGCCTCTCTATAATTATTGTTTTACCTTTGCCATCTGGAGTGCTGGTGTTCTGTTGTTAAGTTTTTTTTCCCCTAATTCTTTCTTACTTTCATCCTGTTGAAATTTTCAGTGCATTGTGACATCAAACTGTGTAATAATCACCATATTCCTTGGTTTATATCATTCAAAAAGGCATAAATAATTTGAAAAATCAGAGTTTCAAGAGATCCTGATTTTGCTGCGAAGTGCAGGAGACGGTGCTCAGGGTTTATAAACAAATTAAAGAAATATTACAGTGTGGGATTTGTAAGTGAGCAAGATTAGTATTTCATATGGGGCCTGAGTTGTACAAATGAAGGCTGATTTCCTTTATATCCCAGACTCGCTACTATCTTTCCCTAGCAAACCTGCCCTCATCTCCGTAAACTCATTTTGTACAATCATCTATAATTTTTCTTTAAAAGAAAGGACACCTTTCTGCATTTTAGGATTCTTTTGGTCCTTAAAAAAATAATAAAATTTCAACTGTTTTAGGTAACTAGAAGCAGCCATGAAGGGCTGCTCCCTGCCGTAATCTCCAGCTTTTTAGCATTGCAAGTAGGCAGTAACTTACATCTGTGCAAAACAGTTGTCAGAAACGCTATCTAAAAATGACAGCGTTTTACACTTAATTTCCTTGGGTGAAAATATATATCCAAGGTGACAGGAAAGGGTATAAGGAATTAGTTTTTAGGTCCAATGTTGAGTAACTCCCTAAGATTCACGTCTCTTCCTCTGTTGAAGACCTACATGAAGTTGTGCTTTTCCATCCTGACACATCTCAAAAGCTAAATCCTTTGGTGGATTGGAAAGAATGTGTCAGGAGATTTCAACAGTGCTGTACTGAATTTATGAACGGAAATTTCCAGCAGCTGCAAAATCTTCATTCTCATTGCAGCAGCCAGTGTTTTTGACTCTGAAGGCCTGTAATGCCATTCCCTAGGGATGAGTGGGGTGTCATCCTTGCACAAAACAAGTGAGGAGAGAGTTTAATGAACCCATCATTCTGAGTTTGCTGCTGGAGCTGTCTAATCCTGGGCAGAGCATGCACCACATAAAGGCTGACCAACAGGGACAGTAGTCCTGCGGAGGGACAGAAAGTATTTTGTTGCTCCAGTGTAGTAATTCTGGAGAGATGAACTTTCCTCCTGTGTTTTTAATAATATGCTTTTAAACTAGGTGTGGCAAGAAATACAAAGGGCTATGTAAAGAGTTCTAAAATGGGATTGAAAGTTCATTTGAACTACTTTAACAATACCCAGCAGAAACCTCTCTTCTGCAAACCTAAGTCAAATATCAGTAGCGCAGTTTATCTCCTCAGCAGTTACTGCATCAGGCAGTGTTAGAGAATGGGTCCTTGTTGTTGCCTTGTGGTACTGGTAATTTATGAGGTTTATCTATGTACAAGTTACATTAGAGGAACAGGCACCTGATAACACCGAATGTGTTTGTATGTTGTGTGCTCTCTAAAATGGAGAACTTGGTTCTTTTGGTAGCTTGTTGCCAAGTTGAGTAAGTTTTTCTACTACCCCATTTCAGAGATAAATCTTTACGCTACTCTGAAGCATAAAGAAGACTTTGGCAGGACGGTATAGGTCAGCCGTTGAAGGGCTGTCATATTTCAAAATTAAATATGGTTCACCAAACTAAAAGCTTTCTTGTTCAGCCTCAGACATACCATGGGATCTCATCGGTGTTAACAAATGCCTTAAATTTACTCATTTTCATCACTTTAATGGCATACTTTGTGCCCTGTAAACTCCATTACTCTACCAAAGATGTACTTAGTCATGCAAAGAAATATTTAAGGCAATTATATCAAATTTCCCCTCTCCAGAAGAGTAGTCATAGAAATAATTCATAGCACTGCATGAACAGAAATATGTGGAAAGTTTGTTTAAGTTGAAGGGAAGTAAGAGAGGTTCATGCAAATAACATAAACATTCTAAAGAATGTGGCATTTTAATTGAAAAATAATTAGAAGACTTTTCATTATTTGAAAAGATTGGATTAGTAAATTTTATTAAATGTTTTTGGAAAGGTGAGTAATTAGGAGAGCTTTTTAACTGTCTGCCTTTCACTTTAATGAACACAAAATGTGCTCACAGAGAATGAAACTAAAGTATTATAATGCTGGGGTTGGAAAAGTTAGATTTAAAACTGGATTGATTTTTGTTTAGTATTTTTCAACAAGTAGTCTTGCTACTGAGGCAGTAAACTCCCTGTAGAAAAAAAAGTTCAAGCCCCAGATCTATTTCAAAAAGACCTTTTGTTTGACCTCTCTGGGTCATCTTTCCTCACAAGGAAGAGGTTGACATTATTTTTTTTTCTTTTTTGGGCCAACATTGAATTTTAGTTGTTTGTATGTAATGCACCTAGGGAAAGGTAATTCTGATCTCCATCTCATTCTCTAGATGTTAAGTGAATCTAAATTCTGTGTTATAAGCAATTGCTACTAAAACTGATTGAAAACTACGTTTATGGATTTTGAGGATATTTTTTGTTTGTTCCTAAAGCCAAATATTTTTAATGTTTTTACTCCATCCCCTTCACATTTTAATGGAGATGACAGCCATTCTTTCTGGAAGGGAAATGATTATTTTTTCAAAACATCTGGTTTTAAACATCTGTGAAAAATGAGCAAATCAGAGCCTGGATGAAATTAGATATATTTATACTTTTGGGGGTAGTACACAGAAGCAGATAAAATATATTCGGTAATTTCGTCCATCTTCCACAGCCTAGTCCTTAGCACTTCACTGCTGAAACAACTTCACATGTCAAAGAAGCATTCCTTTCACCCTGCTTTGTTCTCAAGCTTTCCATCATTTTTGATGAAGGGGAAGGCCTGGCAGGTGTCAAGAATACTTGCCAGGAAGTTAAGAAGTTACAGTGCGAGCAGGAAAAGGAAGGGTTGTGCAAACAGAAAATGCCATAGTCAGAAAGTTCCAGAGTCGTAAAGACACACTGGGAATATTTAGTAACAAAGATTATAATTCAAGATTTTTCACTGATCCTAAGAGACAAAAGAGACAAAATATTAACATGTTTAGGAACTTTTCCTCTGTTGGAGAAATGGGATTTAACTGTGGACAGAGGATTTTGAAAGGAGATGTGAACAATCTGAATAACAAAAACCCAAGATGTCTGCTCATTTGTTGGAGACTAAACCTATGGACAGATTTAGGCAAATTGCCAAGCACCACTGATTACATTTTTATTAACTTAGCTTCCTTCTAATGCATCAGGAATGATCAATTACCCAGGGCTGTCTAAGTAATTACCTTACCATCTCGTGCTATTCTTGACATACAGGATTTATTGAGGCTTTTGATCTCCTTTAATAATATTTTTGAAATACAATTTGGATGACATTTTTACAGGGTTTATTGTATTTTTCTGTTTTGCAAGTGGTCTGTTGTGGGTGATCCCAAGGTTAATAACTTGTTCAAGGACTGTAACACCTGTTTCCAGGACTAATATCTGAAAAAATACAACTTCTCTAACAGAGCTTCTGCTGACTTCCACTGAACATAGAGAGCCTCTGTATTGGCTCTGTATGCCCAGAGGAACATGGAGGCTTCCTCACTTCTACAAAGAAAAAAAATGACCTTTCTGCATCCTGCTCTGTCACTCTCACATGAGCAGACGGATTTAACCTGCCCACCACAGGCTGCTTCACAAATGCCAATTCTACTCACAGATTTCAGTGCAAAGAATATAACTTTTAGCTGACAATTCTTTTAATTGTACAGCACTGGACAATAAATTGCTTAGTTAGGAAGTGCTGAATCACAGTAAAATGTTTCAGGCAACAGGCAGACAAGGTTTCCCAGTTTTATTACCATTGTAGATGTTTATTTCCTACCCTTTTCCTTCCAGGTCAGTAAATCCTGGTAGTGGACCATTTACACTTTCTACAATCTATGTCATCCAAGGCTATAAACTTTACAAATGAATGGGGCAAACCTTGACTGCTGAGTTTTCTGGCTCTTGTTGTTACAGTACATCCATCTTACTTACTTGCTAGCTCTCAAGAAGGCAATGAAGCATTGTGACTTCATAAGAAATATTAAAATATTCAGATTTATCCCTGTGACTGAGACTGATACCATCACGGATGCTGAGATCTGTGTTTCTCATATCTGCAGCAGCTGTGATTTCCCTGTCGTTCTGCATCTGATAGAGCTATTTACAGCATGGCAGAGTGTGTATGAGGGAATATCAGATCAGAAAAGTTACTTTTACACTATTTTGAAAAGCTTTAAGTGATTCAATAAAATACAAGCACAGAAGTGAATTGGTGTTCTCATTTATTTGCCTCTCACACTGGCAAGGTGTGTTTGGGTGATTGTACAGGTCTTAAGAACAGCTTATAATCTGTTCACGCAAACTTTGGATGTGAATTGCACAAAAGGATCAAAATATTGCAAGAATGAACTGTATATATCACCACTTTTGTTTGCAAATTTGCCACAAAATTACATCAGTGCTTTCAAGAACTCCAAAAGATAGGATAAATAGGAAAGCTGTTCCACAGCCAGCAAACTTATTTGATAATCTGTGTGCAGAGCTGTACAGCACTGACAGAGAGACAGGATTTAGTCTTTCTTCCATCTGCCTCAACCACCTTTTCCTGAACCGTTCTCTGGTTCTTCACTTGCACCAGTCTGTGAAATGGTTCAAATGAATAAAAGTGACTCGAATTGCTTTGAACAAATTGTTCCTTTTTTGTGGAAGTCCTTTCTATTTCATCCCATTCCTGGATTCCTTTACATGGGCAGCATGCTGAAAGCACTCCTCTCTCTCACTCCAGGCTGGTGATGGCACACAGCAGCACACACACATGCTCAAGCTGGCACACCGCTCTGGTCACCAGCAGGCTGCAGGCTCCTGTCACACAGTGGCACTAAAATCCCTGTGTATCTATCTCATACAAAAATTTAGAATAGTTCTTCAGCTCCATAAGCCACAGTTTAGATATAATTTTTTGTCCTCTATCAAAGAGTAGAAGGAAAGGGCTGAAGGAAACTACAGGCTCTTGTTGACCGATCATTCCTGTTGTGAACTTTTGCATGGGAGCTTGGCCTGTTATGTGCTTTTCTCATGTGCTGTGACAGTCACCTTTCACAAAAAGTGTCAGAAGGGAGCTCAGATAAGAAATGCCCTTGTACTGAGCATATAGCAAAATGAGGCACTGGGAAATAACAAATAAATATAACAAACAAAGGTTGGGTTCTCAAACTTCAAGAGTTTGCTCTAGCGAAGAACAAAAATGCTGGCTAAAAAATCTGTGCAAATCCACATAACCCAGGCTCTGACAACTAACGCAACCAGTAGTGAATTAAGATATTACACTCTCTCAGGTTTGAACGTGAGATGGGTTTCCTTCAAAGCCATGCATATATCCTACAGTCTTAAAGCTTTCTGTCAATATCACTACCAATATTTTTCTGGCTGTGATTTCAAGTTTGCCGTCTCTACTTCTGCTTGTAAGCCACAGGGCAGGATTTTCAGGAAGGCAATTTAATGTAGTTCAAGTTAAGTTTAAATTTTAAATTCATATCTTCATTGCAGAGTTATAATCTTACCCTGTCTTTCATGTCAAAAGAGGATGATATTTTTTCTATATATTTCAGTCCATCTAACCAGCCTTCTAGAATTCCTTTAAAGTTCATAGAGGGATTTAGAGAAGGCTCCTTCCCTGTCCAAAAAAATACATATTTTTGATAGAAGCATTACTTCTCAGAGGTGCCATTCTCTCTTCATTTAAAGTGTGATGCTAACTATCTTAGACTACATGTCTAGGTTTTTGATGGATAATGTTAGATGAAATGAAAAAACCAACCTTGATCATCTAATTCAAAAGGATTTTAAATCAGTAGGGAATAGTCCACGTACTGCTTAAGGTTTTGGATCATTCCCTTGAAGAGGTCAGAAACTTGCAATGCAACCCTCATGGTCTTGGATGTAACTCAGAAGATTCCAAAAGGAAATATGGTTTTGTGGAGCATCGAGAGTTTGTCTTTGCATCTAACCTTCCAGCTTTATTTGCTATTTGCCATTACAGCTTGATGCCTGACATGGCCACCTAAAACCAGAGACTAGACAAAAACAAGTGAATAAAGGACCTTCAGGGTACACCCTGGGCAGTCAAAAGGCTACACCCAAGATGGACCCTGGGTCATGGGTTCTTCACACTTTTATAAGTTTGGTCTATTTACATATCAGGGTAAATTCTCCAGTTATAGCCTCAGTTAATGATGTAATTACCCCAAGTTTCCCTTCTCTTCAGAGGCTTTAGTTTACATATTTTGGGGCCTGGGACAATCTAGGTGTCCTTGGAGAGCAAACCTAGAGTGGCTTGTTATGTCTAACTAGCATGAGAGAACAGTAGCTAACAGGCCACAAGAAACTTCAGAGTTACACACTAGGCAGTACAGGATTTGAGAAATATAAAAGTTAAAACTTAAGGACCAGCTTATTTGACTTGCTTTACCAGGTGTTGCATTTTGTGTGCATGTTGTTCTCAGGTCACGTTGCTGGCCTGCTTACTGTGCCTTAGAATCCTTATAAAATCAGATTGTTTTCTCTCACAGGGCTGAGAAAATATGTTAATAGAACCGTGAATATAGCACAGAGGGAAGCATTTTATTTATTGGGGTTTTTTTGGCTATGTGTTTTGTTGAGGGGCAGGGACATATCTGCATATTAGATGATGTTCCATTAGAGGATGGCAAGATGCTTTGCCCTTTGTTTTTCTGAGATGGAACTTACTACTGTTGTTTTATTTCTCACTATCATGTCACAGGTGGCAAACTTAGAGAGAAGATATATTTTTTGTTATTTGATAGTAAAGCATTTGCACAAGCGTTTCTTCACACATGCTGAGGGCACATCATGTTATTATCTGTGAATAAAAATAATAAACTTGAGAGAACAGTAATGGCATTACAGGGCAATTTATCTACAAATACAGTAATACCTTTTTCATTGTCTAACTATAACCCTGCAATCATTCTGACACATTTATCATTGCAACATTCTTTGACTTCCATGTGGAGTGGCTATTACTGTTTTATAGATAAGAAATTGAGAGCACAGAGAATAATAGGAATTACAACAGTATCAAAATTCAGATACCTAACTTAGCTAGCTAGTATCCCTAAGTTTCAGCTTTATCCAAAGGAAAAAAAAAGGAATTCCCAACGATGATGATACAGAGGAACATTTTTAGACTCTTTCTCTGAGGTATCCTTTAGGAAAGCTTATCTGTAGACAGGTTTCCAAAGGGCTGGGACATTGATAGCAAGAAAGAAGAGATTGTTAAATCTCATCTGGTGCTCATGCGTGTCTGTTCTTCCATATCCACCAGCTTGACTGGTTTGCTCCTCAGTGGTAGGCTGCCTCAGTAACCCCATGTAGGTTAGAGAGACCCTCCAGGAGCTTCTGAGTTTCTGCTTTTGTTCCATCCCTTTCACTTGTGTTCTCATTGGCTTCTGGCAGCAGGACTTCAGCTGAACCAGGAGAACTGCTAATTTTTTCAAGCTGTTTTAGAGACACATATTATAGAAATTTGATGAGAAAGGTAAGAACTGTGCTTCATCTTTCTCTTTAAGATATCACAGATCTTAGCAGGACTTTTCTGGCATACATTATTTAACTAATTTTCTGTTCTGCGGCTCTGGTTTGTCTTTTTTAACTTTGTTGATATGTTTGCATATACCTTACAATGTCCTGTGCCCACCTTCCTATGGCTTACACCACCTGGAATAAGCATAAAAGGTGAGAGATGGGAATTAGAGCTCTCATTTCCGTACTCTATTCCATGCAAAAACAGTGCAGTGTGATAGAAAAAGGGGAAATGACCTCAAATTGACAAAGAGAGGTTCAGGTTGGATACCAAAAAAATTTATTCACTGAAAGAGTGGTTAAGCACTGGAGCAGGCCCATGGGTGTGGTGGAGCCACCATTCCTAGAAGTGTTCAAAAATGAGTAGGCGTGGCACTTTGCGATACGGTTCAGTAGACGTGGTGGTATTTGGTTGAAGGTTGAACATGGTGATCTTGGCGGTCTTTTCCAAACTTAATGATTCTCTAATTCTGTATAGCAGAAACCTCTGTGCAAACAAAACAGCTGTCATTCTTCTTTATATTTTCTAAATTATCTGTCACTCAATTTGGTAATTAGACTCTGGAGCAGTTCTCAAAGAAAATGCAGTATTTAATCATGACAGACTTTTTAATACTACTTTTTGTGTCTGGACAGATATTCGAAAACAGAAACATCTATAAGTGAGGTTGGATTAGGAAGATCCTTATTTTTTACAAAACTGTTCAACTATTTAGAGACAGCTGGTCTAATCTGGCAAAATCTACTCTATGTTGTAAACACCATAACGATCTATACTTGTGTATTAGTCTGCATTACAGCCTTCCACCACTGGGGTAAATAAAAAGGACGGGAAAAAAGTTTAGGAAAAAAGGAGGTTATTTAAATTCTATTGGTTTTTAAACAGCAGCAGCAGTAGTGTTTTAAGACAGGAAATAAAACAAAAGGGGAAATAGAGAAAAAGAGAAGTTTATAAAAAAACAAGAGAGAAAATGTGATGGTAAGGAAGAGGAACAAAAAAGGAAAGCCAGCTGAATATACTTTAGGGGTTGTACTGGGTGAAACAAATTCTGCCTGAGGTTTTCTATTCTACTGAGAAAGAAAAGTAGCTGTCTGTCTGAATGTGGTAGAGTCAAAGGAAATACAAACAGAGCCCTTACAGGTATAGATCATGCCAGCAAGACGCAGCTAAGACCAAGAGGAGTATAAATTCCTCTCTTGAGAAGAGGAATAAGGTGAGAAGCAGCAGAGCAGATACTCTTCTGAAAGCAAAGAAGAATCATCCAAATATTGAGGAAACAGCATGGAACTGAGAAAAAAACCCTTAAGTCCTCTTTGTAAGATTGCTCCTATCCCTAACATCAGTTGTACAACTTGTGTTTTCTGACCTTCTTTTCCTGATTGTGTTTAAGAGCAAAGGCAGGAAGGAAGTGGACTGAGACATTCTACAACTACATGAAAAACTGAGTTTGGTATGGTTTCACACAAGGGAATCTAGGGAGTCCATCAAACTGCATCACATTTTGTTGGCAGGTAACCAAAGCTGGGCTCAGTAAATGCTACAAAATTCTTTGGAAGATGTTGGCTTTAGTTGTTGAAAGAATGAAGGTCTAACAATTAATGGTGCTGTAACTCCTCAGAATTGAGCAGATCTTTCAAATTAGGTACAAGCATGCTAGCATTCTTTTGTAATCCTTCAGAAAAAGATTTTTCCTTCTGTCTCCATGAAGATACCAAGTATCTAATAGCATGGAGTCAGAGTAGCCTCAGATGGAAATTAATGTTGTGATAAGATGATTTCACTCTTTTTTCTAGCCATGAATATGGGAGAAATACTTGAGATAAATATTTTCTTTTGTTCTTTGCAGAGATATTTAGAACTAAGCCATGTTGGTAAAACTGTGAAGAATTCATTGGTGTAATCAGTGGCAGGCTGGCCTGTAGATGTGGCCTGTCATGTCTGTGAGAAGGTGCTGTAAGCACATCCCCGGGTTGCCCTGAGCTTCACAACCTTTTCTGATTGATGTAAACTTGTGTGACCAATGTAACATGCACTGCACATAATGAGACTCAGTGAATCCTGTGGTCATTCTGGGAAACGATGGCTTTCTAGTCACAAGAATTTTGCTTCACAAGCTGAATTCAACACAGATTGAATTTTAAACACTTTTAAGAGCTAACATTGACAGAGGTAGAGCAGGGACTCCAAAAGTCTCTGAATTCACCCATTTCTTTGACTGAATAATACATACAAGAATTAGTTAATCTGCTTTTATATGAATAAAGTGAAAGGAAAGGGTTACATTTTTAAGTTTAGCAGGCAGCAGGGGCACAACAAAACCAATATAAAATAAAATAGAATAAAACGCAAGGACAGAACAGTGTGATTGTCAAGTGTCCTGTTTTGTCTACTGACATTTTCTTCTTTTCCACCTTAAGCAGATCATAAAATTGCAAATTAAACCCCTTAGCAGCTGATATTTACTAATTTTATTATCACGCTCATTGTAAGGGTCCCATACAAACACTTCATTGCAATATCAATTTAGGATTGCAATCCTTGCTTTAAAATACATTTCAATAATTAGCAGACCAAAGATCATTTGAAAAGCCTGTGATCTTAATGGAAGAAATTTCTGGGTTTTATTACAGACATGCAATGTCTTGTTTTTAATTCTTTGCTGAAAAAAATAAAAAAGGAGGGTTTTTTTATTTTTCCCTTTTTTTCTTCTGCAGACATGGTTTATTATTCAGCAGCACTACCATTATATTCCTCAAGATCTCAAAGGTTACCGTTCTGTTCCCCTACTTTTAAGGGGCAGTAGTTATCTGTTTATGTCATTAAATTGATTTCAGGACATTAGCCCCGTGTCAAAAAAAGAGTCCCAATTTATCCCATATCATTTAGGCTGAGAGAAGAAGGGTTTGCCTCAATCCCTTGAGGTGTTAATAAGAATATAAGGGCAGGCTTTGGATCAGATGCTGAACTGACACAGGTAAGGAAGTCTTTGCGCCCGAATTGTTTCTATATGAAAGGTGCTTCTCTGCTTTGGCACATGAAGCAGGACCCATGGAAGGCCCCAAAGTCTCTGTGTCTTGAGGCCAGGTGGGATGTCTTCATGTCTCTGAAGTTAAATTAGACCACTGAGTGCAGGTGACTAATCTGTGGTCTGGATCTTCATTTGTTATATAAGGAGCTCACAGAACTGGTACACACAGACAAACCCACGGGTAGCACATACACACAGGTTGTTACAGAATTCAGAGTGAACTTAACCTTACGTAAACCCTGCAAGGTGTTTCAGGTAGAGGGAGGCTTTGACTGTATTCCCTTGAGACCAAGTTCAAGCCGTGGATTTGACTGCCTTATTCTGAGAGAAAAGCCTCTGGGTCTATCTGAGACCTATATTGGTTTCTAATAGGATTTGCATATTCCTTGACCCAGGGGGAAAGATGAGAAGTTACTGATTCCGCAGTCCTCCAGATGTGACATCCTGTTATAGTGTGGGAAAATGCAGTTCAATCCTCTGCTTCAATTAATTTATTAGAAGTGACCCAAGCTGGTGTGGTCTTTTTAAAATATGAGTAGAAACAATGTAGTGGGAATGCAAAAATGAACTGGTATTTCTGATGAAGGCAGATAAAAAAAGAATCTGACTGAGTAGGAAGACAGTTCTGTCCATAAAATATAGATTGATTGACAGATTAATTGATGCGTTATGAGTAAAGCCATTGATGTAAGTTCTCTTTTTTGGAACTATTCCTTTATTTTTTTCTTTCTGCTAGCATAATGTCTCATTTACAGAGAGATGCTGTATGCAGTTTATCTGTTGTAATGCTCTAAATTTTTCTACATTTACTTCCAGACAGATTGTGATTTATTATTTCCATATAGTGACACTTGAAAACCCAGATTACAATTGCATTGTTTGTTGCACAAATTTGGATAAACTTCATTTATATTCTTGTAGTGACTCCGGATTTTCTTTGGCTAAAAAGGAAATAAATTCGTATTTTTATTTTAATTATAGGAAAAAAAGAATTTAAAAAAAAAATCTAAAGTGGACTAGATTATTTTTCATAAAAGAAAAAAAGCACAAATTGCTGGGTTTTTGCCTATATTGCCCCACAACCTCCCTGAAGTGGTACTGTATTTTTCAGAAAGTGGCCAGGATTTTTTTTGTTACTTGTGTTATGCTGTGTCTGTGGAGGCACAGCTGTGCTGCAGCATCTTGTCTAAAAGGGAAATAGAACATATTGATACATAAGACAGACTTCATCAGATTGCATAAAGCAATTCCGTACAATGGGGTTGACTTGCTTTCGTATCCCTCTTACCTTAGCAGCACCCAGGCACAACCTTCACTCTGCGATAATAAAAGACTCAGTGTGATCCAGATTATTCTTTAATGAAAGGATTCTCCCCTTGCCTGGTTGTAAGATTTGGCTAATGCAGGAGGAGGTTGCAGCCAGCAAGGTCTTTCACATGTAATGTATAATTGATGCAGGATTTGACTGGCAGAAAAGACTCATTCTCTAAAGTTATTTTCAAAAAGTTATTTTGCTTTCCTCAGTGTAATCTCTCTCACTGGCTTACAGTTTAATGATGAAGAGTCTTTTGAGCACAATCCTAATATTATTAATGAGATCTTGCTTGATTTGAAAAAATAATATTTCTTTCTTTATAAAAGACTGGTTGCTGCTTTTCATTTGTGGCTAGTGTGCCAATATGGGTATTTTTACTTATTAACACCAAAATCTGGAATTATTTATTTACTACTGTGTACGTTGTAGAAGCAGTAGATGAACACTTGTAACACACTTGAAATCACTTGTTCTTATTTGTCTATGTATTATTGGAATTCTACTTATCAGATTTACACTGATGTCATTCAGAGTGAAAGGTATTCAACAGCTTGAAAGATTAGTCAGCTACTCAGTGTTAAGCCCTGAATGAGGAAACAAACATGCTTTTCATTATTTGGTGATTTGAATACATATGTGAAATACTTTTTTTACCAAGTATTGATAGAGAAAGATATTATTCTCATTAAAAGTCATGTCCCTAATGATATTGTTACATTACACACATATTAAAATTTCCCTGAATCTGGTAAATTTACAGGTGCATGTGAAGACAAGGAAAACATGAATCTGTTATGCTCTCCATCTTGGAACAAAAAACGCAAATTATTGAGGGCACAACTGAAAACAGATTCTGTGTGAAAGCTCAGCCTCAATGGAGCAGTTTGGGGAGATTTGAGAAGATTTTGTTTCACTTGTTTACTGATTTTTGTTTGCTGCACAAGACCATGTTCAAGCACAATCTTGAGCTGAATATACTGCTTCTTCTGAATTACACATATTTTGTTGTTCTATACTGCAAAGAATTCTCTCCAGTTTTGTCAGATGACAAAAGATTTATATTTTAAATTATTAAATTAATATCAATAAAACAAAAGAGTGTAACCTACCAACAGAGAAACAGTCCTCTGCTCTGGGGACATGTAAAAGGAAAATTGGGATGCCGGTCTCTTCATGGTCTGCAAGGAAGAGAGGTTGGTACTACGGCATGAAAACCTGTGGATGGACTGCTTACTGCCTCTGAACAGGTGGCATGTGGGATATTCTCCTTTCTTCCTCTAGACTTCTATGATGGTTAGTTTGCAGGAGGTGATGATACTGGAAAAAATACATGCTGAGAGATCACTTTTTATACCCTCCCTTTGTTAGTGATTTGTTGCATCCAAGTTACGGAACAGGTTGCTTAAACTCCCATCCATTTATTACATTCAAAACCTTGTTATAGGCAAAAATAACATGCTTTGTATGCATAGTCAAGAGTTTATTATTAGTTTTATTAAAGTCTTAACAGTCTAATCAGAGAATTATTATTACGGTAACACTGATATAAACATTTATAATGCAAATTATATGCAGCTAAAGTGATCTGCACATAAAACTTTCTGATATTTACCCCATTTTCTGACACTGTCCTCACCTCTTCCACTGCACCTCTGGCACCTTCAGTCAGAGGTGGAGGGTATAGGCAGTCATCAACATTATGAATCCTTCATGGAGAAGAGCTCAAAACTGTTGGTGACTGTTTCTTCCCCCTCTCTTTAAGATCTTCTTGGGTTCGTGTGTTTAGTAATAATATAATATACCTTGCTCTTTCTTCAGGTGTCCACAAGCCCACATTGCATCTGTATTTGCTGTATATTGTGCATGTGTTTTACACACTGTGGAGAGTTGTTCTTTGTTCTTTTTGCTGCCCCTGTTTCTGCCCACACTCTACGGTGTACTGTTCATATCCTTGGTGTCATCTCATGGCTGTACTTTCAAGCCCATCCCATTCTTTTCCTCCTTGTGGGCTGTGTTTTGTCCTAGAGCCATGGGTAACCCTTGTTGCACAGTCATTGCTTGTTATTGTTATCTGTTAGTTTAAAATACCTAAAAGTGTTGCAATGCACAATCTTGCACATGTAAATAAAGGTAAAATAAAGGTAGTCATCACCTGAGCATTTGACAATTGCCATTACAGTTTAAAAAAGCTCATACAAAGCTTGAGGCAGACCAAGACAAGGTCTGACAAGTCATGAAGTCTGTTTTTTTAAGGTAACGCAAAGCCTGCAGCTGTTAGAAACAGAAGGAGCTTGCCTTGCTGTGTGGATACACCTTTGTGTAGGGCTTGTGTCCTCTGCGACAGACCCTTCAGCACTTTGTCATCTTTGTCTTCAGTAAAAAGGGTCCAAAGGGGCACCCTGAGAAGGTGCAGTCAGTCTCACTGATGTTCCCAGTAAGATCATGGAACAGATCCTCCTGGAACATATGTTGAAGCATGTGGGAGACAGGGTTAAAGACATCCATTGTGGCCTCACCAAGTCCTGCCTGACCTAGTGAACTATAATGGAACCCTTGTATCAGTGAGAAAAGAGAGACCTATGGATCTCATCTACATAGACTTCTCTAAGGCACTTGATATGATCCCCCACAGCATCCTTGCCACTAAATTGAAGAGATATAGGTTGGTTTGACAGATACTTTTAGATAGGATAAGGATTTATCATAAGGAATGACAGTGAGGGTAGTGAGACACCGGAACTGATTTTCTAGAGAAGTTGTGGTTGCCTCATGTCTGCAAGTGTCAAAGACCAGGCTGATTGGGGCTTTGAGCAACCAAGTCTAGTGGAAGGTGTCTTTGGCCATGGCAGAGGCGTTGGAACTAGACAGTCTTGGAAGATCCCTCCGATCCAAATCATTCCGCAATGCTATGAAGGAGCAGTGAGCTGGTGCAGGGTCCTCTGCTCCTGCAGTACAGGTAGCTACTGCCTGAGTGCTGCAGGCACAGCCTCTCCTCTGTCTTTCGATATGATCAGGAGAGACAAATTTAATTACCAGTAATAAGAAGCTGAAGTTAAGCTAAGCAACACAAATGAAAAAGTAGGTACAAGCTATTGTTTCCTTCATTTCTTTGTCACTAGTGCTGAGGGAGGGTGAACACATAAACTGCTCTTGTTTTATATCCCTTGACTTTTGCATAACTGAGCTCTGATTGCCTGATGTCTGATTAGCTTAGAGTGGGAACAAATAACTGGTGAAGTAGGATGGTTGCTGCAGCGCTGGATGTTAAAGCTTTATGATTTGTGGTCCTGAGTAAAGAGAATATTTTGTGTGAAGGGTTTTTTTTGTTTGTTTGTTTGTTTCTTTCTTTGAATTTTGTTTTGTTTTATTTTAATTCATGACCGGTATATACACAAAACCCACCTCCATTTGTCTTGGTCACCATCTGTTTTTTCTCTTTATCTTTTTTTTCCTTTTCTTCTTGGAACACTCTCTCTCTCTGTTCTGCCCCAACACCTGTTTGGTTAAGCAGCAATTTCCCTAAAGTTTTGTGACACAAATATGAACTGACATTACTAGTCCCCTGACAAAGGCATTTCTAATGCTTGAAAAACTCCTGGCTGTAGAATTAAAGCAGAAAAAAAAATAGTATTTCCCCTTCTGAGAGATTCATTCCCAAAACAGAGAGAGATTACATCTAAATAACTGTTCTGATGATTTAACATATCAGTAATAAACATGTTGATAATAAATAATATTATTTTATTCAGCTTGCAGTGGCTTTATTTGCTATGACAGTTGTGCTAAAGAGATGTAAAACAGCAGTCCTTGATACTGGTATGTTTTTTTCCAAAAGACTGGTATTTACAATAGCTGGGATTCCGACTTCTTCTCTTTTTCTTTAGCCTAAAGTGTGTTTGCTCAGATAGCGGACAGAATCCATTGTGCTTATTAATGCAAAGTAATCTGGAGAGCATGACCAGTTAATTAGGCCTATTAGCTATGATGACAAGCGTTAGGATCTCACCCTCTGATATTTCTTTAAACAGGAATATGTCCTGTAAATAACTCCACTGATGTGAAAAGGTTGGTATCAATTGGTATAAGGTGAGAAGAAGGAGGAATAAAGCAGGAATTGCTATCAGTTAGATATGATCAAAAATGGCAAAAAACATTGAGCTCCAAGCATATTTGTTCTTGTTGCTTTGACTAAAAGCTGGTGACTTCAAAAGGTGCTGTGCACCTCTCTTTGTATCCTGACCTTCAACACATGAAGAACTGTCAGACTGAGCAAGCACCGAGATGCTTATTTAAACTGTCTGGAGATGAGGATGTGACAGGTAAACGTCTGTGGTCTGACATTGCTTTTAGTGTCTAGCTGAAGCTCGTTTCCCCAGCAAGGTAAAAACAGTCTTGGGTTCTTTCAAGTATTAATTTCTAGAGATTTTCGAGCTGACCTCTCTTAAAAGGCACCTCAGTTTGGAAGAGTGTCTTCTGGGCAGTAAAGATGCGTTAATGTCTTTGAAAGCATGGAGCAAAAAAATGTCCGTCTCTTTTGCTGTTGCAGGGATGATTCCAGGTGCTCCTTGGTCAAGACTTTCACCAAGCAGCGGGGTCTCCAACTGCAGCAGTTCTAAAGTGTACATTGGGTGTACAGAAAGGATTTTCGTTTCACACTGGGTAGTTTCTCAGCTCATCTGCAGATGAGGTTACTCAAGCGCATTAGAGGACTCCCAAAATATCAATTTTTGGGAAAATGTATCTATTGCCTATAGAATTCGCATATCTTGCACTTTAACTGGCTAAAATATATTTAGTTTTGAACAAATAAAACTTGAGTATATTCTTTAAGAAGGCAAAAAAAAAAAGAAAAAATAAAAAAGAAATGCTGTGTTTTTCCTTTGGTGTTTCCTACCATGTGTCAGAGCTTTCCAGTCATGTGTGTCACTCAAAATATTGAATGTCATGATCTCTCATTCTCTGGGGAAGAACAATGAACATGTGTGTGCAATGATTTTTATGAGTTTTGGTTTTGGTTTTTTCTGTTTTTTTGTTTGTTTGTTTAGTTATTTTTTAATTTAGTTGTTTATTTTGTTGCTGCAGTGCTTGGAATACTCTTACAAAGTCAGGGCCTTGGTGTGTTAAATGTAGTTTATGTGAATAACTAAATGCTTGTCTGATCCCAGAGAAACCATAATCTAAACATTAAAGGGAGGTAACAGAAAGCAGAAGGCAACAGACTCTAGATTATGTTGGTACTTCACTTCCCATCTCCAAGAGTGCTGCTTAACTTGCTCTCAACAATCTGATATTTCATACCGTTTTCTCCCTTCTTGATTCCTCTTGTAGTGGTTTATATCCAGCTTTGCTTTTACTGCTGTAATCTGTATTGTTTATGCTATCTTCATTTTCTGTCAGCACAACTTTCCCATTCCTGCTTTGTAGTACCGTATTGCCATATAAATAACTAAGGAGGAGGCAGCTGTAGCCAAAACTGAGTTGTGCTGAAAAAATTCCTCTTGTGAAAATTAGAAATCATTTGACTTATACAAATTGCTTTGCTGGAGGAAGTGAAAGTGAGTTTTGCTGGTGCCTGGAAAGGAACAGAAACAGGCACAGAATTTGGTGGTGTTCTGCCAGAAATGTATCTTTCATTAATTTCTGGAAGTATAAAGCCCATAGTCAAACATGTCATCCACAGATGCATATTTCTTTGTCCTAGAAACAAAAGGACAAAAAAATATAACATAAACCAAAACCAGGCACCAAGTGAAACAAAGCCAGCCAACAAACAACATAAAATCAAGCTTTTATCACCCTACTGTGAAAGATATACTCAAACAACTCAAGGTAAATTACTGTGAATTAATCACCACTTTAGTGAAGACATTGCACAATAATTCTCTAGGGTCCACTTCTATAGTATATTTCCCTTTTCTAGGAAAGCTTGGTGTTTCTGGGCACTTTGTATTGCTCATAAATCACTGGGATAGATATCAGTGACTGAACTGCTGTTGTTTAGCATTTTCAGTACTTGAACATTGTCATTACAGAGAGAGCTGCAGTACTTCAGAAAGCAAAGGGGATATTAAATTGTGGGGAAAGTGGGAGAAATTATGGGCCATCCAATGTATACACTTGACAGTACATTGTTGAGCTTGAAGTGAATTTGAAGGAAAAGTGTGTCTGAGCTATATCCTTGAAGGGGAATAGGTCTGGGATTGTAACCCAGATGTGATGGTGAGCTGTACCTGGGCCCCTCAGAGCTTGTGCCACCAGCCTGGACCCCTCACCTTCTTCACCTGCGACAGATATGTCCAAGAGGGAGCATGAAGCATGTCCAGTTCATTCCAATTCATCCCAATTCTGGTCTGCCTCACTATACCAGCCCTCTTTTGGGCCTCTTTAATTAAGCAGAATGGCTCCCACCCTCCCA
>VZTI01002270.1:0-18044 GCA_013397865.1 Struthidea cinerea | reverse complement strand
CACCCTCCCACCCTCCCCAGTATTTAAGATACTTACCTGGATTGCCCCTTAGGTCTGTCAGATAATATGTAATTATCATTTGTTGGTCTCCGTCTGTTGTGGAAATAATGTAATATTACTTTAAATATCACCAGGTGGACATAAAATGGGCAGCAGGGCTACAAACAAAAAAATATTAACAGGCCCCAATGTGCTTAGTGGCAAGGAGGTATAACTATACAACTCCCTGGAACTCCTGCCTTGATTTAACAGAGGTGGTTACAAAGAATTATTGCTCAGGATGTACCTCCTGTTTATTTCCTTGTTAATGCTCTCCCGTTGCTGGTTTGATTTTTATCTTTCTATGCTTGCCTTTAGAAAACAAGCAAGATGGAACATAAAGTGTGAAATGCTGTACAAAACTCCCCAAATGCTTACAGCCTACAAAAAGAGAAAAAAAATTCCAGTTTCTGTTGTAATTCTGCATGCAATGTCAGCTTTTGCATTTTGAAACATGCAGATAGAAGTCTGACCCAATTAAAGGCGCTGAGAGTTTTTGCTGGGGAGCCCGATGCCCAGAGTATTGATCCAAATGTCTGACATACAGGCTGTAGAGTTCATACTTTTTCAGTCAGGAATACTCTTCTTTATAAAATGTTTACAAAACATCTTGGAAAAACAGGATGTCTGTGCACATATTACCACCTTTCGTGAAACAAATCAGATAAATCAGATAAAGAAGGATAGTGTGCTTTTAGTGAAGAGATAATCAGCTTTTTTTAGCCAATCAATTAGAAAAGTATGTTCCTAATAGCTGCATAAATAAGAAATTGAAAAGATAAATGTGTTAAGTCTGAGGTAAAAATTGTTTGGCTTTGCTTTGTTTTTCCCTAGGAAATGAATGAAAAGGTATGATCCATCTTCTTTTAGCAGAAATGTAAGTGAGAGGGTTTGATTGGGTCCACAGAGAGATCAAACACAAAAAACACAATAAACGGAGAACAATTGGAAGAAGCTGAATGAGTCACAGAGCAGCGTAGAACGATTTCCTTAATCTCCACCATGTGTTTCTGCTAAATAACTCCTTATTTTGCCTTTTGTAATACCATGACAGGTCTTAAATTGTTCATCTCTTTTTTTGTAAGAGAGCTATAGGAAATGTGGCAGGATATACAGCTACCGTAAATGCAGCTGCTACAAATGTAACATCTGTTACCCACTCCACTTTCATATGCATGCTCTGGACATGAAATCTTAATAATTTCAATTATACCTACATGAAGATAAGCAAACTCATTCCTGCATTGTGGAAAGGATCATTTTTGCCAAATATCTAGAAGAAAAGTGGAAAGATTAATATTTTTCAAGGTATTTCACTGAGAGTTTTCACTCCGTATTTTTCATGTCTTTAAAGTACAAATTTTACTAGTATAGTGACAAAAGAAAAAAACGGATCTTTATCTTTTTAAACTAATCTATTTCATATTAATTTCTATATCATAAGTGTGATATAGATGCGCATGCACTGAGCATGCATTTACATAAATGTGTAATTTTCTGTAGTATATATTAGGTAAAGTTGCATGACGATTTTCAGTCGATAGCTATAAAAATTTCATCTGCTTGCTGCCCAGATTCAGTGTGCACTGGCCAGAAGGTGGTGCTTTCAACCACAGATGTGCAAATCAGGAAAGAAAAAAATGAATATGAGCTGTGTGAATGATATGAGCTGCAGTGAATAATTGAGGAAAACAGAGAATTCTGTGTATTTTTCTAAGTCAAACACAGATTAATAAGTGCCACAGTCCATAAAGGAGCAAGTATGATGTGGAATCTTCTTTCTTATTTAACAGTTTTCTTCACCTTACTATCTAAATTAAGCTTCTCTTCCTGATTGCAGCACAGTGGTAGGGCAGCTTAGAAAGGAAGAGTGACAGCTTCTGCCTGAGAGAGCAAAGGGACTTCCACCTGACTGTAGAATCCCCGTTGGTCACACTGTTACACAAATTTGGTTTAAGAAGCACTGAAAAAGAAAGGAGCAAACTGATGTGTGTGTGCTCCCTGCCCTTGAAATACCTTCAGTTTTTGAACATCTGCTTTGGCTTTCACTGATGGTCCTTACAACAACAGAGAAAAATGTTTGCTGTTATTTTGAAATGTGAAAATTGAATGTGGAAGAGGAAGAAGGAAAGGATGAGTTTGACCCTGCAAAATGTTTTGCTTTCTGTGTAAACAGAATATAAAGAAACCTTCTAGAGACAGCTTCTGAATAGCTGGCACTATAGGGTTACACATATGGGTGTGTACCAAGTGCCTCTTTAGACATGTATGTACCACTGTTCCCCTGCCCTCCAATGACTTTGGCAGATCCTAGGGAACTCCCTTGTGCTTTCAAGCTCTGCTGCTCAATCCCTGCACCTTCCCTACACTTATGACTGTGTCGTTTCACCTCTGAGTAGTTTTATTGCCCTCAACAGGGTTATTTGCATATGTAAAGTTTATTCACACAGTTACCTAAATGTTTGCAAATTCATGTCAAGAAAATTATCTTCCAAATGTTTGATTTGAAATTACACTCCTTTGATTAGAGCTGCTCTTAGCCTTTAATATATCTCATTGAGTTGCTTGACCTCTAGATGATCATCCTAATTATCATCTCTCTTTTCATGTTAATTAATTACTTGATGGGAGATTTGAGTTAATGATGAAATAGAAGAAAATAGGAAGGTTCATAATCAGGCCAGTATTTTTGGTGAATGTTCACTGTATTAAAAACAATTAAGTAAAAGTTTGTGTACACATAGGTGTTTTTGTTTATCTTGATTAATTAAGTCGTGTTCCTGGGAAAAAACCAAAAAAACCCAAATGTATTTTAGTATCAGTAGCTAGTTTTCTTCAGACTTCAACAGAATTAACTTTCTGTTACACTTCTTGAAAATCTCCTTAGATGAGATCTTTAGTTGTGTTTTTACTGAACGTGTTTTCTATATCTGTTGATTGAAGCAAATTAATTTCGGACTTAATTAATTGGGAAAACTGTCAAATTCTACTCCAGGGATGAAATGAAAACTAATAAAGATATGATATCTTTAAAAATCTTTGAAGGTTCTTAATCCTCAGGGTTCCTATGTCATTGTTTTCGGATATTCTATGAGACTGAATTTTTCCCTTTCTCCCCCTACAGAAAATTGGTGCGAGTCTATGTAAATTCAAACACTGCTTAAAAAACTTTGATATATAAATGGTGTAGATTTAGCTTTGAGTGAATCATTACCCACTGGTCTAGTCACAAAGTCCTTTCTCTGATATCCTTTTCAGGGGACTTTCTGCCTTTGTAATAGCTTCAGACTGAGATATATGGTAATAGAAACTTTGGCATTTTCTATTAGTATGGATAAAGAGATTATTACCATAAAGTGATAGAAAGCTAAACAATGTTATCACTTTCTGAAGATTATATAGTTTATTAAATTTATCTAATCCTTTTTAATTCCACACCTAGGGGATTTGAATTGATGGGATGCTTTGAAAAATACTTTGGATCCAAGATGAATTGAACTATGTCTGTTCAGAACAGGCCCAAAAACTTCTATGGGGAAGATCCCTTATCTTTCCATTTGTATATACACGCACCTATCTCATACTTTGCACTATTAATAGATAAGTTTTAAAACCATAGAATCTGCCTAATAAGAAAAGTCAAATGCAGTCAAATCCACACTGTGGATGAAATGGGACTTGCAAAGCCATGGCTTTGTAACATAACTTACAGCACAAATGCCACACTAACAGTGCCTAATAGAGCTCTATTCCCCATCCTCTTGTTAAAACTGCACCTGTTCATAAGAGATAACTCTGTCCTAGGGAAGGATTACTCAGCCTCATAATTTTTCTTCATCTTCTTCCTTGTCACTGTCGTACTTAATGCTGCAAAGGCTGGAAAAACAAAGGTCCCCAGAGGCTGGCGTGGAGCTATTTCTGCCTCACGTACAAAGAGCACTGTAAGAAGCTTCAGTTTGTCACCTGTCCAAGGAGAGTCACCCTATCTTCTGCCTACATTTAAAGGAGGGTACTAGCTCCTTTACAGGGTGATTAAGCCTAGCCAAAATCGTCTAACAGAAATGTGTTTTTCTTTTCATTGCCTGTAGTAAACATTGAGGACGAACTTTTATTCCCTGTGGTAGCACAGCTCTGTTAATCACAGGATGAAATTCAGTATGTGAACTCGGAAGCAGGCTCTATAGAAAGCATCAGAAATACATCAGGGGCCAGTAGAACTGAATCAATTTACACTAACAGAGAACAGTATGTCTGGCATGGTCTGGTGAATACAGCTGGTGAAGGGGGCAGCCATTTTAAGGATTTCACTACAATTGTTCTAGGATTTCCAACAGAATATTTTTTTTTGTCAGAAAAGTACCTTTTGATCAAACCCAACTGTTTTTCCAGGAACTGGTCCACCCTGCTGAAATTCTGAGCTAAAACCCAGAAAATGTTCTCAAAATGGAATGAAGTAAATTTCAAGGGGGCTTGTTTGTTGATTTTTTCTTTGTTTGTTTTTCCCAGAATACATGTTCTTTGAAGATGTGCTGTTGTGTTAAAAATGTTATACTTTAAGCACAGAAATTAAGTAAAAAAATCAAGTTTCTCAGAGTGCCGGCTTCTGAGTGATTAATCCGTTTCTTGTAAGTACTTTTGTCCTTTTTCTGGGAAATACCAAATTACCCTTGTTTCATTAAGGACATGAATGGATACAGCTTTCACTGTCACAAACCTTTCCATGAATAAAAATCTGGGATCTTGCACAGCCTTGTTACTGTTTTTCCCAGAAGAGAGGCTGACGCAGGCAAGGACTCTCTCAGGACATATGTGCACAGATGGGAACAAGCAGACTCAATCTGCCTTTGCTCCATGGCCATATTGGCACAGAGCTGCTTCCCTCAAGATAACCTTTGGGATCAGGACAGTGGGGCAATAAGCTGCTGAGCATAATCTTGGGAGGTCCCAGCTTGTCCTGCTGCATTTATACAGGCAGGGCAAATCCCACATCCCAGGTTTCCAGGCAGATGTGTCATGGATGAATAGAGCAGTGAGATCTGGGATTGAGGCAAAGCGAGACGGCAACAGGGTATGGGAAGGAGGAAAAGGAAATTTATTCAATTTTGATATTGCTTTACAGTGCCTGAAAAGGTTAAGATTGCCCATGGGAGGAAGGGGAGCTTGGTGTGATTGCTGGGTTTGGGGTCTGCTTGTCTGTTTGTGTTCTTTTTCCTTTGACAGCAAGTGTTGGGAGCTAATAGTAATTTCGTGTGAAGGAGAAAAACATCTAAATGGTTTATAGGGGAGTTACTGGAGGTACCTGAAAGGACACTTTGCGCTGCACACTTCCCAGGGAACAGGTATCACCAGTTATTCTCCTGTGGACAGATGGGGATGATCTTTACCGATCAGCATCGCTTATAGCCAGTTGTTGCAAAGCCCTGTAGTGGTTAATTTCTCAGCATTTGCTAAATGCTACCAGTCAGCTCTCTGCTGTAATACATGTGGCATGGGAGAATGCAGACATAATCCCCACTGTAAAGATTTTAGGATCTAAATAATCTGCTGCAGTTTATCAGGCTCTGAGTGTGATAGCAACACAATCATCAGCAGCTGAGTAGCTCAGTGATGGTTATCATCAGATGTTCATCCTCGGCCTTGTGGGATAGAACACTAAATGATTAATAATTCCCGTTTTAAAGTAAAACACATTAACTGAGAAATCAGGATTTGCTTAGTTTTTGCTGAGCATTAGTGTAATTCAGATAAAAAGAAATAAATGAAGTAAGTTACAGTGCTGCAAGCAAAGGTTAGCTATGATTCTATTCCCTGTTTATTGAAGATAAAGGATATTCTTAAGAAAAAATTCAGAAAAAATAGGAATGTGAATTTAAATCTAGTTGAATGATGAAAGTGGCCATTAGATTGGACCCAAGTTAAAAGATTAATATTGTCCTTAAATACTAGATCAAGGCAGATGGCTGGCAGTTGTTCTTATCAAATGTATTTAATTCCTGGAAAATTTTTTATTTGATTCAATCAATGCAAAATGAATATAATCCTTATTACATTAAAGAAAAGTATTCACCACATGAAATTACCTATAGAATCAGTGAGGGAACAGGAAAACTGATGAAATATATATTTTTTGACACAGTGGGAGTAGGGAAACATATTAATCTTGCTGTAAGGACAGACAGACGGTAGTGCATACGTGTCTGAATGACGGACGATATCATGCATTTGAAACAGCTGATGGAGTATTAATATAAAGGTAAGGATGGCCTTGTCAGGAAATGCAACCAGTCATTTTTTCTCCATGGGCCCAGACTAGAGCCACATGCTGGTGGGACTAAATCCAATGAAGTTATGAAGCCATCTTGCCCTTCCTCAAAGCTCACACACTAACACCACCTCTCTCTCCATGGAGCTTGCTGTCTTGTTCCCAACACCTGTCAGTATGGCTCCACAACAGCTGGCTGGAGCTGCCACTGCAACGTCTGCTTGTGGAAATCCATACCAACATGTCTTCAGTGATGTATGGCAAGAATAAAACACTGATTACACTTGATTGGATGAAAAGCACACCTGACTCAGCATCGAGTCTGGAACCCAGACTTCTGCTTTTCCCTGACTTTCCATATCAACACCATGGTACTACCATGGAGACCCTGGCAAGTTCAAGAGTGACTAGAGGATTTTGGGGGGTAGGTGAAAGGCACAGAAGCTCAAGAATAGATTAGCTTTGCTCTTCATGGCTGGTGTTGCCAACAGGGTCTATTTGGCATCCTGACTGGAATTGTCTCAAAAAACTTGAGTGTTTCTGGGAAGAGACCGAATCCACCAATGAAATATTGTTCTCTGGGCAACCTGTCGTAGCATTTTATCACCCTCATTTCATGACTGCTCTTTTTTAATCTTTCAAATATTGTGATGGTTGAGATAGGGTCCTGATGACAAGAAAAAGCAAGCGGCATGCCCACCTTGAGAGTGGCGAGCATAGAAGTCTTGGGGAACTGCAGGCTGGTCAGCAGTATCTTGGATACTTGGAAGGTCATGGTCACAATCCTCATATGAAGGAGTAGAGGATGACCAGGAGAAACTAGCATGGATTTATAATGGTTAAATTTTGCCTGAACAAATGTAATGCCTTCTACATTTAGAGAGGACTGAAGGGTAAGATGTGATCAGTGGGCTTGACTTTAACCTCTCTCTCATCTCCATGAGCCTCAACAAATCTATTGTTCTCTGATGTCTTGTCTAACAGTTTCTTCATTTCACTATTCTGAATGTACTCCATGTTTTAAGGCTACTTGTGTTCATTCTCTGAAACAAGCAGGCAGCTGTCCAAACATCTACTGCTCAAATATGAGAACTACTTATTTTGATGGCAGAGATGTGGTCAAAATCAAATGTAGACATCAAAAGCTGATACATAAAAAAGAGCTTACAAACAATATAATGAGATTTCACCAGAAGAACCTTCTAGCCTTCAGAAACTTGCAGTTAGGGACTTCCTGAGTGAGGGCGGGTCCTGGTGTTCAGTGTCAGTCAATGGATTCTTTTCTTCTACAGGTTTAATCACCCCTTGATAGAGTGGGCATGAGTCTCATGCATAAGTGATATAGATTGTGTACGTCATTTGTCACTTGTCCAGAGGTTAAACTCCTGTTCCCTTTTAAGGGACTGTGTCTAGAACAAAATGAATGAGACTTTGTAAGCGGGATAACCAGTATTTATCATGCATGTCTTGCTTTCTGTCTTTCCTTGATGATAGAGTAAACACTCTTCAGTAGAGCAGTCATAAATTATTGACTATCCTGAGATTATTTTTCTTAATTTTAGCTTTTCATAACCAAGGTTTTACAAAAACTTAAAAGATTCAAACCGTGGGATTTGAATTTTTGTTTGAAATAACAAAATTATTGCCAAAGCAATTATTAATATTTGCCCATTTACACTTTGCTGCCCCCAAAACACAGTTTGTTGTTGTTACTTTTGTGTTTTGTGTACTCCTAAACAGCATTTAATAATTTATAGTTTATCTTTGCTTATAGTTCAGAGTGTTCCACAGTGCTACACAACCTGTTCAAGGGATCACCACGGTTTTTCCTAGTAGAATACATTTTCTTGGCTTGGATCAAAACAAAACAAAATTCTCACTAGAGTTTTATCATTTCAGTGGTAAGAAAACCAGCCTTGAGTTTTGTAGCATAGTTTAGGAATACATAATTATGATATAAGATACAATAAAACAGATAATTTGTCACACATTTTGATTACTTTTATCACATAGTACCAAGCTTGATGGTTAATTATATTTTGTAATTAATAATTAAATAATTAAATAATTAAAAGCATAATCACTTTTGTATGCCAAAAATTTCATATTTATCATAGCGCTGAGCTACCGGCTGAGAATTCTGCCATTAGAAGTTAGAGCACTTTACAAAATAGGTGAAGTGCCAGTCCTGATTTACTGATGGGGAAGCTGAAGTGGGAATGATTGAAGTGATTTGCCTGTGATAAGTCAACAGACAAGTAGCAGCTGAGAGAAAGAAGCAGTGCCAGTAGGGATCATTCCTCACCATATAACAACATCAAGCTGTTTCAGTGGTCATGCATTCTTTATCTTTTATTTAGACGTTATTCCATTTTAGTGGAGGTGCCATTTTCAGGATTTTGTCTCCTTGCAGACTGGTGGTTTTTTTTTGTTGTTGTTTGGGTTTTTTTTTTATATATAACGTGATTAAAATGAGATTTTCCAGAAGTGGATGAAGACCTTGGATCACAAAAATCTTGGAGAGATTATCTGGGGAGTACTTAAATTTTCAAATCTTACTGAATATTTCCTCTGAATATGCCCACTTTTATATGCTGTAATTCAAGAAAATTTTAGCAAAAGATTGATCTTGGCTTCATTTTATGCTAGGAACTAGTTCTTCTAATATATATATATTGTATTTTCTATTGTAGCTTTCCTATCTTCTCCGATTCAGCCATTCTATTGATCAGTTCCTTGATGTTCTGCAGCTCTATTGTCTGCGTCCACAATGGTATTTTATAGGATTTATTACAAATATGAGACTTATTGAAAGAAATAAAATACTTCAGCCTCTGAGCCCTGGTGTTACCTATGACTTTCTCCATGGTATGTTTTTTTTTTTGTTTCTCCTAAGTTATAATTGCCCCTGTTACCTTTATTTACTTCTTATTTCCTTGGTAATTAATTTGATTTATTTGAAAATTAATCTCAGACTTACGTTTCAAGGAGTAACATTGTAAAAAAAATGTGGGTAGAAGAAAACCAGACTCCAGATCTTTTTTTAGTAGTCCTTAATTGACTATATCTTCTCATTTTGTTGCTTCCTTGTTTGCATCACTAAAATGCTTATGCAAAGATGAGGTTTCTCTTCAGATTTGGGAAGTTTTTTTTAAGTATTACACGATTATTGTATTAACAAGTAGTTCTTTAATAGTATAAGTTTTCAAAGCCTACTATGTACCACCAATAAGCCTAAACTAATTAATAAACTGAATTTTTCACATTTATCCAGCTACATAAATGCTATACACTTAAGACAAGGTCTGTTTAATCTCTTAGAATCATAGAATCATTAAGGTTGGAAAAGATCATCAAGTCCAACCATTAATCCAGCTCTGTCAAGTCCACCACTAAACCATGTCCCTAAGTGCAACATCTACATGTCTTATAAATACCTCTAGGGATGTTGACTCAACCACGTCCCTGAGCAGTCTATTCCAATGCTTGACAATCCTCTTGGGGAAACATTTTCTTCATATCACAAAATCTGCGCAAGTAGACTGAGCAGTTTACACCTGAATTAGATATAAAACTTTGTTAGATTTTATCACACATTTTCTTCCTAGGACAGTATTGTAACTGGTGAAGGTTGTTAACACAGTGCATTTATTGTGCATCAGGGAAGTTAAAAACCATCATTTTAGAATAGAAATATTTGTGCTGAAATTATTAGAGGGGAAAAAAAAATCTGGAAAGATTTCAAGCAAATTCAAAGCCTCGTTGTCAATGAGTATTCGGAATGTTTCACTATACCTAAGAAAACCCAATTAGTTTGGTTTTATTTAAGAAAACTCAAAGGTTTCTATATGTTTATTCTGACGTGTTAGTCAATCAATTTGCAAGCACTGGATAAAGATTTTGTATGATTTTTTTTATTGTTTTTTCCCCATGTATGTGTACAAAGTATATTAGTAAGACAGATAACATTTTTCTTCAGAGGCCACTGTGGTCCATCAGGTAAATAATTTATGTTTTGTGCTGTATAAATATGTAATTGTGTTTTCTGCAGTGAATAATAAAGGATCCAAGTTTTCTCTCCTTTTATTAGCTTTACACAAGCACTGGGGACATCCCTCCAGAGACGAAGGGGACGGAACACAGAGACTGCTTTTAGTTAAACAATGTACATTTCAACCTCTGCCTCTTTCTCTATTTATTGCAGAAAAAATCCAAGAACAGAAGAGAATATTTTCAAGACTATGAAGCCTAGAACTTAAAAGACAGAAAATGACAGAATTAAGATTGCATGTGGGTTTTACATACATGCACTTTCTCTCTCACCCATAAGACTCTTGCTTCAGCCAAAACCTTCTGTGAATACAAGAATATTAATCCTTTCATCATCTTGGCTATTGCAGTCATTGCAATGGTACCCATGGACTTCAAAATAGGAATTAATTTATTCCTATAGTACCTTCATGGAGGTAAGTTATTTCCCAGTGTCACAGTTGCACAGCTGACTGTCACCTGCTGCATAAAATAGGCAAGCACCAAGTTTTCACTAAGCTGTCCTGAATGACTAAAGGCTCTGAGATCGTTTAATATTTTTTTTTCTCCCAGAAAAAGTACTTAGTTCTACATAGTTTCCAGTATGGTCAAAACCAGCTCCCAACATCTCTCAATCCAGCTGTGAAGGATGAGTGTCTCTGCAAATCAGATCCTTGAGCACCAGAAAATGCAGGGTTTCCCTTAACCATGTGGCTCTCAGTTTCCTTTTACATGGAAGATCTTTTTTCCCTTCCTTTTCTCAAGTCCATTTTATTAGGCCAAAGACTCCTATTCAGTTGTACAACAATCACAGCACTGATCAAAATTCACAACATACCCTATACCAAAACAGAGATTCTAGGCTGCTCAGAAAAAATTTGGTTTTGTTTTTTTAACTTGGTCAGAGACAATATCTTTTCCCTTGGAAACAATGGAATTTTTTTCTATCTGGAACCTTCTGCAGAAACACTGAACTTGACTCAGCCCTTAAGCATGAAAAATTTCAGCACCCAAGACCAATGACTGGAACATTACTTACCCTGTGACCTGTTTTAAGGACTTACAGAGCACAGTTGCCTGTCCCAAACACTGTTTAGGCCACAGAAGGACTTTGCTGCGAGATAAGCACGGAATGGTGCAGTGGGATGGTGCTAACTCCAGGCTTGGCAGAGGCGATGTCTGGCTGGCACATCCCGGGTAATGCATCCAGACAAAAATTCCCAGTGGCAAACTGTGTAGGGAAGGAACTGCTCATACACATATCACAGTCAAACAAAGATCACCCCAAGTTTAAACAAAGATCACCCCAAGTTTTGGGACAGATGGCATCTGCAGCCACTGAAGCCCCTCCCTCCCCCACCGAATATGCCTTCATGGATGTCTGGAACTTTGACTGTTCTAAGCCACTGTGACGGGAACTTGAGATAAGATAAAGGTGGCACAATTGTCCAAGTGTTGACAAAGCTAGGG
Source organism: Struthidea cinerea (assembly GCA_013397865.1). Lineage (NCBI taxonomy): Eukaryota > Metazoa > Chordata > Aves > Passeriformes > Corcoracidae > Struthidea > Struthidea cinerea. The sequence goes on along the minus strand of VZTI01002270.1, from coordinate 6,244 downwards.
GTGAAGGATGTATTAGTGATAATGGTCACAAAGAATGCAGCATATATGGGCAACAAGGAAAGCCAACTCAGAAACTGGGCTGAAATCAACTCCACCTCAGTAAAAGGTAATTCTGGCAAAGGAAAAGTGCAACCACCAACCACAATCCACTGACTCAAGAAACCTGGGCCTTTTCTGGGCTGTTTAGAAAAAGAAAAAATTAGTGTTATTAGTCAGGTATTTTTAAAATATCATCCTGTTTCTTTGCATCCAAAGTCCTTTTTTATTCTGAATACTACTGTGGAGCAAGGAGGGAGTAGAGAAGAAGGTTCAGATTCCTTTTTTTTAATCTGTCTGTTCAATAAGCACTTATTTTCTCCCACAGACTGCAAGCTTGTTTTTTCAGTGAACTCTGCCTCAGAGACCTTTCAGTTTTCATTGTCAGTGCAGGATTGCTGATATTACTTCCTATGGGCATTCTGTGTCTCTCAAACACCACCATGGCTGCTGCCAGTCACACTCATAGCCTCTAAGCAACTACCCATTCCCTGTTGCAGAGAAAAGAGTAAATTTCATTATATCGAGTGATGACCTATGGTATTGAGCTTTGGCTTGAATAATTATGTCAGTCAGTGTTCCCTTACCCCCCAATGTTGTAATGCCACAAGAAGGCCACCAAATTTGCCAGGCATGATTTGCTCTTAGTGAATCCATACTAGCTGTCACCAGCCACTTCTTTATTTTCACTGTGCCTTAGCTTAGTTTCCAGGAGGATCTACTCCACGATCTTGCTGCACACAGAGGTGAGACTGACTGGCCTGTAGCCGCCTGAGTCTTCCTTATTTCCTGTTTCAAAGATGGGGATTATGTCATGTATTATATTAAAAACCAAAGTCTCACTCTGGATATGTCCTGGTGGAATGGAATACAACTCAATTCCTTCCCTTCTCCTATCCATTAAAATAAAAATAGTTTTTTCCCCCCTCTGCTTAAACCTTCACCTGGGCATATGTGCACCTTGATTAATAGGCAAGTCTGCACTGGGACTTACACCTGAAAGGAAGTCAGACACCGGGAGACCCCCACTTAGCTGTTTTTATGAAAACTACTGTTTTGCCTTGTGGCTTCCTATTCTTCCCAGTTATTATGAAATGAAAAGCATTCCACTGCTCATTAATTAACATGAATCAAAAATTCTATCACTTCTATCTGCCTTATCACGATCCGTGATTGACAGCAGCAATTATTATCTTAGAATCGTAGAATCATAGAATTGTTTAGTATGGAGAAGTCCTTTAAGATCGTGTAGTCCATTAACCCAGCACAGCCAAGACCACCACAAATGCATCTTCCTAAGCACCATATCTATGTGTCTTTTACCTCCAGGAGAGCTGGCAACAAAACCAAATTATGAAAACATATGTGAATTCCAATAAAATGTAGCTGTTGACAGAGGAACTAAGAGCAGGAAGATATTTGGAAACCCAGTGTCAGATTTAGCCAGATGTCATATCAACCCCTACACCCTCACAAGAGATCTGATTCCAATTTCTAGATGACTCTCTATTACTCCTACACTGGCTAATTTTGCAGGGGTTTATTATGCCTTTGCTTGAACATCTATCACCCATCAAATAAAAGAAATTAAATTTGGTTCTTATTCTTGTCCTAAGAAGACATAAAATTCTTTCAGAAGCAGAAGTCTGTGGCAGCTTCCTTCTAAGGACTAATGGGTAGAATGAAAAAATATCCTTTGTTCCATTCTGTAAAGATGGCCTTTGTCAGATGTGGAGGAGTTCATATCAAACAAAAAGGTCTCCAAGGCTCAAGAGACAGGAGAAAATATTCTTAGATTACTTCTTGTCATCCTTTCTAAAGAATAACAGGACCATGATACTTCCAGAGCCCTTAACTGTTGAGATTTGACATTTATACCGATTTTTTCAAGTCAAGTTTGTTTCTTTTTTCTTCCACACTCTTCTCAGATTTTAGAGAGGAAATGACTCTGCAGAACTTTACTCCTTCAAAGGGGGCCCAGAGATGACATGTAAGAGTCATTAACCTCTCCTTTATCTCTCTTATCCACTGCTCTTCTTTCATATTTTGACTTCAGCAGTCAGACCAAACACTTTCTGTTCGATTTGCTCTTTTTCATCTCAAAAGAGAAACTAATTTCTGTGAATACCTTTAATATTTTTTGAGTAAGTTTATACTGACATTTCAAATTACAGTGACTATTATTTAAAGGAATTCTTACATGTCCATTGAGAATAAACTAATAACTAAAAGTTGGACTACCCTTTATGAAGCAACTTATGTTTGCCTGACAGAAGTTCACTTGTAAATGTTGATGAAGTCCTGAGAAGATTATATCACAAAGACATAAATGCCTTCTAGTTCACGGGATGAAGGTATTAAGTGGCCTGCAGAGTCATTCAAAGTCCCCTTCGTGTGATCTTATTTTTTGTTAATGCTTATATGTAGGAGTTGTTTTGGGTTGAACATTTGAATTATTTATCAAAATAAAATTGAATACAGTGATGGTCCAATAACCTGAATGTTTGCCCTTACCATGCTTAGAACATGTCTTCCTAGCTTTGGAGACCTAAAACTAAAAATCACAAGGATAAAAATATGTCTATTCATTTTATTTTTTAGTTACAATTATTATTATCACAAGCTGTATCTGTGGAGATATTTCTCAGTGACTAATGGTTTCTTAGGAAGGAGACTGAGGAAGAATATATTGTAAGAAAGAGCAGAGCAGAATTTGTCCTCTTCCCACTAACTTCTGACACAAAGACCATGGTCATGGGATGTAGTTTTCTGCCATGTTAGGGCAGAAAGGTGACCTCACATGTAAATTTACCCTGTCACTTTGGGATACTTTTTATATTCCTTCCCCTAATCCTTAGGAGGTTTGTTCCATAATCTTCTTAAAGTTAAAAGTTTTTTAATACTCAACCAAATGGGACTTTACAAAATTTTCCTTTACAATACATCCTTCTCTTCTGGATGTTGGGTTTTTTTTCTGTTGTTAGTCTGCTATTTTGTAGAAAACACTTATGGCTCCACTGAACCAGTCAGTTTGCTCCAAAATTAATGAGATATCTGTTGGCCTGATCAATGCAGAAGACTTTCTGTTTACTTCTTGGCCTGAACAGTTCTCTTCCACCAACTGCAGTGTAGTGTTCCCTGTCGTGCCCGTAAAGACCTCTTAAAATGGCCCTAATATTTATCTAGATCTACTGGAACATTTTATCTCATATGCCTTATTGCAGGTTCATCTGTGGCAAAGCCACTCTCCTTCTCTCCTGATTTCTCTGTATTTTGTCCTTCTTTTGTATTTCAGACTGATTTTATAGCAGTAATCCTTGGGCTTAGTATCTTGTTTTTCTTTCTGTTTCTATTGCAGGATATCATTCAAATTGTAGCCTCAACTTCTCAAGGTCATCCATTGCTTCCTCTGTGTGTATATTGATCTTTGCTATTGATAACGTCTCTCAAATTTTCTTCAGTGACAATATTCATTAGCATAGTGCTACTTTTTGTGGCAAAGACCACTAACAAAAATACTCATTAAGTGGCAAGATCATTTCTACACTGGTACTCTTTGTTCAGTAACTCCAGCTTTGAAGCACCGTTGTTGCAAAACCTTTATTTATTTTCGTGTCCTCTTTCATTCCCTCAATTCATGCTCATTAGGCATTTTTCATGTGGCATTTCTCAAGGATTTTGCTGCAGCCTAGGTATGTTCAGCATATTACACATCTTTTTTCCCCAAGATCAGTTACTTTATCAAAGGTACACAATATGAAATTACAAAATGCAAAACTTTAAAACTATAGTAAGAATATATATGTACCACAGAAAACGAAATATTGTAAGTGCAACACAAATGGGTTTTTTTGTGACACTAAATTATTAGGTTCTATATTCTCTGAAAATAGCTTTGGTGCCCAGTTTTATATTCACTAGGTTGTTACACCTCCCACAAAAGTGGAAATCTTTGTTTTTGCACTTGTTAAGAGGGAACTAACCTGATTTCACTAAGCACAGCCGTCGGAACACTCAGACATCAGGGGAAGTACTTCTCACTACCAATAAGCTCTGAGAAGTATTTTAAAGCAAAGCTTTAATTACATTTGTCATTTCTGAGTTTCTAGCCCAAAAGCTTTTAGTTTTGATGTTGCAGCATGAACACAATGTAGCTATCATGCTGAGATTTTTGCCTTTTAGAAAAGCAAGCGGGAGAAAATTTAGGTCTAAAAAGCATACTATGTGTAAGTAAATGAACTAGGAATATGCTGATATTGAAGATACCTTATTACTCAGAAGTCTAAGTTAACTTTGTATTTTAACAGAGAAAAACAAAGAAATGTTATTTTTGTTAAGTTGAAACACTTGGTCTATAAATTACAATTAGGTTAGTAATCTCCCTGAAAATGAAGTTGTAGTAATGAGAGCACAGAGCTAAGTGTATTGTTACACTTAGTATAAATGCACATTTTGTTCCTGCAAGCATCAGATGCCCTGTGTTAAACAAGCTTGAGCTAGGAAATGTGTGGAGAATATAAACACATCTCCCAGTGTGCTGTGCTGGACCTGTGACTGCATGAAATAATTTTTAAGTAACTGGCCCTAGCTAATTTGTGGTGGATTTGTCCCATATCTATTGTAGAAGTGGGAGATGTTAGCAGATGAGGCACATTCAATGAGAAGAGAGGTAATGTCAATGGTATTGGCAGTAAAAGGAGCACAGTGTCAAACCCTGGAAACAGGCTCATTTGAGCAGATAATGGGCACCCAGATGACGGTCTGTAAACACATAATCCTGCTTGTCCTGAAAAACTGTCAGGTACAAAGGCATGATGGATGGGAGGGCACATCAAAACAATAAGTCTGTAATGGAGCTGAAAACTTACAACTGTTCCAGTGAGTAGATGATATTTTTGTTAGAGGTGGTTTGAAAAGAAAGAATGCGAACATTTAATGTCCAAGCCATCTTGAGCACTTTAACTGTTCCATTTGTGCATTTCAACAGAGGACTGGGCTTGCTTCCACATGGAACCTGAAGATGATGCAAGTAGAGGCTTGGTGTCCTACAGGTGGTCCTGTGGCTGGCGCAGGAGGGAGGAATGGATTTATCATGTTGTAGGCACTGGGCTTAAACTCTGGTTTATATTCTTTGTCATGAAAATTTGCATTGATGCTGCTTCTGTGGGAAATCTCGCCACAAATCAACAGTGTCTGCTGTGGAGAAGGACTGAGCCCCTTCTTTTTCTTTCAAATACACTTTGTATCTTTTCTGTGCTGGACAAATTTTTTCTTTTCCTTTTCCTTTCCAAATTGTCATTCTGCCTAGCTGAATGAAATGAATGAGTTTTTTTTTTAAACATTTTGGGGAATTTATATTCTTTTTGCAAGTACAGAGTTTTAATCACATAAATAATTCACAACTCTCTGTCCAGACCAACATGTAAGTCTTCTTTTTACATACCATTTTAAGCCTACCTGGTAGGGGAGTAGGTCTGTTCTCAGCTGCTGCTGGAAGTGAGTGTGTGTGGCCAGCATGAACCTATTGTAAAGATAGTGTGTACAATCCTTGATGTGTGGTAGTTCAGGTGTGAGAAGTCTACCACACAGCAGGAAAGAGCTCTGTGCCCGTGTGCCACTTCGATAGTTGGACTGCAGTCAGAAAAGTATACTTATGACAAAGTCCCTTGTGAGGCAGTCCTGAAGGGAAAAGAGTTGCAGGAAGGCTGAACACTCTTCAAGAAGGAAATTCTAAAAGCTCAGGAGCAGGCCATTCCCACTGCCAAAAGATGTGCTGGCAGAGAAGATCAGTCTGATTGAATGGAGAACTCTGGCTAGAACTCAGTAAAAAAAGGAAAGTTTATCACCTTTGGAAGAAGGGGCAGGCAACTAACGAGACAATGGTATTGTGAGGTTATGAAGGGAAATAATTAGAGGAAAGCCCAGCTAGAATTTAATCTGTCTACTGCTGAAAATGACAATAAAAAATACTTCTATAAATACACTAGCAACTAGAAGAGGGCTAAGGAGAATCTCCATCTGACACATTCCGTGCCTTAATTAATGCCTCCCCGGATGGGGGAGAGTTTTAGCATCTTTGCCAGGAATTCAGGAGGCGAACGGGAACTTCAGCAGTCTCTGCTTTCAGATAGTTGCTTATTAAGTCTTATCAGAGAAGAAGAGTCACTTGTGTGACACAGACACAACACAGAGCAGAGAATGCAGGAGA
>VZTI01002268.1:176419-212613 GCA_013397865.1 Struthidea cinerea | reverse complement strand
CCCGGGGCAGGTAGGTGGGGGCCGGGGGGATCGGGGAACGAGCGGGGCTCTCACCTCCCTGCCCGGGCGGGGCGGGGACCCTTCCCCCTGTGCCCCTTCCCCTTATTCCCCCTCCCCTGTGTCCCTTCCCCTGGCGCCCCTCGGGGCTGTGCCCGCTCACGGCGCGCTCACCCCCGGGCACAGTCCGATCCCTTCACAGACCCTTCCCAGCGTAGCCCCCGACCCGGCTCCGGGCTGGACTCGATCCCTTTGCCCCCGCCTTCCCATCCCTTCGGTACCCCCGGCCCTCCTCGGGCAAGGGCGCGATCTCCTCCTGCCCCGCAGGACCCGATCCCCAGCCCCGCAGGGCAGAAGCTGAGAGGATCCCGTCCCTCTGCTGCGCCTCGCCATCGCAGCTCTGAGCTCTCCTGCCCCCCGCCAGGACCCCGCTCACGAACCAGAGCCCCCCGGGACCGGCTGGGGAAGGGGCACCGGGAGATGCCCACCCTCCCAGGGAGGGAGGTTCCAGCAGTCTCCATTGCCCTGCTGCAGTCAGACATGTGCCCTCCTCCTCCTCTTCCTCCTCCTTCTCCTGCTCCTGCCTGCAGCAGAGCCAGGCCTGGTTGTGGGAACACTTCCCACTCAACCCCAGCTCCTCTCCCGCTGCCCCTGCCTCCAGCCCGGGCGTGGGATCTATCCCGGGCCTCTCGGCCAGCCCGGGGTCCAGTTCCCACTTGGATGGGGTGTGTGGTTTGGTGGCAGGCAGCTCACACCCCTGCTCCACACAGCCTGGCCTCCTTGCACCGCAGGGCTACGTGGCCCTGCTCAGGGCTCTAAGGGGAGCTGCCAGCTTTGGGGGCTTCCCTGGGTCGTGTTTTCCTCTGTGGCTGTTCTTCACCTGTCTGTGATTTGTTTTTGCAGAGCTGGTCGAGGGGAATGTCGTACTGTCTCCACTCAGAAAGCCATTTGGATACTGGGCCAATTTACGTGCGTGAAAATGGGAAGCTGCACGTGGTAAATCCGGGTGCAGGCAGCGTACAGAATGTCACTCCCAAAACAAGACCTTTTAGTCTGTTTTCCAGAAGCTTTTCAGTGGAGCTTTGCATGAACAGGGAGGACGATAGGGCAAGGAGGCAGAGGACTGATCATTTCATCTTCACATACACTAAGGAGGGGAACCTCCGCTACTCGGCCAAGTCCCTCTTCAGCCTAGTGCTGGGTTACATTTCTGACAATGTTGACCACATTGACTCGTTGATTGGTTTCCCAGAGCAGATTGCTGAAAAGCTCTTTTCAGCAGCAGAAGCAAGACAAAAGTTCACAGAGCCAGTGACGGGACTGAGAGCTCTGCAGAAGTTCACTGAAGCCTATGGCAGTTTGGTGCTGTGCTCACTGTGCTTGCGGAACAGGTAAGTGTGTCCCCTAACAAATCTTGGCATCTGCCAGGGCTTTCTGCTAGCACACTTCAAGTTTCTCCTAAATTAAATTAAATAAAAATATATTTTGGGCTTATAACACCACCTAATTTTCATGGAATGCCCTGAGCCTTATCTGATTCTTGTGCTTGCTGCCTTTTGTCCCATCCCTTTCCTTCAAGTGCAGCTGCAGGTTTCATTTTAAGATACAAATCATAATACAGGTGCAACAGACTACATCTGTTTTAACCAACAGGGGATCTTAACGTGGAGGATTCAACCTGCAACTATTTTTTAACAATAATAATCAGCACTTCTGTGGCAACCCGTGTGCTTAGTGCCTTCTCAGGCATTTCATGGGATGTTTCTATAATTGCTGTTTAAAAGCTTTTTGACACACTTAGCTGACTGTACACATAAAATCCACCCTTGAAAATTGTTTGGGTTTACTAAGTATAAGCTTGCTGTCCTGTCTCATTTTGGGGGCTCAGAAGAAGATATAGACTTGTGGGTAAGTTGCAGGTTTTGAAACCAAGCAGATTTTACCTTAATTTATTGTTGTTGCCATCCCCATATTGAATGTACTTTAACAAGGTCCTGATTAGAGTCCAGCATTAGTTTTTCCATCTTCTCAGTGTCCACATCTTTCACTGAAAGAGTCTTGCCAAGTTTAAAACTGGTTTATGGTTTTAAAGCCTTGCTCCTATTGAAGTCTTTCCCAGTAATAGAACCCGTCTCTTCCATTCTGCACTTGAAAAAGGGATGGTTTATCCAGTTTAAAATCAAAGTACTGGCATATTCATGTGAAGTGCCAAGGGTGTTCTGAGCACAGTAGGAATGTTTGAGTAGAAGTCAATTATCCTTTGTTTTATCCTTTAAACCTACTCCCTTTTTATCTCTAGCACAGACAATTTTATGACCTTAATTTAGAAATTAAGCTACTTCTGGCATCTTTTGCCATGACAGAAAGCTGAGTTAAGTATCAAGTCTTTGAAATCCAGGAAGTAAGGCATTAAGGCACTTTCTGATGAATTTTATTTCTAAAAGAGCCCACTCTCCTCTCCAGAACCCCCCTGAGCTAGTAATCTCTCTCAAGAACTGGCTTGTGCTCTGACTGTATGTAGTGCTTTTTGCAGAGCCAAATGGCACAGCAAAGGGTTTTGGGGGGTGGTTTGATGGGGAAACTTACACTGGGAGGATATTAAGGTCCCCTTATTTGCATGGACTAAGAGGTGTTCCTGGAGGGATCAAATTAATAATCACCCCCAGTTCATGCAGCGAAGATGCTGACCTCAGGGTGTGTCTTGCCGTGGGGAACATGAGGTAAATTCGGGAGAGATCAGTGAATTTGGAGCTTGTCTTGCCACAGGGACAGCAAGAGGTGACTGCAGGGGAGGTATTGAGGGCTACGTGCTCATTACTGCATACTCATGCCTGCCATTCTTCAGTGGTTTGTTCCCATCTCTAAACCTCCTACTGAATAGCTCCAGCACAGATGTTTGCGTGGCTGCTGAGTGAATCAGACCAGGGAACCAACACAGCTAAAAAAATAACCCACTGAGGAACTGCTGCCCGGGGTGTAACCACAGCTCTGGACAGTCCTGGACTTTTACCCTGGTCATGTATTTTATTGACATATATAAAAAGTAAAATTTTGCCACTGACAAGCTATCCTGTCCTGTTTAAAATCCACATTTGAATGTGGGTTTGTCTATACCCTTCCTAGACACTGCTCTTCCTAGGAAGAGCAGTTTGTGAAGCTGACTTATGATAAACTGGGCTGTTTTGCATTATTCTGAAATAATACAACAGTAATCTGTAAAGAAGCTCCTAATAGCAATATTTGCAAGTCGAAGTCTTGCTAGTCCAATTTTTTGCATCAAAGCAAAACCATGCCAGTGATTTAAGGAGAAAACTGGGAGTTCAGACATGTTGTGTGCCAGCTGCACATAAAGAGGTACTTAGTGCAGCTGGGTAATTTCTGTCAATTTTCAGTTAGATACTGAGCAGAAGCGAGTGCATTGTGCTTATGACACTTGAGGATATAGACACCTTCTTATGTGCCTGAGCACTGATGGGGTTTTTTTTGGCTTTGCAGATACCTGGTTATCTCTGAAAAGCTTGAAGAAATTAAGTCTTTCCGGGAGCTGACGTGTTTGGATCTCTCCTGCTGTAAACTTGGAGATGAACATGAGCTGCTGGAACACCTCACCAAAGAGGCCCTGTCTAGGTACCAATTTCTTGAGCTAAAAATGACACTTTCTTTCCTACCACTAAGCAGTTCAAAGAATCAGGCTGAGACTTTAAAGGGAAGTTTCACAGGCTGCAGAGTGTAAGGTGGAAGATTTTGGTTGTTCATAAAACCTGTTCTGGAAGTAAACAAAATACAGAATTTATTGTACACAAGTACATAAATCATAAAAAGAATCATAAAAAGTACTAAAAATACGCAAGATAATTTACTGTCTCGTGTTTTTAAATCAGCGTTTTACAATTTTCGTTGGCTGGGTAAAAATTGTATCTTAAGCATTTCGAAGAGTTTTACACTTACGTTTCCTTTTCTCAAGGGGGAACTTTATCAGCCAAATTTTTAACGAAACTAGTGTTCTAGATGAAGATTTCTGCAAGGAGGAGGTTCAATATTTGGTTAGTTAACATCTCAAATCAGCAAATTTTCTAATTTTGTTTGCTCCTAAAGAACGACAAGTAGAGAATTTTGGAAACCATAAGTAGGATGACTGCTAATTGAGGATATTATGTTGCTGTAAGATTTTGGTGCATTTTGCATCAAGGTTTTGTCTTGAAGTGCTCTGAAGAAAGCACTTTAGTGCGATATTTTTTCCTGAGTTTTGTTAATCTATGTTATAATACCTCATTATTTTCTTAAAATCATTGCTGTATCACTTATCAAATCTGTCCTCGCTCATTTTGCCAGGCATTTTTCTTAGTTTTGAGTGCATTTCAGTTTGGCAGCCTTGGTATAAAGAACTTCAGGGTATAAAGAAGCTTATTGTCTCTGTTGGCAAATGTTTGGCTCTAGGATCAGTTTGTCACTGGGGCTGTGGGAAGAGCTGCTCAAGTAGTGCTTCTGTTCAGCTAGCAGGGAAATATAAAGATATTTGTTAGTCCTGCTAACCCAGGTTCCTTTCTCACTGCTTTTTACAGTGAGCCTGTAGGGGTTGGCACAGGACGACCCTTCTGACCCAGAGTTTTAGGACATTTTGCACAACTGTCTGAAAAAATGCCCATAAGCTACACATTTGTGTCTCTCCTGCCAGTGTGAAAAGGCTTCTCCTGAAGGACAACTCCCTGTCAGATGCCGGCCTGCGCAGGATGACAGCGCCCGTCCGTGTGCTGAAAAAGGGGCTTGAGAATCTGCTGGTGCTGGACTTGTCCTGTAAGGGCTTCATGTTTCATAACAGAAAGAACCTGTGTCCTTTCTGATAAAGAATTTATCCTCCTTAGTACTGAAGCATTATAATTAATTTGTTGATTGCCATGAGCCAAGTGCTCAACCCCAGATTTCACCAGCAACCTGCCAGAAGGCATAGGGCACACCTGGGGTCTCAGGAATTTGCTACTTACATAAATATTTTTAGTAGTTTGAGAATTGGTATTGTAAATATTTGTATTTTGCTAATTAGAGAGGAAAAGTCAGTCTTGTTCCAGTATTAGCTTTTGGAACAAATACTTCCTTGGTATTTTGATCATCTTTTTCCACATCATGCAGCTTAATTAACTTTACTTGGCCTCACAGGTAACCCTAAAATCACAGATGTGGGAATTGGATACCTTCTTTCTTTCAAGAAATTGAATTGTTTGGACATTTCTGGGACAGGTCTCAAGGTAAAAATAATCAGAAAAAGTGTATTGGACAAGTGTAATAAAAGTTCTTGCCCTCTGACTGTGATATTTCCCTTTTTCCCAGGATGTTACTGCTGTCATTAAGCGGCTCCAAATGCAGATAGGCCTGGTTCACTCAAAAGTGCCTCTGAAAGAATTTGATCACAGTAACTGCAAAACAGAAGGATGGGCAGAACAGGTAAGGGGGGGTTAAATCTGTTTTACTCTCTAAAAATTTGCCTCACAGAGCACGAAATCGCTGAACAGGAAAGAACAAGGGATGGAGTTGTTTCAAATGATATTTCTGTAATTTTTTTTTTAACTCCTTCATCTGTTCTTTCAGACAGTTCTGCAGTGGGAACAGGCAGTTACGGAGGCCATGAAGCCCCAGGACAACCTGAGATCCAGAGCAGCAGCTCTTCGCTTCTGTACGTAACTGCATGGACACCACAGAGCTGATTTATTTTCTTTTCTGTGGGGAGTACTTCCATACTTTATGGGGTTTTAGTACAAATGGCATCTCAGCTGTGCAGTTTCAGCCCTTTGTGTAACTGCATTACAATGTACTTGAGTTTTTTTATTTGTTAGGCTGCTGGATAATTCAAGTACAGCACAGCAGCCTGCTTAGGGCAACATATAACAATTGAGTTTTTTCCTTAAAAATCTGAGTCCAAAACATAAATGATATTTTTTCCTCTGGACATTTCCAAGTTGGCTTGGCCAAAACAATTTATACCAGAAAGTTACACATTTTACAGGAGAATTCTGTTTTTCCCAAAATCTAAACTTCTTTGTTTTTTTGCTTGTAGATGGCAAGACACACAGAATAGAGGAAGTAGTCAAATGCACACTGGTGGAGGCAGAAACGAAAGCATCTGGAAACTTGCAGTTTTATAAGGAAAAAGTTCAAAACTGCCATTTACCTTTGAAAAAGGAGGTTGCAGGCAGCCCCGAATTAAAGAACAATAAAAAAAGAGCTTTGGCTGAACCAGAGAGAGAAAGGACTTCCAAACAGAAGCATCTGTGCCTCACTGTGGAGGACTGGGATTTGTTAAATACCTACTGAGTCAGAAAGAAGTGGGTCTTTTGTTTGTTGTTCTCTTGCTGATGACAGGATTTGGACATATTGAGAGGGAGCGACAAAGGAGACAAGTGCTGTTAAATCTGATTGCTGTGCCATGCCTGTGGGGTAACCTGTGCTGGGGGAGGGATAGCGACAAGAAGGTTGGTAATACTACTGTATATTTTCAATACATAATAATAATTTTTTCAAATAAAGTTTTTGTTGTCATCCTTAACTAACTCTTCTGATGAAGGTATTTTTCACCAGAACAGCTGGTCCCATCCCTGCTCCTCTCCTGCTTCTCGAGGGGCTGCACACTAATTGCTGCAGCTCATCTGAAATGAAGCTGCACTGGGCTTGTCAAGTGCCATGGGATGTTTACAGTGCTGCTAGAACAGAAACCTCAGCCTGAAAGCACCAGGCTGTGCTGATGGGGCTGTGGCAGAGGGAGGGAGCACAAAGGATAAGCACAGGCCTCTGGGGAGGGAGGCAGAGGCTGTAACACCTCGCCAACAGTTATTGCATGAGCCCAAAGTGGAACACAAGTCCCCTTCCTCATTTTAGCCCAGGACCTGAGAGCTGGAATGAGGTTACTGTAGAGATTATGCTCTGCAGTTGTAATATATTCTCCCTGACAAAAATTCACTGCATTTGAGATCATTCTGTGGTTTAAAACCCATTTTCAGCGTGCCTGCAATACACTTAACTGAACTTCCCCATCTGAAAACATTGAGGGGCATTTATGATTCAAATATGAGTTATGCAGATCAGCTGTAAAACACCTCGACACGCAGACCTGCTCTGTGTTGGTCTAGGCAGCTATAATGCTGCAGGTAACTGTTTATCATTGAATTCCTGCCCTGAGTGTTTCCATCAAAACTGGCTGAGGTGCACAGTGCCCATCATTGTCCTCTTAGGCCTCATGAGGCCAAGGGTTTTCTCCAGGTTTCCCCTCCTAGTGCTTCTTCAGAGGGTACCTTCCTTTTTACACTGTTGTTTACCATAATTCATCACCAAGAAAAGCAGCACATCCTTGGAAACCGTGAAGAGGCCAAGAAAATGAACTCCAGCTCAAAAGTGCATAAAGAACAAAACCCCTTTTTGGGGTTTCCCTTACTGCTGAATTTTCCTCAAAGAAGGACTACACACAAACAAAACCGGCACACTTGCATTCAAATCCTCGTTTCTTTTCCCAGAAACTCAAGGCTATTAATAGCTTCCCCTGACAACTACATCAGCTCTCTGCTGAGACAAATAATGGCACAAATTGTGACTCAAAACAGCGGCTCAACAGGGAGGAAGATGTGCAATCTTCCCCCTCAAGCTGCTTCTGGTGCAATTGCCACCACGGAATTTTTGGCCAGCCCTTCCACCATTGGAGATCTGCTGATCTGACCACAGAGAGATGCACATTTTTTTTACCAATCCCATTACCTGGGCCCTGTGCTGAGCATGAGGGTTCCTGTATTTTTTTTTAACAGCTCGTTAGTTCAATCCTTACTGCCCTGGGATAACATTTTACAGGCACAGAGAAAACAAGCCGTGCACCCTGGCCAGGCCTGGAGAGGGACAGGTGAATAAAAGTAGCTTTAACATTCCCCCCATGCAGAGTTTTGCCATCTCATTCCAGGTGAAGTGTGAGTCACAGTACTGTAAAGCTATTTATAAAAAGATCTCTCAGGTTTCCAGCTGTATCCCAGTGACAAATTAGAAGCAACATTCACCGCTGATCTGAGTTACGGTGACAGGCAGAGCTGCAGATCACAGGACAGAGCAGAAATGAGTGAACAGGGGTTTATTTTTAAATATCTATGACCTGGGGTGGCAATGGGAAAAAGATCACCTCATGCTTATTTCGGGCCTAGAAAAGTAAAAGTATTCACTGTCAGTGTGGGGTTTTCCTCAGAGACAATGTTTTAGACACAGATGAGATTTTCAAAGGAGCAGAGAAAACCTCATCTTTCTTAAATTTCAGTGTCATGTCCATACCTATATCCTGAGGACTGCTTTGAAGGCTTGGCTGCCTGATCCTGCCTTGCTGGCAGAGGAACAAAACAAGCAGCAAACAGATCCAGTGTCATCCCACACCGCCCTGGGAGCAGCACTTGATTTTCTGCTGCTCTCTGCTCTGAGGCTGCGACTTCTTTTTCCTCCTTTCTTTGCCAACTTCAGTGAAACCTATCCCAGCTCCATGGCTGTTCTCAACCTGCTGCTGCACAACTGCACAGCCCTGCAGGTTATTTACTTGCTGGTTCCCTGCCCTGGCTGTCAGGGACAACTGCTCTGCCACAGGGACATGATTTATTCCCCAAAACCCTGAAACTTCTCCAGTTTCCCTTGCCATTACACTCTCTGTGTAGTTCTTTATGGTTTGAGAAGAGAGCAGGAGGTGGCCTGAGCAGGAGCTCCCCATGGTGTTACCCCCAGCACAGCATTCCCAAGGAGCATCAACACAGAGCCCTCAAAGTCACTGCTGAAACCACCTGCAGATGTGTTTTGAACACAAATAGAAGCTTCTCCTCCTGCCAGTGAAGATGTGTTGGAGGCTCACCTCACCCAGCTCTGCTCCTCGGGGCAGGTCTCAGTGTCCCTCACATGGCTGCCTGCAGAGGCCCCAGCACATCCATAGAGGAGAAACCCCGGCCCAGGGCTGTGCCAGCAGTGGCTGCTGCAGGGTCTCCAGCACAGCACAGCATCGAGTCAGCGCTGCCCATTGCAGGAAATGCTCACCTTCCCACGGCAGCAGATTCCTGGGAGCTGTCCCACAGACAGTGTCCAGCCCAGGGCTGCCCTCGGTCCCTGGTCAGTGTCACTGCACTGCTGGGGAGGATTTGCTTGGGCTGGAGCTTCCCAAGCGGGTGGCAGAGCAGGACCCCAAGGCTCCAGGGTGACGTGTGGGAAGCACCCTGCTGTCCCCAGCAGGGATGGGTGCCAGGATTCAGGGTGTGCAGACGAACTCGTCGGACCAGCCCAGGCAGTGCTGGATGCCATCCCGGCACAGCCTCCTGGGGATGCAGGAGCAGAACTCGTAGTGCACAGGGCTGCAGCTCCACCACTCCCACCCGCACGGCGGGCAGGCGGCCACTGGGAAGGATGGAAAACAGGGAACTGAAATGCTTCTGCTGCACTGACCCCCTCCCTCCTTCCTTACATGGGTAAAACCCTTTCATCCCCCAGCAGAAAAGCCACTGTGACAACTCTGCGACTGTGAGCCCACCAAAGAAGACACAGGTTTGGTGCTACTCGTGGGAGACAACCAGAGTGTGACATTGCAATGACCTTCATGGCAGACAGGCCAACTGTAATTCTTTTTTTCCCCCAAACTATGGAGCTTACTTAGGAGCAAACCTGCTGCTCATTTTAGCAAGAGGGGGATCTCGATGGCTTTGAAGCTGCTGAGACTCAGCTCCCGCCCAGCTCGGGGATGCACCCATCTGCTGACCAGCTACCAAAGGCCAGAATGAATGGTCACTACCGACTACAGCTACACATCCTGATGAAACTCTTCCACATCAGCAAGCCACAGAGGAGGAGCAACTTTTGGGACCGGGAGCAAAGCGTGGAGCCTTTCCCCTCTCAGTTGCCACCAGGCTTTGATGCAGAAGCCTTGGCAGCCGGTGGGAATGAGCCTGCATGGTTGTTACTCACACCCTATCCCAGCTAGTCTGTGTTTTAGTGGTGGATGCCAGCCTCCAGGCATTTCCAGCAGCATCCACGAGCACCACACCTGTACAGCCTGCTGCAATCCATCAGCAGAAAAGGCAGGAGCCAGCAAACAGACTTACAGCTCCCCATCTCGTCAGAGCAGTCCCCGCAGTCGTTCATCCCGTTACACCTCTGGTCAGCATAGACCCAGGATCTGGGGTTACTGCAGTGGAAAACCAGGTATCCTGGGAGGCTGTGGGGCAAGTCACCTGCAAGGGCACACACACAGGACGTGCTTAACTCCACCAGGCACAGACACACCGGCTAAAATGGGGATGGCACACACCAAAGGCTGCTGTCAGGACACTTCCCCTGCAGCATCAAATGAACACGAAGAAAGGGGGAAGCTCTGTCGTCGAACACAGGAAGTCTGCCCCAGGTTTCTGCTTTATTTAGTTTTTCCCAGGGTGACTGAACAGTAAATTAGCCATGTAGGCATACAGCTTCACTGATGGAGGAAAACTACAGCATGGTTTTAAAAAAAAACCCTAAGAAGATCAGAGAAGCTTGGAGTCTTTGATTCCTGGCATTCCTGCTAGGTTTTGGGCAGTGCCATCTCTCAGCATCTGCCTTACAAAGGCTCTACCAGGCTTATCTGCTCACTTAGGCGGCCGGAAGCACGGACCAGGATTAGAGAAACCCTGGCTGCTGTCTCACAACTGGAAGAGCAGTGCAGGGGGGATGCTCACAACAAAACCACTCACCACAGAGCTGCTCCTGCTCATCCTCTCCGTTCCTGCAGTTGCTGACCCTGTCACAGACCCAGCTGGCTGGGACACAGGTCACTCTGTCATCACACAAGAAGCCTGTCCGGTTATTGGGGGCTGTGCAGAAGCGGTTCACTGAGGGGAAAGCAAGAAAACCTTTATTTTCCAGCATTTTTATGATACGAGGAATAGATCAAGGGGAGTAAAGGGGGAGTTTCTGAAATTAATTTTTTGTTCTGGAAATCACCAGGGGCCAGGATTAATCTCTGGTAGGTTCGTGGCAGAGTCTGAAAACCACACCAGTAGTCTAAAGTATGGCAGTGCTTCCCAGAGTTATCCCAGCCCGACGGAGCAGGACAGCAGAGCCAGGGAACGGCTGGTGGCCACTTGGGCTGTGCAAAGCTGGCACAGCCCCCCCCACCCCTTTCCTTCCTCCTGGTCTGTGCTGGAGAGCCCCACTAAACACACAGTGATGGACACGAGGGCTGTGCTCACGCAGCATCATTTCTGCCTCCCTTACCAAAAAAATAACCACTCTTGGGATACAACCTGGTGCCCGTGGCTGGAGTGCCAGTGCCAGTCCCAAGGCCAGGGCGGCCGCGAGGATGAGCAGTGCCACGGCAGAGATGCAGAGGTGTCTCCGTGTGCAGCCACCGCATGGAGGGCAGCGGCCTGGGGGAGGCAAGAGAGAGAGGTGAGGGGCTGGGGAAGGGTCTGGGGTATTTCAGAGGGGAACAGTGCAGGGACATGAGGCTGATGTTTTGGGGTCTCTGCATGCAAGACTGGTGTGGGCTGCTGGGGTTTAGGGGTTGATAGTTGAGTTTAAAGAGCCAAACTCCAACATTAAACACCTCCTCACAGGGAATTTTGCTGCTTGCAGTGTGGAAGAACCTGTGCCGCCGTTACAGAGCGCCAGGATTGAATGGCACAAATGCCACATCTCCATCGGAGCTCATCCTGTGGACTTGGATGCAGAAGGATGAAGGCCAAGCCTCTGCCCAACCCTGCGGGACAGCAGTGACACCGAAACACAAGGCAAGTGGGTGTAAGGCTGGGGAAGGTGCCCCCCCAGAGCCCACAACAAAACTCCTCAGGAAGTAAGATTTCATTTTACAGCACTTCAGCCTTTCTGCCCCAACCAGGACTCACACTCCCACGGAATGAAGCTGGACTATCAGCACAAAATGGTGAGAAAGGACTGAAGAGCTTCCCTTTCCCTCCCTAACAACATCTCCACGACACAGCAACCTTCCAGGGACTCCAGCTTTCAGAAAGTCAGGTACATAAATCAAACCAACTACAGAAGCTGAAGGGCCAAACCCACAGTCATTGCAACACAATGGCAGCACATGTAGGAGCGACGCCAGGCACCCACCCTCACCTCAGCAACCTGCACCTGGAGCCTTGCCTCTAAACCAACAGGGTATTTTCCTCCATTCCTTCATGTTCCCACATCAATAGCAAAAAATATCAGTGTGGTCATCTCAGAAACATGTAACCAGTCACTTAAGACAATCCTGCCTTTGTAATTGATTGTGGTGTATCTGAACGTAAAAATCTTTAATTATAACTTAAAAAAAGCTTTCAGGAACTCAAAGAACTTTTAAGTCAGAACTTGTCTTAGCTGTGCTTTGTGTTTACTTAGTTGTTTCAGTGTTCAAACTCAAGGGAAGGCACAACCTTTGCTCAACAGCAAAAGGATCCTGATTCCGGCAACCTCCCCCTCTGCCGCGCTCGAGCAGGAGCCAAACAGAACATTTCAGCTCAGAAGAGAAATGGTGAATTACAGCATGTCTGTGGCTACAAAACACCTCTGACCAGAGAGCACAACAATTACAAACAGACTTGAGTAGAAAATAATGGCAGTGATGAAATGTGGCAACCTGATCTACAGGCTTGCTATTTGATTCTGCTTGATCTCATCTTGTCCTTCAGAGTATAGGCAACATTTGCAGAAGTTTGGCTACTAAGACACATGGAAAGCCCACAGCAAGCTCATTATGACAGACAAGGATCACCTATCATACCACTATACATATGACTGCCAGCTCCAGGCCAACACAGAACAGCTGAAGTTTATTAATTTTATAGTCTGGATATTTCACTACACACAAAAGGAGGAAAATCAGTCCAAACAGACCATAAATACTGGTTGTATTTTACATTACATCAATAGTTTCAATTGACTTATACTTTGATAGTAGAACTCTATTTTATTCATTACCTCTTTCTCCAGAGAAGGACTGTGTTGAACCAAAAGTAGCTATATCACCGTTTCTCTAGAAGGAAAGGGATAAAAGGTTGTTTACAGAATCCCACAGCCACACAAACTTTGCCTTTCTAGTTCTCACACCATCTTACCCAGGAATACACCATGTACTCCTTTATTATTACATACAAGCAAAAATTGCCTTGGTGGAAACGTGACCCAGCTTTAATTCCCAAAACAATTGATCACATCACCTTTTAAACCTTAATCACCTATTTGTAAAACAAACACTAACCAAGTCCAGCGCTTTATATCAACACTTCTCTTTCGTACAAAGTTAAGCAGAAGCAACTCAAAATCTCAGAGAAAGCAGTGATAAAGAGGTCAGGC
Source organism: Struthidea cinerea (assembly GCA_013397865.1). Classification (NCBI taxonomy): domain Eukaryota; kingdom Metazoa; phylum Chordata; class Aves; order Passeriformes; family Corcoracidae; genus Struthidea; species Struthidea cinerea. The sequence continues at coordinate 199,302 of VZTI01002268.1, read as the reverse complement.
AAACAGCACTATCAAGAACACAAGTACTTCAGAGAACAGCTATTTAGAGGATTTTTCTGAGGGAAAAATCCTACATACCTGGGGATGAGTTTTGTTCATGCTTTCCAGAGCTCCAGGGCCCGCAGGGAGTTCTCTGCACCTCAGCAGGAGCGATGTTACCGGGATACAAACCCAACAGAGGCAGGAGAGCAAGGAGAGCACTGCACAGACAGGAGGGGACTGGCAGGGCAGTGCTGAGCCTCTGCTCCAGCCCTCAATGAAAGTCAACCACAAACTCTGGCATTCTTGTGTCACAGTTTCACAACAAGGTTCAGACAACTCATAACGCAAACAGAGTTCGGAAGCTGAGAGCCCTGCTGAGTGTTCGGAAGAGGAACGCTCACCTCTAGCTCATGCTGACTGCACTAGCCCCAGCACCAGCCAGGGAAAAGCCCCTTTCACAATGAAGGCTTGAGGGAAGAGAGTCTGCTCCTCTTCATGAAAGTCTCCTTTCTCCACACCTCCTCCCCAAGACAGAGCTGTGACACTGCCCTTGTGGCAGCACCAGCCCAGGCTCCTGCCAGATGATGAGATCTCAGGAGAGCTGTGCAGGATGCAACCATCTGGAACAGCTTCCTTGCTTGGGCAACGAGCACAGGCACAGGAAATCCTCCAGGGTCCTCTTTTACTTGTGTGCTTGAATTTCCAGGCCCGCAGGAAGTCTTAGCACCTCAGCCTGCAGCAAACACGAAGTTACAAATACATTGCAGCCTTCTAAGCTGGCTGCAGGTCTCGGCACAGCACATGCAGAGGGGTTTTACAGCTTCAAGGATGAAATTTCATGAGCAGGCAGCTTTTCTGTGGGGGTAGTGGGGAGAAAAAGCACCAGCATAAAGTTTTTGAGGAGCCCGTGTTGTTCTTGCAAGAGTTTACTAAGAGCCCTATGTAAGAGCCAGGCCAAGCAGGCCAGCTAAGCATACCCTGCAAAACAATCTACAATGAAGAGTTTAAAATGTGGAATAAACCCACTCTTGGAGACAAACGTCCATCTGAGATGTCCAGATGTCCCACGCTGGGGAAGGGTCTGGAACACCCATGAAGGAGGGAGCTGGGGGATTTTAGCCTGGAGAAAAGGAGGCTCAGAGGGACCTTCTCACTCTTTTCAACTCACTGAAAAGAGGTTGGAGCCAGGTGGGGGTTGGGCTCTTCTCCCAATTAACAAGCAACAGGACAAGAGGAATCAGCCTCAAGTTGCACCAGAGAAGGTTTAGATTGGACAGCAGAAAAAAATTTCTTTACTGAAAGAGTTGTCAGGCATTGGATCAGGCTGCCCAGGGCACTGGTGGAGTAACTACCCCTAAAGCCATGTGGATGTGGCACTTGGGAACATGGGTTACTGGTGGCATTGGCAGTACTGGGGGAGTGGTTGGACTCATTCTTGGAGGTCTTTTCCAAGCTAAAAAATTCCGTGATTCTACAGCCTGACATCTACCACCATCTGTTTCCTGCTCCGGGATTATCAAGCTCAGCTGTAGCCAACCAGGCAGTTGGATTTTAGAGCAGTTACCCCACATAAAAGACTGCTTAGAGTTCAGAAAAATGAATTCATGACAGTGAGGTAAGAAACATAAGCAAGCTTTTCTGAAGTCTAAAAAAAATGTTTTAAAAAAAAATTGCCAAAGATCAGAAAAGCTGAAGAGGCAGCAAATATTAAGGTATCCAATATGATATGTTATTGTTAATTCTAGCACCTAAAAAACCCCCAATTTCCTCCAAATGTACCTTGGCTATTTCTGCCAGCTGTGAACTGCACACATTAAAGAGGGTTACCTCATTTGTGTCCAGAGGATTCCATTCTAAATCTGATACAGGTTCAGTTGAACACATGCCTAAAGAGAATATAAAATGCTTTTCCTCCTGCAATTTCAATAATTTAAGGCCCTTCATTTAAACAGTGGTTTTGAGCAGAGATCAAACCCAAATCACAGCCTCTGAAAATGGAGATGTCAGTAAGTCAAACATTTGACAAAAAATGAATAGGAAATGACATTTTGCAAAGCCAAATGCCAAGACAGCTTAAAGAGTCCATTTAGATTAGAAATCCTGAGAAACAGTTCAATTGCTTGCTAGTTATCTGATTTTACTGAGGGAAGATCTTTTGACAAGTTTACAAATACAACACTTACCAAATTCCTCAGGCTCTGGCTGGCTCTGGACACAGCAGTGCCAAGCGCCAGAGTGCCACAGGCACAGAGCTCTCTGTGACCCAAGAGCACATTGCTGAATCACTGGCTGCACTGCACAGATACTCAGCTGAAATGTCATTAAACAGCAAACAAAAGACAAAACACCCAATGAAAGCACAAGTTGTTTGCTTAACTCGAGCCCAGGGCTGTAAGCAATGGAGTTTTGAAGAGAAAGTTTTGTGAAATCAAGTCATCAGCCTAACAGAGGTTGTACTGTCCACGCTGGAACAAGCAAAGAGCCACGTCTGCACAGAGCTGCTCCCTCTGCAACCACGGGTAATGGTAAAGAAAAACATTTTAACAGACTTGCAAACATTTCCATGAGCTGTTCAGTTCGAAAAATGGGGATTGCTGAAGTCTCTTCTGGAAATCCCAAACACCACAGTGCTAAGAAGATAGGCACTAATCCCTGAAGTAAAGCCAGCATTGGCAGAGTAATTGCTGAACAGGGTTGCACACAGCAGATCTGAGCTCTGCCATCGCCAGCAGAGCGGGGCCGTGCTGGGCTTTGCCTGCGCCAGCAGAAACACGGCTGAATCGCTGCTGCAAAATCCCTGACAGGGGATCTCCTGTCCCTGCCAAGGGAGCAGTGTCCCCAGACACCACCCTGCCCCTGCTCACAGCAATGACACCTACACAGAGGGCAAAGGCTGCCGGCACCCAAATTTCTGGGCTGTCCCACTGAAGAGTTCGGCATGAAGAGGTACCGCTACTTTAACTCAGACTGCAGTTCCTGCAGGCTGATAGAAACCTGCTCAAAACAAACATCCTTAACGGGCTGAAAGCTCCCGACAGCCACACCGTTGGAGCTGCTGGGCTGGGGTCCGCACATTCCTGCCTGATGGCCCCTGCAAGGCCCCATCAGCTGCAGTCACACAACCATCTGCTCACAGACAAGTTGGGAACGACCACTGAGCCGGGTTTAAGTAAGGGAACACAGCACTGTAGCACCCAGAATCTCCACAGTTCTTCAGTACATTGTTTTAAACCTTCGAGGGAATTCTGTCTAATCAACAAAGAGATGACAGTGAATTGGAGACCATGCATTCTCGCCAGCACTCACTTAGACACCCTAAAAGAAATCACCGACACCCCCAACTTGCCAACACTGTGGGAACCAGCATATAATAAGATCCACAAAAAACAGGTTAGACATGCGGGACATTGTTAGTTGTTGTTGCTGTGTTAGTGAATCACACAGCAAAATCAGGTCACGTTGCCCACGAGAGGAAGGCTACGGACAGGCTTTCACACTGAGCCTGTTGTGGTCAATAATTAACCATAGCAAAAAGCTATATAGTCAACATTTTCTATACAGTCAATTTTATTTGTCTGCTCTCATTTCTCAGGAATCAACTTGTTTCTGTAAATGAAGTTACAAGACCAGAATAGTTAATCAAGAACAGAAAGTAGAAGTTTTCAGAAAACACAAGTGCTAACTTTACAAGCAATTTAAGACTTAAAGGCTAAAGTTTGACAAAATAACTGACCGTGTTATGTTCTGCACGTGAAGGGATATGTCTGTAAATTTTAACAAAGTTTCCATCTTTCACAAGCTGAGTTCTAGCTTACAGTACCTCACAAATGCTTTCCACCTTGAATATTGCCACACCATAGAAAAAATATATTTCTATTTTTGGAGACAGGGTTGTTTGTGCATGGACATTAACAAGTACAAAAAAATTCAGCAGATAATTTTATAATATTTTCTCTTAACTACAACAGAAAGTGCAACACTAGAAAGGCATCTCCTGCCTACTTAAAATGTCTTATACCTTTACAAAGCTAACTCTGACTGTACACATTACATCCTAGAACACACAAGTAAGTTTGAAAGTGTCCTGGCAGAAGTATGGAAAGCATGCTTACAACTTTTGTAAGCAAAAAGACACATAGCAAACACCAGTGAAAAGTGATTATGCCTGGAAACAAACATAAATTCATATCCGAATGTCTGAGTCTTCTCTACTAGCTGAAAACAAAATCCCATGACATTTGTTGATTCTGCAACTTTATTTGCATTTAAAGACTGGCTGCTAAGCTTCTCATCTGAAGAACCACCACAATCAATCAGGAGTTGCTAGCTCTGTTAGAATTAGTCTATCGGATCCAATGGATTTAAATTGCAGATTGATCCAGATTGACTTTTGTAGGAAGAGGTCCTGCTTCTTCATGTTCCTCAGTCTTGCATCTAACCACAACAAGTGCAGAGGGTGGGTATCTGTTGAGTTTTTGCTCATTCATGTATTCCAAATCTCCGTAGATGCTCAGCTTCTGAAACATTTAAACAAGTTACTTTAAGACAAAATACTGTGAATAAAATTAATTTCAGTATGCAGCTGCATTCCAGGCTCTGATGGCTGCAGCCCTGCAACACAAGCAAACCCAGGCTTTCTGTAACATCTGAAATTCATGGCTAGAACTGGACTTGCATCCAGAAGAAACGTATTAAATCTGCCAGAACAAAGGCAGACACAGTGTTTGTGTAACAGCTCCTTTGGTGTGCAAACACTGTGAGCCAGGACTCTCTGGGCACTGGGAGAGTGCCTGTGCCCCTCGATCAGACTCTCTGCACCCACCAATACTGTGCTGTCACACTGTTCTCACTGTTGATCCTCCCACATTAAACCCATACTGGGTCCCCCCTACACCACCCAGCCCTCAGAACAGCTTCATTCCCAGAGAAAGGAGAATCAGCCTCCATTTGTTCAGAGCAATCTGAAGGTTGTTGAGAGTAGAGCACTACAAACCAAAAGACATCATGTCTGAGTAAAGCTCAGAGCTCCTGTGAGCCACAGGAATGAGCAAGAATGCTCAGCTATAAAATCATCATTTAAATAAACAAAATTGGTTTGCCAATTCTCCCACAGCCCCAAAATAAAAAAACCCTCTTTCTAACTGAACCTCCCCCAAATATTTCTTAGTCTCTAGACAGCTGTAACATAAAAGCAATATAATGAATAAATTCGAAATACTGTAGTTCTGAAATGCAGTACCTCAGATGGAACATACTGCTCTACAGCTGTAGCTACAGTTGCACAACAAATCCAGAGCAGCACCAGCACTGACAGGACGAGCGTAGTGGTTAAAATCCAACTGGAATTTCTGAAATGAGAAGAATGTTGATAGATTTTATAGACTGAATACAAGACAGTGGACTCTAAAAAGTTTGGCTCATTTTTGACTGCCTTTCCTGCCAATTCATTAGTCTCTGGCTCTTCCAGCTACACAGCCCACTGCAGACTCCTAGGTACTCTAATGCCTCTGATACCACAAAAGACTTGCTGGATTCTGTTACTGGGCCCTAATCATCCTCCTGTTTACAGATTGAAAAAACTCGTTTTTCTGTTATGCATCTGGAGGGCAATTCACTGATCCTGCATGTGTAAGCTTTTAAGGACAAAGTGAAAAAGGTTTAATAAATACATACTGGGTATTTTCAGCCTGGAAACAAGACATAGCAGTGTGCTACATAACACAATCCCAAGTAAGTGCTTTGCCCTAGAACACATCCAGAGCTAATGAACAGGCAAAACACAGTATTGATTAAACAGTTCCCAGAACACACTCGAAAAACAGTGCAGGAAATTATCAATATGTTGTTCACTTGAAATGGAAAGGAAAAATCAAAGTTAGCAGGACAGTCTGCACAAAACACGGGTCCAGCACAGCAAAGCAGTCAGATACGAAATTGTGATGCTGTGCATCCTGAGCCTACAGACGTGGAGACCTTGAGACATCCCAAGAGTGCTGCACACACAGAGGAAAGGCCTTTACCCTCCTCAGTGGGCACAGACATCCCAGGACATACGTACATGGAAAGACACTTGAAGAAGCTGTCGTTTGCTCGCTCCTCGAAGAGTCCCCGGAATGTCTGTGAGCTCCCTGGACGTCCGTCTGCTGAGGAAAACAGCAAAACAGAGGTCAGGAGAGCAAGGACAGGGAAAAGCCAAACCCCACACACTGTCTGTACAGACAGCGTAAAGGAAGCTTTTAAAACAGCCCCAGCTTGCAGGTTTCCATTTCCAGCAGAGCTTGGGTTCTACCACACTTTGCCAAGTGTACACAGTGCACTCTGCACAGTAAATAATTACATTGTAGCTTTATAAAAATTTGCTTTCATATGCCACGTGTAACTTCATTTTTTTAATCTGCAGGACAGGGAACATTTGCATTTACTCTTCCAAAACACAAAGAACAACTTACAGGCTGTTTTACTCAGCGACAAGGATCCTCTTGTATCTCCGGTTTCCTGGTCAAGCTGTGGAATATACTGCACTTCTGGCTTTGACTAAAACAAAATAAGGAGTTAGGAGATCCTGCTAGAAAGCTTCCACCGATTTTGATAATTTACATTTTCACAACTATTACAGAAATTAACCTTAAGACATGCTCCATTCTTTTAAGTTTGAATTTTAAAATGGCCCTAAAGGCAGTGAAATACCAGGAAAAACAAAACACTTTTGATGGTGCTCTACAGTCTTTGGCTGGAAGGAGCAGAGTTGAAGTCAGCAGCCAGGACACCTTAATCTCAATGAAAAAAGGAAGCACCTGGAATATGACAATTTTGCCATCATCTGCTTGAAGGTAGAAAGTCCATGAGGATGTTATGAAGCTCTGAGCTGAGTCCATCATGTCACTCCAGAATGATCTCACCAGTGTCAGAGGAAAGAGGAGATGAATTCTTGGCATCAGGGACATTAGCTGGAAGCACAACATTAACATATTTTCCATTTGTTTTTATTTGAAAATGACAGAAGTTAGGCTCTTGCTCACCCCTTGCCCCATGTCTAGATTTCAGTCCTTAGGAAGATTTATTTTCCATTTGAAGAAATTAAAAAATTTTAAAAAACACACTGAACAGAAACAAGTAGGTGCTATTTGAAAAACATGTCACCTACTTACTTGCTCTTGCCTTAACTCAGCAAATGGCAACTGGTTCTGGCATCCAAGATGGCAAGCATATTGTTCATCAGATTGGGAGTATGCTTCAGTACAGGCTGCAAGGGAGAAGTGCCTCAAATGAGATGATAAATTCTGCATTTTAGTTAAGAAAACATTCCCAGTATAAGTTGGATCAGAAACAAAGCAGCAGTTGACAATCCCATTTGCAGAGGAAGATTTGGCAATCCCAGGGTAGCATTTGCTCTGAGGTCTAATGACAGAATCAGAGCTTCAGCAGGGCAGGGGGTTGAAATCTGGCTGCAGTCAGAGCAAATGATCACCAGTGTTACCCTGGCTGAGCTCAGGGATGCAAGTTCTCATGGATCCTCCCACTGCCACTACAGCTTTCCTCTACACATCACATAAAACATCAGAGAACAGAGATGGAATCCTAAAGAGAACAGAGGGACCATCAGACCATTAAATCCCTTTGAGGTAACAGCAGAAGCCATGGTATCAAAGGAAAATCAAAGGAGCGTTTCCTGCTAATACAGAAACTGCACTCAAAGTATTATTATGGAATAATTTCTTATGAAAAAGGAAGCTAACTCTTTGTTTTACAGAGAGCTTCTATTAATTGCTCACTAGAGATCACAAAGACCAAGAAATCGAAAATATTTGGAGAGAATAATTTCATTTATTCTACCCATGGACAAATCAGGCAGATGATATACAGGCACAGCTCTCCTGCACAATTCTAAAGCTTACGTGGACAGTGTTGCAGAAGTACCTGAACTAAAGAATCAAACCAAGAAGCAACACAGAGGACAGGTGCTCTCCCAGTTTTCCAGAGGAACAAATGTACCATCATAAAGACTAAGAAGGTGGCAGGAAGCATGGCAGCAGCAGCTAAACATTTGAGTGTTCAGCTCACGGCACCTGAGCAGCCATTCCACGCCACAAGTGCCACCGAGTCAGCGTTTGCAGGAAGCACCAGAGACAGAATTGAGCAGATCAGCCAAGATGGATCTGCCAAGCACAGAACACTCGCTCAGGGCACCCACCAGCAGATTACAGAACATAAACCAGCAAAGACAACAGTCCCAGAAAGGGGAGTTAAACCAGAAATCAGCAACTGTTCCATTACTCTACATGTGCTCTATTGCTACGTTACCCTGCTTTATGGCACTCTTTCGTGTATGGTTTGACAACTACACTGACAGGCTGTATCACAGCTACACACAATGTGACAGACTGGAGCATTTGCCCATTTCTGGAGTATTTAGTGCAGTTTTGTAACACATCAGCATCTTTCCATGTCAGGCTTCTGCTTTCCTACCTGAGCTGGCCACAAGCTCTCTTGCTTTGATGCGCTACTGAAAGGACAAAAGCCCTCCTTGAGTGCTGGCCTGGTGCTTGCTGGCAGTAAAGACAGGGAGTTCCTACCTTTTTTTTCTGAATAAAACAGTGAATCAGCTTCCTCAATATTATTGGAACAAAGTTCTATACAACTGCAAAACCACTGTTAATTAGCCTGTATCACTCATTCTCCCTGGAGGGATTTAAAGGTGTGGCACTTGGGGACGTGGTTTAGTGGTGGGCTTGGCAATGCTGGGGGAATGATGATCTTAAAAGTCTTTTCCAACTTAAATGATTCTATATTTCTTCTTCACTGTGAAATCTTTGCTCTAACACAGATAGCCTGAGAGAATTAGTAACCAGTACTTAAAGGCCTATTCCAAACAAAACGTGTACTTCATTCCCAAGGGTTTAGCTGCAGGGAAAGCTTAGGATGTAGCCTAGACCACAAGTTACAAGGCACATTAAGATCTGTGCTCTTGCTCCACTTAACAATTCACTTCTATACACAGATTTGCCAGGAATGGTAAATGGGACTGATTGTCACAGGGAATTATTAAAAGACAAGTGTTCATTTGCCTGGATTTCCCCCCAGGCATTTTGTGTTTTCTATGACAAACTGTTTATAGTAAAATGAAGTATTTCTAATTTATTTACAGAGACTGATGATACTTGAGAAGTTCAGGAAATCAGCAACACTAAGGAGAAACTCACAGAAAACAACCCTCCCCTGAGATTCTTTTAAAAATATCTTGTACATAGACTTTAAGAAGCTGTTAAACATCCCCAAAGCAACTCAAGGAATGCCACCAATTTAACACCACCCTTTCAGATACTGCAGCTCTCCCCTCCATTATGTCTCCATATGATGGGATGCTGAAGGGGCTCTGAGGGCTCACCAGAGTCGCATTCCTGTTTGGTCCGATTCAAATCGGCGCCATCGTCCACAAACTGACAGATGGAGAAGAGTCGGCAGCCCCGCTGGCAGGCATACAGCTCCTCTTCCTGGGGAGGCACAAGGACAGGCTTGCATCCCTCCAGTCCACAATAAATTGTCAGAAAACAAACATTTTTTTGTTGTTTGGTTGGGTGTTTTTGTGCTCCTTCCCTCCACCAGACCTACAACCCAGCTCAAGGTGACACGGGACGACCTGAAATAAACCCAAGCCAAGCAGCGCTAACAACCTCTGGGTTTATTTCAATCAGAGCTTTTCCTTCTGCAGTGGGCAAACCTGGAACAGCAAATGCTATTTTGTAATTCCAGACACACAACTCACAAGCAAAATGAATTTTTTAGGAAGTGTTGTGTTTGAAATTAAGAGACAGTGCTGTAAAAGATTTATGGATGTTTAACCCTACAAAGAGTAGAAAATCTCCAATCGCAGAACTGAAATGGTAAAACCCAGCAAGAAAGGACAGAAAACTTCTGATTTTGACAGTGTAATACAATGTATCTAATCAGACTAACGACTCTAATCAGAACTACAACAGAACTATCAGAGATTATTTTCTAATGTCCTACACAGCATCCTGGTTATCTGCTTATTGCCAGTCCAGTTCCACAAACACAAATGTTTATTTATCATATTGAACTGAAGGGCAAAAGTGCTTCCTCACTGCCAACCATTAAAAGTAAGCAAATACAGAAATCCTACACCTAGTATTTATTCTGCCCACAGCACCAAGGGGATGGAACCAAAGCCTCTGTCCCCGGAGTGTCCCACCTCTGACCACACCCTGTCACTGACCCATGAATCAGAACTTCAAAGCCAGCAGCCACTCGAACTGCACAGGTGCAGAGCAGGCTCTGAATTAATTTAACAACAACCGAACACACAGCACCTCTTGTACAACCTGTTGTAAACGACCTGGCCGTGGTAACTGAGACCACGAGTTCACATGCTTTAAAGGCACAAGAGTAGAAAATTGTGAATATAAATTAAAATTCAAGTCTAACACTGACAAGATGGGTGGTGCTGTCGCAGAAAACATCTTTTGTAAGTTGATATCCAGATAAATCAGTTCACAGATATATTTCCATGACAGTCTCAATGAAGTTTGTCTTATTTTCCAAGCACAACAAAACCAATTTCCTTCAATTTCACCAGCAATTTTGTGACAAACAGAACAAACAGAACAAACAGAACAAACAGAACAAACAGAACAAACATTAAACGTAAAGGAAGATGTGATTATACTAGTGAACAGCTCCAACAACACATAACAAAATTCATATTCAAAAAGCAAAGTGGCAAAATTCAAAGTGCAATAAAAATCACAGAAATATCAGCCCTCCTTGAACTTCAAGGGTCCTGCAAGAGAAACAAGAGCAATGCACCAAAACAAGCCATAAGTACACATGTAAATTTACTCGTATTCCACACAACTCCCTGTTCCTTCTTTCCATGGGGACACCAGTATCAGCTACAAAATCCAGCTGAATTCCACGGGGAAGCAGACAAAGCCCTGTTACCCGACCCTGGCACTGCTCCACTTGCCTTCTCCCTTCCTGCGAAATCCCAAATCTGGGGTAAGAGTTCCATCTGCTACACAGCTGCAGCTGATAATGAAGTTTATTGCCAACAAAGAACAAGGAAAGATGAGATTTTTGATCCCGGATTTTCCACGTTTAAGCCCATAGTTCAAAGCTGTACAAAGCATGAACCAACAGCAAAACTCCGGGGTATGAAATTAAATTCCTATCAGACACTGTTTCAGTATTTTATCATGAGATAAAAAATTCCCATGAAGGCTCTGACCAGCAACTTGTTTGTCATCATTTATGTTTCATCCTTCAACATCCAAGTGCCGCACTGGCGCCCTGACTCAGGATCTCTGCCCTGCCACAAACACAGCACTGTTTTAGTGCCCAAAATATGGAGCAGCCCAAGCCAAATTACAGCTGCCTTTTTAGGAACAGGAGGAAAAAACAAGAGCAGCAAAACGCCCAAAACCCACAAAAGCCCCAGCACTGACAAAGCTCTACTTTGACAACAGCGCTTCACTGGCAAGCGGCAGCCTGCCCATCTATTTCCATACTGAAGTATCTGTCTTTAGAGAAGAGACGGAGCTGCAAGGAGAGAGCGGCAAAGGAACGGCCGTGCCGGCCCCGGGGGAGGCGGAGGGAAGCGGCGCAGGTGCGGGGAAGGGCCCGCCCGTACCTTGGGGTAGGTGTGCAGGGGGTAGGTCAGCTGGCAGGCGCGGTGACACGACGCCGTATTGCCCAGCACGGAGTCGAATGCCTCGGAGGAGGCGGCGGGAAGCGATCCTGCGGCGGCTTCCGCCTGGATCACCAGGAACAGCGGCAGGAGCAGGAGGAGGACGGCGAGGCCTCCCTGCCGCACCGCCATCTTCGTCCCTCCGCCCCGGCACCGGCCGCCGGCAGCCTCTCGCGAGATGTGCCCGCGCCCCGCGCGGAGCCTGCTGGGAGGTGTAGTCCGCGCCGCGGGCCATCCCCGCTCATTCCATCGAGCCTCGCCCCGGCGGGCACTACCGTGCGGAAAGGACGAGGCAGCGGCACCGCCTCCCGCGCGGGGCCTGCTGGGAAGTGTTGTCCGCACCGTGAGGTACCCCCGGCCATCCCATAGGGCCTCGCCCCTGGTGGGAACTACCGGGCGGAAATGGTGGAGCGGCGGCGGCTTCCGTCAGGGAGGGCGGCAGGGCCGACATGGATCGGTTCGTGGTGCGCCGCGCCCGGGACCCGCAGAGCCCCCGCCGGGCCGCGCCCGGGCCTCGCGTCTGCCGGCAGGTCACCCTCGAGTCCCTCAAGGCAGGTCACCGGCGGGAGGGAGCGGGGGCACGGCCCGGCCTCCCGGGGCCGAGGAGGGTCCTCAGCCCGCGGCACCGTGTGCGGCACGGGCGGGGCAGCGCGGGGCAGCGGCGGAGGAGCGGTGTGTGAACGCCGGCTCTGCACCGAAATCTGTGCAGCGCTGGGGTGGGATCCTCGCAGGGAAGTGGTTATACAGGTGCAGAGGGCTCTGCTGCCTTGGAGGGGGCTCCGTGGGTTATAACTCGGCGTGGTGCAGGGTCAGGCTGGGCACACGATTCCAGGATAGCCCGGTGACACCGCCAGTTTCAGTATTTCCAGCTGGCTCTCTTCCCTCCCCAGCAAGGAAATCCCTCCAGTTCATTTAATGGACGTCTTGCATGAGACCCGCACAAGAGCTGAACCCCTCTTGGTCACCTGCTTGTAGAAACACAACAGCAAAACATTTGCTGCACCAAAAAGTTCATCGATGTGTGGCAGAAATCAAAAGAATGGTGCGTAAAGCACTGCAGTTGTCTGACCACTGCTGAATAAGATGCCTCACATCCAAAATATGAGACTTGCACTGTTTGCCGTCTGTTCTGTCAAGGTCTGTGGCAAGACCAGTGAAAAACGCTGCAACTGTGCAGTGTACTCAGGTCTGCATTCCTATTCCCTGATGCTTTGTTTCTCACCTTGCTGGCATTATTTTACTTTTGCAGTCAGTCAGAGTGGGATTCTAAGGATAATCAGCCACATCCCTCTTAATCCCTTTTCCCATTTAGAGACATTTATACAATGGATTCCTTAAATTCAGAACACTTCTAAGGAGACGTTTGCTGTTACGTGCCCAGAGTTTGGCAGACCAGGGTGAAGCCTCTCACTTTGCTTCCTGGTTACCAGAGTCTTGATTTGCAGGGGTTTTCTAATTCCAAGCAAGTACCCATCATATATTCCATGCCATGATCAATAATTCATGCATTGGTAACAGCCCCATTAGCTGAAATGAAGGCAGTGTCCTTATTTATCATAACAGTGTTCCACTTTCCTAATGGCTTTTCTCTTTCCCAGAGAGTTGTGGTCGTGGAAGACATAAAACGATGGAAGTCTATACTTGAGCTTCCTGGGCAACCAAAAGAGAACCTGATGGAAGCTTTGGAGGAGCTGAAGAAGAAAATACCTTCCAAGGAAGTGTTACTTTCCACTAAAATAGGTACATCTGGTCTATCTAAACTGTGAATATTAGGCTGTCTTGTGTCTGCTTGGCTTGTCAGTACACAAGAGATTAGTCTGGAAGCTTTTTAAGAAATGAGGAAATTGCTGCCAATGAAATATTGTTGATATCAAGCCTGCAGTTTTCACAGCTTGTACTGAAAAAGTCAGGTGTCCTCTGATTCCTCCCAGAAATACTGCATCACCCCTTTTGTGGTCAGAGTTTTGAAGAGCTCTTCTTGGTACCTGTGTGTTTTATTCCTTGTGCTGCCTGTCAGTGCTCATTTATCTGATTTGGCTGAATCCTCTGAAGGTGTGAGAAAATCTCCTCAGACTGGCTTCCTGCACCCTCATTCTGAGGAATCCCCGGCAGATGGGCGGCTCCGTGCAAATGGCACAGCCCGATGCCTGCCTCTTTTCCATAGGACTTGGGGGAGGGATAATGTGTGACCACATGGTCCCTGCCTTTCCTGAACAGGGAGAGCATCCCGGCCTTTGTTTGCCATCAGAGCGGCCGGATCTGTATTCACAGAGCCCTGGAAAAGGAGATGTGATCCGCCCCTTTCCCCATCCTTCTGATCTGTCGTTTCATTTGCTATGTTCAGCTTATTCAGGCTTTTCCCGGGATTTTTCCCAATGCCTGTCTGAATAGCGCCGGGCTGGAAGAGCCACTGAAGCCTAACAGTGACATCTCCTGGCCGACAGCACTCCTGGCCAGGGAAAAACACCCCTCTGGAAGCAGGAAGGTCCCTTTTGTCTCCTCGCAGGGGAAAGCCTCTTCTGCACTGCCAGGCCCTCTCGATGGGAAAGATTCTGCTTGGAGTCATGGTGGTGTTCACATGTTAAAGTGCTACAGCCCATCACCAGCAATATCTGCTTCCTTAAAGGGGTTTCCAATTAAAAACCAGCATTTTTTATAGGCCAAGCTTAAAAGCTTTCACCGGATCCAGGATCTCTGTGAAAAACTAGTGTAGCCCTGTGTTACATAAGTGTCGCTCCACACCTTGGTGCCTTGGGAAGGTGATTTTCACAATTCCTTGCTGATTTCTCAGGCTCCATGCTTAGCTCCTAGTCATTTTGTGTTTATGTTTGTGTCAATGCTGTGGTTGTTTTGCTGAGGCTGCCCGAGTTAAAAAAGTGTGTGGCTGCTTTGGCACCGATGTGATCTGGCTGGTGTCAGTTGTGTTTTTTCCCACCTGCCAGTCCCAAAGGAGCTGCTCCTGTTTTCCAGGTCACACCGTGAACAAGATGCGCAAACACCCCGACCCGGCCGTGTCCGGCCTCGCCAAGGACATTTACAGGGAGTGGCGAACCTTCATCAGGGACCACTCCAACAGGCCCTCCATTGAGGTCAGGAGCGACCCCAAAACCGAGGCTTTCAGGAAGAACGCTCGGAAGCTGCTCTGTGAAGCCCTGGAATTAGAGGTACAGTTCAGAGGCACTTGCCTGTGGCGCAAAAACTTCCTTCTTGTAGGAACAAGTTAAACCTTTTCCAGCCAGAGCTGCTGCCAAGCTGGTCCTGCCTGCAGAGTGGGGACAAGACCAGGTGATCTGCTCCTATTTTTAGGGATTCACAGCACATCCCTATTTTTAAGTAACTTCATTTGCAAGGTAGATAATATTTTTTGGTTGTTAACCAAGTGAACCTGCTAATTGTAAGCAAGGTGTATTTGCTGTCATTTCCATAACCTGTCAACAGATTACTTGTGTAGCCACTGCAGCTGGGCTGTACAAGAGAAGGAGGAAATTAATAGAGCATGAAGTTTTTCCTATTAAACAGCTGTGGAAGCAAGAGTGGGACTTTTTGGGTGTTTCCTAATTAAATATTTGTAAATTTAAATCTATAGCAAAAACAGAGAGGTAAGGTTGACAGTATATAAAGTGGTGATAAACACCAGATCCCTCAGGTATGTTTAACTTAATGAACAAGGCTTTGCTGTAAGGCTTAATAACTAGTTTGCTTGGTCTATGAAATGCCATAATAATTATCCTTTTCAATTTATTCATTAATTATCCTTTAAATGACAAGTCAAGTGTTAAGCACTCAAGAATTTCAAAGTTTTGTGTTTGCTGGCTGTGAGAACAACCTCTTCAGTTTCCAGTCCATCTCATCTGGGGCAGCACAGAAGGATGGTTTGTTGTAGGAATGCCTCAGAAACGTAGGAACTGACCTTTGCTGGGTCAAGCTTAGATCTTAGAAAGCACAGCTATGCAAGGTGATTAGACTGGTAGTAAAGTCTGTATCTGTGGGACATAAAGACTCTGGCACCACCCTGAAACGAGTAGAATTGGGTAAACCAGAACTGGGTAAAGCAGAATTGCCTCTGAACAGCACTCACCTGAAAACATCTGCAGCCACCACACGTGCAAGCAGAGGTCACAGCAGTTGAACTGCTTATAAAGGCAGGGGAGCCACAGCTGCTGCACTGACACCTGAGAGACTGACAAAAGGGAGAAGGGAAGGTGGGGCTGAGTGGATCCAAGGGGCTTTTTAGTGATGGGTAGCAAAACCTGTGTGGTGAAGGACTTGCAGGAATACTACTTGGCTCACTGGAATCTCCTGCATGCAAAGCATGGGAGATTCCCCATCACAAAAGGCAGAAGTGAAATTAACACCATTTCTTGAAGGGTGGGGGATTTTTTCCTAAACTGTGCTGAATTAAAGGCTTGGCACATGTTGAAGCAATAACAACATAATTAACATTTAGCTAATCCCTTTCTGCGTTCTTAATTACACCTCCTTCTACACACAGAGAGCCCACATTTCCCTTTATAGCACCAGGCAGAGTTGCCAAGTGTTTGGCATGTCTTAGAGTTGCTGTTGGAATCAAGTTTAAAATAGTATCCAAGGTATCTCATATCAGCAAGATCAAAAGTGAGCTTTATGGAGACGCTACAGCATACCTTATAATTGCAGTTGAGCTTGATACCCAAAGCTTGACACAGATTAGCTTCCTGTTGTGATGGCAAAGTACTGCCACCCAGCTGGAGGTGGGGATATGTTCCCTGCCACTGACCACACTGTCTTGTCCCTTAATTGCAAGGGTGGAATTAAATTGCTCTTCCTGTTACACTTGTGATGGGAAGCAGATTTCCTTGAATCTAAGCTGATTAATGAAGAAACACTGAAAAGCACCAAACACCAATTTCAATCAGCTGGCCTCCTTATTAAATGTAACGATCTAATTTTATACTTTGCTGTTTTCAGATTGATCACCCACTGGCTGAAAATATTGAGCGCGAAGCTTTTCATCTCTGTTCCCGCCTCATTAGCGCTCCGTATCGCAGGGCCATGCGAGCCCTTGTCTTCTCATTAAAGCACAAACCTGAGACCCGAGCAGGAGTCAAGGCTGGCACACTCACTGTCCCTGCCTTTGTACAGAGCCATAAAAAGTGAGGTGGTGTGCTTGATCCCGAGGGAGAACTTCCTGTGCCTGCATTTCCGTGGAACTGGGAGCCCTTCCTGCGGTGAGGGGAGTGCAGGAGGGCTGACTCTGTGTGACTCCCTGGCACCACTCCATGAACAGGGCTGCTGCAGGGAAGAACTAATGATGGAATGGGTGCTGTAAATCTGGTTTGGTAAAAATCCGTGTGGGCTTGTTGCAAGGAAAGTTTCTTCTACTCTGCTGTGTATTTTCCCATCCTTGCTGACTCACCTGTTTCTCTCTTCTGCCCATTTGTCATAGCTCAGTTTAGCTCCATACCTGATGTGGATCTTCAGGTGTAATCAGCTGAATAACCCTTTTAAAGGAGCAGCTCTGTGCTGTGCTGGTTGGAAATACTGGGAATTCAGGGTAATTGGTCCATGGGAGGGGATTCCTAGTGGATAATTGCAAACTCTATTAGCCCTAAATCAGCCACGTCTGCTGCAGCTGGGCCCTCCCTGTGGCAAGAGCTATTTTGCCAAGGTGATTTCCCTTTGCTGCATTCCAGAACTGGATGCAAAATGGATTTCAGTAACTTCCGTCATCTCAGTCATCCTGTGATTTGGGGCATTTTCTAAAGCCCCAGGGTATAGGTGCTATCTGATGCCTCTGCTGTTCAAGGAGCAGCTCGCTCAGCCTTCCAAACCTCACTCATGATGTAAACATGGTGCTTGTTCTTACTGTAATGTGAAAAAAAACATGTAATGAATTTTCTAAATAAAACTAAGTACTCCTTTTACAGGCTTTTTTTTCCTCCTAAAGGAACATGGTTCAGAATGATTGCATGAACAAATCTAAGCAACAAACTGTTGTTTAAATTCTTTCTAGTTATTGAAAACTGGAAATCTTGCCGCTATATTTTGCTCTGATTTCTTTCATGCCACAAGTTGTCTTGTTCTCCATAAGCTATTACCATGCTGTTCCAGGCATGGTGTTCATATCTTCACCTAAAAAATGACTGACTGTCATTACTTGCACCTGCTAGATACTTTTTTTCTTCTGTAGACCCTTAGGAGAAACACTCAAAACTTACTGGAGGTGTTGAAATTTAATTAGATAATTGCGGGTTCTCTTAAAAATATCTACATTGTTTTGTTTGCTTGGGCCAGTGTGAGACCAGTTTTGCCTGTACACATTGAAGGTGTCCCCAAACAGCTGAACACAGAGGTTTCATTTGTAGGAAGTTAAGGTTAGGTGTGTTGGAGGCAGAAACTGGCAGATCCTTGGTTGGTGATGGTGTGGGTAATACTCAATAAGATGCAACACTTGTTGACCAGGCTATAGCAAGAAATGGGAAAACCCTCAATTTCTTACAAGCAATCAGCTCAATTTCCCACTTAAATAGCTTCAAACTGCACAGCTGTAATTGAATTTGTGTGTCCTGGACTGTCAGGAGGGGTTCAGGATCAATGAATGACACAGGTTTTGTATCAGAGCTGCAATGCCAAAACCTGCAGTATTTATTTTCAGCTTCCTGTTCCTGGTGCTGTACTGTGTTTTCTGTATTTGGGTAACATGTGAGAAGCAAAATTCCTGAAAATGAGGAACTTACGGTCTAATGAAAGCCAGGCCAAGGAAGTTTCCCACACAGGTCAGATACAGTCTAGCTGTGCCAAATACTTTTCATTTAGAAAGTAACTTCAGGGATGCAGAGTTGCTGCACACGAGCAGAAAACTCTCCTATAAACTTCCTCTATTTAGTGGTTGATGTTTTTGCCCAACTTGTTTCAAAGGAACCCAAGTGTAAAGCTCTGGGTCCACTTCTTTTACCTTGATGTTAAAGCTGGCAGTAACATCTGGGCTGAGGATTCACAGACTCAGCTTTGCAGAAAACTGACTGGAGGAACTGGAAAAGAGTCTGGAGGGTTGGACTCAAGACCCACAGCACAGGAGGGATTCAGGGAACCAGGGAATGAACGTTTTAAGGACCAAAACAGAAGGGAAGGTTGGGAAAGAAAACAAAAACAGAGATGGGAAAGCAATAGGCCAAAAAGGGCTTCGTTTTCCCAAAGGGTGATGCTGAATGTGACAACAGGATACTTGATACCTGCCACTAATGAAGTTTTTAATTAGTCTATAAAAACCAGATTCCCTCCATGGAACAGCCTCACCTGCACACTGTGTTTATTTATGCCTTGGGTTACCTGCTGAATCAGTTTGCTGCTCCTTGGCTCTTCCTTCCCTCCCATGGGTGATGCAGCCCAGTATTCATGCTGGGGAAACCCTTCTAGATTAACAGGGAGGATGAAGGGGCTTTGTGCTCAGCTTCTCTGGCGTGGAGACTTTGAAATGGCTGGTTCCCTTTTTACAGGAGAGTCGTTAAATGGGGGAGGCACCCAATCTAGAGAAAAGTTGTTATTTTTCCCGTTTTTCTTCCAGATTAAGCCTTTCCCACAGATTCCTTTCAGCAAAGGGGTACATACATAAAGCTGGCAGAACTCTAGAGAGCTGTTGCACCCAGCAAAGAGAGGAGGGAAGCACCTTCTGAAGGTGTCACGTCCTGATCCCCCTCTCCATGCTTGGGGAATACAGGGTGGGCTCAGGGCAGCACCAGGAGGGATGGAAGAGGAAATTCACTCCTGCCAGAGCTGACTTCTGACCCTGCCTTCTGAAGAGCAGATTTGGGAAGGCAGTAGGTGACAGCTTGCTCTGTTCCCCATCAGCAGGCACAGCTCAGGAGAGCTTTGTCCTGCTGTAAATTACGTGGGTGAAAGAAGATGGGAGTAGACAAGACCCTCCCTGTCCTTTGGAAAAGAGAGTGTGCAGCAGCTCACCAGTTTTCATCTTTCAAGAGGCTCTTCAAAGGTTTCTTCACAAAGAACCCAAACTTTTAGATCTCATTTGCTTCCCTGGCAGCCCTGTAATATGAAGGGTTGGCTAAACTGGCCCTGGATTAAGAGACATTAAGGCAAGGAGCAGCCACAAATATCCTTTGGAGCCCAAAGGAGGCTCCAGGAACTTCCCTCCCAGGGTATGTTACGGAGCAGAAATTGGGGGCTGGAGCAGTGGAGGGACAGAGGGAAGCAGAAAAGAAGCAGAGGGAGGGAAACATGAGGGAATTTCCCAGCCCAGCTGACCACAACCAGCAAAGCCTTGCTCCTCCATGCAGGGCACAGCAACGTTCAGGTGGGTGAACTGGCACCTCACAGATGGGAAACTGGGGCACAAAGGAACTCTGACACGTCCCTGGAAGCAAAAGAAAGGGAAGCCCATGCCAGGGTTACACTGCAATTAATGATGCTCCAATTCTTGTGCTGGCAGTCCCCTGAACAACATCCATGGTCTCTGTCAATTAAACTAGATTATGGAATGATCCTTGCTAATTATATATTATTATCTAGCAAGCAGTTATCTCACTATAAAGGGCGCTCCTACAATGGGCAAACATTGTTCCTCTAGCACAGCCAGCCCGAATGGCAAGGAAAACAAAAAAGCCAAAATAATTTCTGCTGTGGCCAATATTTTGCCTAAGCTGGAACGTTCACGCTGCAAACACCACACTCCTGTCCCGGACAGAGGCAAGAGGAGGAGAAGGACTGCAACATGCAGAGCCAGCCAGAGGGAGAAGGCAGGATCAAATCTGTACCCCCCAAAGCTGCCACAGAGATATGACTGTAAGCTCAAAATCCAGCTGTGAACCCTCCCCCTCATCGCGGAGCACTCAGCCTCCACACACCGAAATCCCCACGAGCAAGGCCCTGGCTGTCCCCGGGGCTGTGATGATCAGGAAACAGGGCTTAAAATAAGCTTGGAAAACAGCTCCCGGTAAATGCCGTCATTGCATTTTTAATTGTCCATATGCTTGATCCATTATGTTTTCCCAGATGGCTGGGCTGCCTGACTACTGCCTCCTCATCTGTGCCATGGTGGCCAGGGTCTCCAGCGGGTATCTGGATCCCCAAGGCAGCGACACCCTCACGGCAGGATCAGTGCCACTGTGGCCAGGGTCTCCAGTGGGTACCTGGAAAGCTCTGTCCTTCCCAGCACAAAGCCACAAGCACAGACCCATCCATGCCAAGCTCCTGGGGAGCCATGACTGGCTCGATGGCAAAAGTGGCTGGTGGCCTCCTGGCCTTACACACCAACCCCCAAGAAAACCACCCTGAGGAGCAGCAAACCTGCCCCTGCTCCAGCCCCTTGTGCTTTCCCAAGGGCCGGTCCCTGTTAAATTACCCAAAAATGTTTGAGGAGAGGATGCGGAGGATGCACACCACCAGCATCCTCAGTCAGGGGGCTCAGCTCCAGCCCTGGCTCCCTGGGTGTCACAAGCATCCCATTCCCAGACTGTGGGATTAGAGTATAAAAACTGAAAAGACAAATAACCCTCTGAGCAGAGGAATAGGGGAAGAGGGAAGAAGTCACTGGAGGACTGTGGGTGTCTCCACAGAAGACTTATAGTGCACATTCCATAGAATAAATTGCCTGGGAAGGGGTGGATCACGACACCCTGTGCTTGCTGGGCCCCCCAGTGGGATGCCCAGTCCTGCCCAGTGCCCAGGGCCTCTGGGAAGAGGGAGCTTGTGCCAGCAGCAGTGCCCATTTTGGGCACTTCCACCATCGTTCTCTTGTCCAGTGCAGCAGCACAAAAGCACATCCCACAGCAGCACACCCCCACAGTGTGACACATCAGGAAAACCTTCCTGGTAAACAGAGAAAACACAGAGAGCATGGCTGAGATTTTTCGGATATTTTAGCACAGCTTCTCTGCAGTAGGAGCGATTTCCCCAGGGAAGGAGAGGAGTAAACCAATTGATCCCCTGGGGGCTCTTGCAGTCCTGTGTTCTATGATCTACAATTTTCCAACAGTTCTTCACCGGATCTGCACGCAGACGTTTGCAGAGGGATAACAGAGGCTCTCCCTCCCGCACAACGGCCAAGCCTTTGTCTGCTCCAGAGAGACACGACTCCACGTCCATAAGCAAAGCCAGGAAATGGGGTGGCTGCATCCAGCCCGGCTCAATCCAATCATCATGCTCTAAATAAATAATCAGATGAGCAACGGGAGTGCTGCCCGTGCCCGTCGCTCTCCCGCTTGCTCGGGAAGCACCAGGCAAATGCTAAGGAGGGAAACTGAGGCCTGATGTGTGAGCACCACAGGCATGGTGGATGGCAGGAGCGCTGGTGATCGATTCCTGATGTTTGTCTGCCACTCATCTGAGCAGCTTTTACATGAGAAGAAGGGCTTGTTTCAGGAAATTACCTGGGCAGTGCCCCTTCTCTGCTGGGCTCTGTCCCCAGCCGGGGCAGTACGTCAGGGAGGACCTGGCTTAACAGGGGATGCCAGTGAGCAAATTCCTGCAGGGCAGGGAGAGATTGGATGCCTAAATCAAGTGGAGAGGCTGACACATGGTGGAGGATGACTCGAAGCTGAGGAGAGCTCGTGTCTGGTGAGCACCAGAGGCTTTTCTCACTCCAAGTGGGATGACTGGCTCGAGTGGCTCACCGCTGGTGGCAGATGCAGCTGTGAATGCCATCTGAAACAAGTGGGTAAAGGGCTTTTGGAAGCATTCAAGTTGCATTAATCACCCTGTCCATGACCCCTGCAGGCCTGGGGGTGCTGGGGATCCCCTTGACTCAGGAGCAGAGCTGCTCCCACAGCTACAGTCCTGCATCTGCAGAGATGTGTGCAGGGGAGCACTGCACCCAGGGGTGCTCGAGTGGTTGTGAACTGGAGCCAGAGTGGAAACCCTCCCTGGGGCGACCAGGTCCAACTCCTTATTTGAGTGCAACACCAACAGCTACCCAGAAAAGCCTTTTTCCCTGCAAATCGCAGGGTTCTGGAGGCTCCAGCTGGGCGAGGAGGTGCCTGTCCTGCAGGCAAGGGCTGGATGCTGCTGGGTGCTGTGGGCTCCCTGCCAGGCACGAGCAGCCGCAGTGCTCACCTGTTTCAGCAAAATCTGGGCCACCAAGAAGGTTAATTATATCTTTAAGTTTCTTTCAGTTGTCAAATCTTGTAACTATGGTCTCAAGCTGACAGTTCCCTACCCAGCAATTAAGTGGCAGCGAGGCTTTGCAGGCAGCGGGGGGGGAGGG
>VZTI01002268.1:153442-176409 GCA_013397865.1 Struthidea cinerea | reverse complement strand
GGGGGCTGGCCTTGTTTACCATCTCTGCACACAACAGGCTCTCAAAACATTCCCTTAATGGAGATTAACCGCGCTGGCAAATATTTCCTTTGGAAATCTCGCATTTGCCGATGTGTTGCACCAACAAACGCCAAATCAATCCGAGCTCCGATAACGAAGGCTCCTCGTTAGGAGGCATGCGCAGCTCTGTGCCTTCTTCCCTCCCCAGACACTCTCTCAGGGCTGGTGCAATCCAGGAGGAAAAGCTGCTCGATCATCATCCTGTTCCTTTGCTGCTGCTTCCTCTGATGCCCTGATGTACAGAATTGTCCCAGAGGGAAGCAGGACATCGGTCAGGGCAACCTTTCACTGACAGGACTCTCCTATCAGTCCCTGCTAAATGCTGGATTCAGCAGCACGAGGGGTTTGCTGTGCCCCTGAATGACCACACTGGGACACTTTAAGATCTCTCCCTGCACTGCAGTGTGTTTCACACAGGCTGGAGGAGGAGGGGTGGCCTCTTTCCATAGCAAGATTTCATGTGGCTTTGACACACGCTGGCTCTGACCCACAGGGATGAACGCAGGCTGCTCTGTGACAGCCACCCCCTCCTTGATGCCGAAGGGGAATGTCCTTTGTGCTGGGGTGGCACAAGAGGCAGGCAGGGGTTATTCAGCCATCCATCACGGCTCTTGGTGAGGATCCCCAGTTTTCTGGAGGGGCAGATGATCACAGGACTCTTATTTTCCTGCTCTCAGGTGCTCAGCTCACCTTCTGCAGGGACCACGAGTGGAGGTCTGGTGTCACTGAGGTCCCAGGGGAGCCAGCCCCTCCTGCCAAGGTTGTCTTTACAGGGTTACCAAAACCTCCATGCTCCAACATCTCCCCAAGCCATAGCAGGATTTGCCCGTATTTTCAAACTTCAGGAGTAATGCTGGTAGAGAGTTTGCAGCCATGGACACCTGGATATGCTGGAAAGGAGGAAAACACAGAGGAGAAGAGGATTGTTCTCCTCCCCTCCAGCTGCTGGTGACTGAGGCGCTCAGGTGAGTCCTGTGAGAAGGTGAGACAACATGAGAAGATCAAACAAGGAGCTCCAGGGCACAGCGAATGCATCTCATCACATCACCCACAGACACCCAGAAACACCACCTGGGAGCACCTACGTGAGCTACATCTGTGTATGCCAGGTGGAGATCCCAGTAACACAGCTCCACGGTCCCCCCCCAAGCATGGGCCGGGAGCACGGAGAACATTTGTTGGGAATATAGTTACATTTGGGGATGGTTTGTACCTCCAAGAACTCAGCTAGAAATAATTGACAGGAAGATTTGCAGCCATCGGCAAACAACGTTCCTTTCCTGAAAGCAGCAGCACTACAGGGAAAACAAATTGAAGCAGGTGCGGGAAGAGTTACGGAGCGCAAGAATTGCATTCCTGAGCCAAATGGACAGATTGAGACAGGGGAAAACAAATTGGGAAGGGAAACGGCTGCCTATTGCCCAGATTTTTCAGGTACTTGGAGAAGGTGGAGGTTGAGTTCACACTCAGTTTCAGGGCCTGGGAGCTGTGTCTCTGTTTGGGCAGCTGTGTTAGGGTTCAGCCTGGGGTGAGGGTGAATTTTTGGGGTGCCTTTCTGCCCCAGGCAGGACTGCAGTCCCTGGAGCCTGGAAGGAGCATCCTAGAGAAGCACCAGCCCCACCACTGCGATGACCATGAGGAGCCCAGCCAGGATGCAGATGCTGATGAAGACGATGTCGCTGGTGTCCTGGCTCTTGATTTCACGGGTGTCCATTGCTTCCCCCTCCCGCTGCTGGGCATCCACCAGGTTTTCTGCCTGGCTGAGCCGGGATGGATCAGGGCTAGTGATAAGGGTCACTGAGGCTTCCTTCCTCTTTGGCTCACACTGCACCTCGTACTGGTGGATGTCCTCCTGGTCTCCCACTGAAAAATCGATGTAGAGGGTGCTGACGATGACAGACCTGTTGTTGCGTCTCTGCAAGACAAGGCACACGGCCCCTCAGGGCTTTGGAGGGGCTGGCCATGAATCAGGCCAGTATCTACTGGGAAAATGTGAGAGGGACCAGGAAAACCTCCCTGCAGCCAGCACAAGGCCAACCATGTACACAGCTTGCTTTAAAGGAGGGTTTGCTGACTGCTTACCTGGGATTCAGTACCACAGGTGTCGAACCTGGTGTGTATTTTAAAGTTCCTGCCAACCACCTGGGCTGCACAGGAAGGTGTCCCCAAATAAATCCTATTCCTCTCCAGCTGGGCCAGGGACTGCACAGGGATCTGGATGTGGAAGTCTGTCCGGGTGCAGCTGACGTTCATGGGCACAACTATTGGGACAGAAAACAGGGTGCACATTTAGGAGCAATGGTGACCCCAGTCCCTCTCCATCACTCTCCTTCTAGCACTGTTTGGCCTCTCTGGTTGTAGAAAGCATCCACACAGGGAAAGAAGCAGGGAGGAAAAATAACCCCCTCTTTAAAGTGAATCCTTGCTCAGCTTGAACTAACCACTTGGGCAATATGAATTATTGAATTATTCCAGCTCCCTCTGAATCTCAGCCTTATGAAACTGGGAAGATGCAATAAAATCAATACGAAAAAATAGTGTCACTTTGCTTTGCTTAGTGCATTATAAAACCATTAGAAGATTTACCAAATAACTAAAGTGCATTAGATCAAGAGGAGGAGAAAGTGGATCCTCTCTCCTGGCGTGAAGGCTTTCATTCAATGGCCATAAATCACACATGCCCCGCCCAAGCCATGCCTTTTGGTGGGCCTGAAAGGGAAATATCTGCATAGCTGAAAGGCTGTGGGTGTGGAGGCTGGAAGGAAAATACCTGCATGGCTGAAAGGCTGTGGGTGTGGATGCAGAGACTGAGGTGCCCTCTGTGGGCTCCTGAGGGAGCTGGTGGCAGGGAGAGGCTGGCGTGCCCGGTGGGAGCAGCTGCTCTCCTGGCAGTGCTGGCAGCTGGATGTGCCACGCAGGATGTTAATCACAAGCAGATGCCGGAATCACTGGGCAAACACAGCCGGCAGGCTCAGCTCTATGGAGGGAGGCTCAGTTTCACATCCAAGCCTTTGTCCTCCCCTAGCATGCATCTGGCAGTGTGTACCAGGGGATGCAGGAGCCTTGGGCAGCTGGGAGATGTCACGGCCCTCTCTGTGGTGGGACATCCCCCACTCCTCAGTAGCACCCCATCTATCTGTCTGCAGGCTGCTCCCTCTGGAGCAGGGTTTCTCCATGAGCAGACACAGACACCAAGATTCTCTCCCTGCACACGGCTGTAAAACAGTGAGAAATCAGCGGGACAAGGACAGGGACAGACCTGCTGTGCACACTACAGCTCCACTAAATGTTCAGTACCACCGCTCTCCTTCCACAGGCTGCAGAGGCTCAGGACAAAACTCTATCCCATCTCTAACTCCAAGAGTCACATATCTCCAAATCCTTTCTGCTACACTGGAAATAAGGAACGATTTTGCAGCTGAGGGATAAAACCCAGGCCCAGCCCCTGCATTGCCTGTGCTGCCAGTCCAGCAGCCCTGCTCTGGCTCCAGCCCTCCGGAAAGGCTGCCCCTGGCTGAATCATCCCTGACCCACAGGTCAGCTCGGATGTAATTATCTTGAAATACAACAAACGCCATAAATTTGCTGGCGTTTGGAGTGCAAAGGTTGGCAAATAGAGGAGGAAGGTTACACACTGCTCCTCCCACCAGCTGTGGACATGCTGGCTGGGACACAGGGCATGCCAGCAGCACGGATGTGCCAGGCAGGGCTGTCCAGGTGGATTTGGGAATGCTGTGCCCCGGGGGTCCTGCCCTCCCGTGCTGCTGTCAGTGGAGGAGGGGACACAGTTTATGACTGCCTGCTCAGCTGTGCGCTGGCAAGGCCGGAGCATCCAGGGGAGCAGAAAACAAGGTTGTGATGCTTGAACTGGTCACCTTTGCTGGGGCTTTGGCCCATTAAAAACCCCCGGGTTTTCTCTCCCTCACACCCTGAGAGAGGAACAGGAGCACAGCAGTGGCAGATACACAGAATTCGAAGCTGGAAAGCATCTACTGAATACTAAACATGAAGCGCAGCTCACTTGCCACGTCTTCCTCCACCCCATCCCTGCAGACAGGAACCTTCACTGATGATCCTTCTGGAAATTACACAGTCTCAAGCATGTCGCAATGGAACTAAAGCACTGAGGAGCACCCAAGTGGGACCTTACCTCCCACATAGGAGATGGAGAAGCCCCTCTTGGCTGTGTTGCGGTCAGTGTGGAGGACCAGGAGCAGCCGGTTGCTGCGGGAGGTGACGGGAGCCAGGCTCTCCCGCCCGCACCACCGTCCCAGCAGGGATCCATTCTCAGTGCCACCATCAAAGGCAGACAAGTGATCATAGTCACAGCCACCTGTCAGGCTGCTCCGGCCCTCCAGCTCCATGTCCAGGAAGAAGACCTTGACCCGGTAGCCCGGGGGCAGCTGGATGCTCCACTGGCACTTGAGGTTGTTGGGGTAGAAGTTGGGGTACTGAGGGCTGGAGAAATTCCCTTTGATGGTGGTGAACACCTCCTGGCACTCGCCTACTCAGGGAAAAAGGGGAAAGGAAAAATCAAAAGCAAACCTGAAGCCCCCTGGTTGTGGATGAGCGATCACTTGTTTTACTGCTAAAGGATGCTCTGCCCTTCACCTCACTGCTCCCTGCCTTGTGTTTGGCTGATGGACAACCAGCGGTTTTGGGGGATGGAAATTCCCAAGGTAGCCAAAGTCATATAGGAGCACATGGGAAAACCCATATACCCAGGCAATGGCATAAGTAACAGAGAAGGGTGGCTCTTGCTCAAGAGAAGGACAGCCCAGGGCTTGGAATAGCCACAATGATGCCGTTTGCATTGTGTGGTGGTTTACACTTCACACCATCATCTCATGGGCTCTCCTTGAAGGGATCCCCCCCATATCATCTCCTCTTGCTGCTGTGGGAGGGAGAGAATCCCCACCCCAACCCAGTGCGTGTCCCCACGTCCTTCCCACTGCCCCACCACTCTGAGACCCCCGCACCCGAGTAGAAATGGGCCTTGAAGCCCCTGCCACCGATGTTGAAGTCCGACTTGAAGATGATGAGGAGGTGCGGGGTGGAGGAGATGGTGCGGGGCGGGCGGGCGCTGCCGCAGTAACGTCCCAGGCGGGGGGCAGTGACGGTGGGGCCATCAAAAAGGGCCACGTAGTCGAAGCCACAGCCTTGGCCCCCCTCCATCTGGAAGTCAGCAAACACCAGGGTGAGGGGGCCACCACCGCTGGCCCCCCCGATGCTCCAGCGGCACTCGGCATCGTTGGGGTAGCTCTCGGGGTAGCGGGGGCTGGTGATCTCCCCAGAGAGCCCCGTCAGCTGCCCACCGCAGGCATCTGCAAGGAAGCAAGGATGATGAGGGCAGTGGAAGAGAATGGATGGGCGGATACTCAGCGACCACCACCCCTCCCTGCTACCTTTCCTGTAGGCAGCGGCGAAGCCGTGCTTGGCCACGTGCCGGTCGGAGCGGAAAACCACGGCCATGACGTGCCAGGCGGAGGAGAAGGGTGGCGGGGGCCTGTGGCCACAGAAGGTGCCCAGGAGGTTGCCCCGGTCCCGGGCAGCCCCGTTGTAGACCTGGAGGTAGTCGTAGGCGCAGGCGTCATGGTACTCCAGCTCAAAGTGGCTGAAGGACAGCAGGACAGAGGAGCCCTCGGCCACCACGATGAGCCACGTGCACTCCGTCTCGTAGGGATACAGCCCCGGGAAGTTGGGGCTGGAGAAATTGCCAGAGGGTGCTGAAAGCACTCCTCCGCATTTGATGCCTGGGGGACACAAAGGTGGGTGTGATGTCCCCTTTCCAGGGGAAGCCCAAAAGAACGGAGACAGGATGCACAACACCAGCTCTATCCCACCACCACACTACCAAAACACCAGCATCCTGCAGACCTCCACTGGGCTTGCCCACCCACTCTCCCTAGAGGACACGTGTGCCCCCATCACCTTTCATCCCTCCATATAACCCCTTGCCCCATGCTGCCCCTGTGGGGGCTGCAGCAGGGCTCAGCTGTGCCCTTGAGCTTGTCCTGCCAGTGACAGCACAGCACCCACACCTGTTTGTGGCAGAGAAAAAGGAAGTTGGGAGTGAGTTTTAAAGGCTCAGTGGTTCCAGGCTCGCCAGTGCCTCAGCTGCCCAGCCCTTCAGCTTTGTGCCTCCCACTGACCACATTCCCTCCATATAAAGGTGGTATCAGAGAATTTGAGCTGGGAGAAACAGGGGTGAAGGGCTCGGTGTGCTGAACAATGAGTTATGCATGTAGGGATCGATTTCCTAATGAAATCTTTATACTGAGACATGGTTATTATAAAATAAGGCTGAGAGGGGGCCGGCTGTCACCTGCCCCTGGGTCTGATTAGGGCTGGGGTGAAGAGGCTGATACAGGGGGCACATATATCATGTCTGGGAGGGATGCAGACCCTGCATAGCCCCCAGGAGACATGTGTGGGTTCCCAAACAAGGCTGGGCGCTCGCTGCCATCAATCTGGGCCAAGTATATTGCAAATCAATAGTCAGCCTGTGCACATTGCTTTTCATCGTGCTCACTGGCACAGTTACCTCTCAGCAAGGGGGGTCCTGGGATGTGTGGGATGCAGCACCACGTGCGTGTGTCTGGCCAGATCTAAAATCACCTTGCTAATTGCTGGGGATAGGCAGCGAAGTAATATGGGGCTGGTACGGAAGGAATAACGTTGTTGAAATAAATACCCAAGAGGGGAGCCTGCGGGAGAGGTGCAGGCAGATGGATGGATTAAGAGCTGGGAGCCTTGAGGTACTCTGGGAAGCCCAGCTGGGTGTAGGTAGGGGGTGAGCAGGCACCACAGGGCAGTGGTGTGGCCTCAGGAGCACCTGCACCAGGGCCAGGGATGAGTTTTGATTTCTGGCACATCCCTTCTGTGAGAAAGGCCCTGCCATTTTTGGGATGGGGAATTGCTCGGCCCACCCTATCCCCTGAATTACTGTGTCATCTGCTAACCCTGCTCTGCATCCTGGGGGACCTTTCGTCTGGAAAAGGTGAGAGGTTTATTGCACGCCTGCCACATCCACATACATGTACACATATAAATGTAGAAGTGTATATAGATTGATACAGGCAAGTGCAACTCCAGAAGCTAACAAACCCTTCACCCAAGCACCTGTACACCACAACAGGACAACCCCTACCTGCAATCCTCAGTAAGGTAAGCATGAAGCAGAAACCCAAGCACGGAGCAGTGTCCCACACTTGCTGCCACACACGGTGACTCCAGATCCCAGCTCCTTGCCCATGGCCTGAGCCAGACCCTCTCCCTGCTGAAGAGCTGGAACCCACTCACACCCCAGGGCCGCTGTGGCACCTGCAAACAGCCCTCCCCTCCCCAGGGACCATGGATGCCCATCCAGCCCACCAGGAGCTGGGACCAGGCTCTTACCTCTGCTGGGAGCATCCCCAAGAGCCCTGCAGAGCACAGCCAGCACTGCCAGGCAGCCCAGCCCTGTGCACCCCATCCTCCAGCAGGCAAATCTCCCCTCACCACTGCCCGAGCATCCTTTCGGAGCTGTCTATCTGTGAGGAAAAAAATAAATAAAGAGAGAAATAAATAAAAAGCGGGAGGACTGTAGAATTAATAGCGGAATGAATAATTCATCGCTTGTTTGAATTAAGAGCAGCAAGGTAACTTGATCTATTCCTCCCTTTCTTCACTCAGTTTTAATGATCTGGATCAAATGTCCCAAGGATTTACACTATACCAGATACCTTGTCAATACACTATATTTAGAAGAGATATTAATGTTTCAGAAATGGTGTATAACGGCAATAAGTCTGGGCTGACAATATGCCCTTAAGGGGCTATGAAAATAATTTAGCTCGCCAGGCAAGCCAGCGAACCAAAATGGGAATTTCAGACTTACCACGGAAAAGCATCTCAGGAATTAACATGATTTATACTGCGGCACCCACTGCACAAAGCCAGCTGGTGGTAAAGGCTAGAGAAACAGGGAACAGGATTGAAACGTGGCCGCGTCTCTGCGCCGGCTGCCCGGTCGGCATCCCTGCAGCAGGAGCCCAGGCTCAGCGGGATGCTCAGCCCGGGGAAGCGGCAGCCGCGAGCACTAAAGATAGCAAATCCCACCTCCCCCGAGGAAGATTAGAGATGAATTGTGACTCATGGGCAAAAAACATCGATTATTATAGAACCTGCTAAGGCCTTGGAGAATTGCCACGTTCTTCCATGCTGGCTCACGCTACTTCTCGCCCAGGCTCTTGGATGCACTCGGCTGAAGGTAATCAAGCCTTTGGGTTTGGTGGGAAAGATGTGCTCCTTGTGCTGTGCCACATGCGCTGGAGAAACCCCAAACCCAACAGCGGCTCAGTTCCTTCCCTCCCGCCCAGGAGAGAGAAAAGACTTTCCTGCTGCCACAGCCCACACCCACATGAATGCCAGGAAACAAAATCCCACGAGGGCCTCCCAGCATGAGGGACCTGTGCTAAAAAAGTCACCTTCAAAGCAGCAGGGAGAGAAGCAGTGAGTATCTCTAAATCTCAGGCAGGAGACAAGTTGCATTTATTAATTAAGCAATGAGGATCGATGCCTGAGACATTTCCTGTGGATTAATGATGGGCTGGGAGGTGCTGATGGCCTGAGGTGCAGCTAAAGACCATTAATACCAACTGGTCATGAATCCCCAGGAAATGCTCCATGCCAAGGTCGTTAAGTGCCTGCATATATTTATGGGGAATAATACCAACAATAATATTTGTACAGGCTCTCTCCCCACTGCCCAGCCTTGCTGGAGCCATGCCGAGGGCTGCTGGGAGCATTGGGACATCCCAGCCAGGAGCCCTCTGTCCTAAGCCCAGCTGAGGCAGGGAACACTGGGTTCTGTCCTGGGGCACTGGGCACTGCGTCACCCCGCCAGCACCGGGACTAAGTGCACAATGGAATGAGGAGGAGCAGGGCAGCTCCCCCTGTCCCTGGGCACTGTGTGAAGATCCTGCCCCAGTGCAGGCTCTGGGAGATGCTGCAATGCTGGCGCATCTCCTGCTGACCTCCCAGGCACATCACAGAGCTTAATTAGCTGCTTCCCTAATGGCTTGGAGAGGAGGTCTGTCCTTGTCAACAAGTGTGGGCCCACACAGCAAAGATGCAGGAGAGGTCTGGCCATGGCACAGGGGCCTCTCCTGGGTATTCTCCATTGCCAGAACCCTGGTTCATCCAGGAGGAGTGTTCAGCCCTCCCAGCCACCATCCCCTGGGCTCGGGGACAACATGCTCCCCGACTTCTGTGTCGCTGCACTATGGAGCAGCACGTTCATCCTTATCACATTCATCCTGGGCAACACCCACTGTCTTCCAGCATTTCCAGCACTGCCTCAGCACCGAGGCAGTGCCCAGGACGCTGGTACCTGCACAGCTGCTCCTCTCCCTCCCCTCAGCTGTGCTCTGCATCCACGATCCCCAGGAGATGGGGGGCCAGGGCTGTGCAGCACAGCAGCTGTGCCCCGCTCCCAGGAGACGGTATCCATCAACCACCGGCACATTCACCCTTCTCCTGACCCGGAGATGGCCATTCCCAGGCCGGGCCTGAGCCCAGGCAACCCGGTTGTCAGCTGCAGAGTGGGGCGGGAGGGCAGAGGGAGGCAGGGGAAGCGTGACATGCAGCAGGGAAGCAGAGGAGCCACGCACGGAGGTCTGACTGGAAGGGGCTCTGGAACAGCCCAGGGTACTTTGGCTCCAGCCACAGACACGGTGGGTGATTTCAAGGTGTGCCATGTCAGGGCTGCCTCTGTTCCTCTGTGGGCAAATTTATAAATCATGAGTCAAAAAGGCATTTGATTCATTTAAACAGAAAGGACGTGATCAGGACTGTGAGACTTCAGAGAAGATCAAAGGTTTAAAAACGGTCCCCAGGAGAAACGGGAATTATTTAGGCAGGAAATAATGAGATGAAATTAAGAAGGTATTTAGGCTGCACACGAGGAAGAAGAAAGGAAGCGAAGCGAAGCCCCTCTCCTCAGCACAGTGCTGCACGGCTGGCAGGGGCTTCCTGGGGGCAGCCAGAGAGCAGGAGCATCCCACCAGCACCCCCCGACCTGGCAGGAGAGGCAGGATGTGAGCCCCTGCCCTGGCTGGACATCGGCTGCCCACCCGAGCTCACACACCTCCAGCTCCACAGATGCCTTAGTCACCAGCAGCACCGACACCGATTCCCCGTGAAACTGCACCATGGGCTGGTTCTGGGCCTCCAAAGGGAAGGAAACCTCTCATCTTCCCCTGGCAAGGAAAATTCTGCCCGAGAGCCTTTCCACTCCACATCCCCGCGTTCGCAGGAATCCACGCCATCCTCTGAAAGGGGCTGTCCCCATGGGGGATGGTTGGGATGAGGGGACTCGTGTAAGAGCCAGCCTGAGAAACAACAAAAGGCGGGAGGGGGAAGGGAGAGAAGGGCAGAAAATAGAGAACAAAGTGCCTGCGGGCGGTTTAAAGGCTCCTTCGAGATCCTGCTTCCAAGGACATCATCTCCCCCATGGAGAATGTCTCGCAAAGCCCCTGTCCCCTCGGGCGGGACGTGCCCCGCTCCTCCCGCTCGGCCGCAGCCCGCCCTTGCAGGATGGCAACCCGCAGCACTCACAGCTTGCTCCGTCTCTCACCACCCTCCCTTTGAGCCACGAACAAAGACGGAGCTGCGCGGCAGAACGGCCGGACCAGCTGGGTAGGGTTTAACCATCGTGGCCCATATGTGCTGAAATACCCAGACATATTGGGGTTGTGTTTAAAGGAACAGTCCCAGCTTTCACGCAGAAAGCCGGCGCTTTTCCAAGGCGAGCGTGAAGTTTTTTACCTTGGGCCTTGGCAAAAAGGTGGGGTGGGGTTTTAGAAAAAAAATCTCAAAAAGACATAATATTTAAAGCAGGAGTAATAGAAGTAAGGTTTTCACATGCTTAATATCTGACAGAAATATCTTCTCCATGTTCCTAGCTAAGGCCAAAGTAGGGAAAGCAACTGGAGAAAGCATCTAATTATTTTATCAGCCTGTGCTGCAAAGAAGCACCTTCGCTACACAGTGACTTAGGGTGGCTGAAGCACAGCGTGGATTGGAGATGAGAGCTTGCCTTGGACTGACCATGGACAACTTCCCTGGATCTCCACGCTTTTAAAGCCAGAACCCTATTTTGGGTTAGGAAGATGGCTTTCTTGTCATCTTCCTTCTTGCTCCAAGGAAGTTAACATAAAAGCTGCAGCTACACTTGATTAATTCCATGCGTTTGGTAACTGGAGACAAATCTCAGCAGTGCAAAGGGAACTTACAGTCCCTCCCAAATGTGTGAATTGAGCCACCACTTCAGTGCACACTGTTTTTTGTGTAACAAACTACACAATCTCCTTTGTGTAAGGTTAGACACAGGTACAAAAGAAGGCATGAATGATAATGCAATAATCATCTGGAAAACCCCAACACAGGATGGACTGGGAATGAACAAAAAAACACAAAGTGTGCAGAGAAGTTGTATTTCCAGGTGTAGATACTAAACACAGCAGTCTAAGAGGTAAAAGAGTGGACAGCAGATACCTCAGAGGAAAAACAGCAGCATTTTGGACTGAAAAGAGAGGAAGGGGACCAGGTGCCCAGGCTGGGTGCTGTGCCAGGCTGCCTCCCCTGGGGCAGCTCCCTGGCTCGGCTCCCTGTCCCATGGGGAAGCACCCCAGCAGAGACCCACACAGCTTTCCCTCCTCAGGTGGTGTTCCTGTATGCTTAGGGAACCTCCTCAGGCACCTGGGAGAGTCCTGTGACAACACCAAACAGCTGTTTATTTGAAAAGAGGTTCAGTTTAATGAGCCAGGGCTGTGATACAACACTTAGGGGACATGGAAAGCAAACAACCATCCTCCCCAACAGACAGCAACCACAACCTGGCCACGCTCTCCCAGTTTTAGGACATGCTCTTTGTCTCCCCAGGTAGCATTTCAAGGGTTAAGCACAGGGTAGGTAACACAGGCTGTGCCAGGGCAGCAGCTCAGCCTGCCTAAGTTCTCACTGGCCATAATGTATCATTCCATCCTTATGGATAGTTTTTCCATATACAGTTGGAAAGGCTGTTTCCAGACATCAGTGCCACCTTCTCTGTATTAGTGTACAGTGGGGAAACTGAGGCACAGTGAGGTTGAAGGGACTTGCCTGACATCAGCCTGCACAGGACAGAACCGGAATGATCCAGACTCTGCCATTCCCTTGGCCTGGCAGGGATCCCTGAGGACTGTGTCTCTCCTCTGGACACCTAACAGGGCACAACACCACTGCAGAATAACACAGATTGCAAAGCAAGTCACCCATCTTCATATTACAGCAGAGCTGTGTGCATGGTATAATAAGTACCCCCTTAGGAGATCTCGCTCTTAAAGTTGCACTTGAAGACTTCCAATTAAAATTACCACACTGGTCCCTGAGGTGTGGGTGGCATACCTTGTAGCAGCCACTCTGGAATGGCACCCATTCCTTAAAACATCCAGGAGTGAGGATCAACAAATAGTTGCTCCAAGGAGCTCAGTCTTCTGAGCAGGCCCATTTTGTGCAATGTCTGCAAAGAAACAAGGACATCCAAGGCTCAGCCTAAGGTTCCTCAGGTCAGGAATATCCTGCTAAAAGACAAAGCAGGAATTTTCTTCAATTCCTGAAGCTTTCAAGTATCTACTCATATCTTCATTGAATGCAGAAGAGCCACAGATTAATACAAATGGCTTTCTTCGACAGGAATTTATTATTGTCTTCATCAAGTCCTCATTGAGACGACCAGTGTATGTGTTTTCCTGATAGCTCCAAGGAAGTTTTTCCAGCGAAGTTTCCTGGAAAGGCAAAAGGTTTGCTGTGTGTGACGTTAAAAAGGACAACACTGCTTAGAGCTGAATCTCCCTCCTCCCCTCAGAGTAGTGCACAGGATGATTTTCACCTTTGTGACACCACGTGGGTGACACTGACCCTTCCTGAGAGCTGCATTCCTCTTTCCAAGCCCAGATGAAATCTTTCCCTGCCACAGGACCTGGCCACTTGCTCAGAGGGGACTGAACAAAACCAGAGTGTAACTACCACTAATAAACGCTGCAGAACCTTCTCCATCGAGAACCATCTCCCAAGGCACCTTTCCTATTCCCAAGTCCCAAGTCTATTCCTCTCTATTGCTCCTCCCATTCCCAAGTCTCTTTCAGTCCCATCTCCCCTGACCAAAACTGAAAGAAGCCAGCTCTGCTCCAAACACAGCTCTGATCCCATGAGAAGTGTCAGATCCTGTGGTGCTGGATCCAGCAGGGACTTCCCTGCTGCAATTAATCAGGAGCAGAAGGTGCTCAGATGCGGTGGTGACAGGCAGCACAATGAAACACAGACAGATACATAATCCCAAGAGGGAGGATGCAGGAGCCAGCCTTGGACTACCACAAGCCTGCTAAGAGAGGAGGAAAAAGGGAGAGAGGAGGGGCAGACGGTGTTGACAGGGGTCAGGTGGGTTTCTTGCCCTTCGCTGATTGAATTTCAAGACCTCCTCATGCTCTTGAGACAGCGGTCAAAGAGTTTAAACACCCTGAAAAGGGTATTTAAGCCATGTCACCAGAGACAATTATGGTTATGCTCCTACAGAGCAGCTGAGGGGGTGCCCAAGTCACCAGCACTTTTCCCTCTACCAAATCTCATCTTGCCGAGGCCACACGTGGAACAGAATGTATGAGGCAGTTCCACTGTGAGAGATACAAAAAATGATTCATCTGAGAAACTAAAAATGCAATGGGATTCATTCCCTTAGCATAAATAATTCTTTCTATATCCTCCCTGCAATGAATCCTCATTTCTGAGGCAACTTTGGGACCAAATGGAAATGAAAAAGACTGCTCAAAATATAAGACCACTGAGAGGTATGCCCTCCTCCCATGAACGTGGCAGAAAAGTAATTTTACAGAGGGGGAAACAACTTTTAGAAGTTTAAAAATGGATCAGCAAGGAAAAATAATTGCTGGGAAGTTGGTGCTAGCACACCAGAGGAGAGTTCTAGCCATGAGCAATGAATGGAGGATAAGGACAGATTAAGGCACTGGTATCAGGAAGAAAAAAAACATCTTATTTGCTGTATAGGTGCAGCAACAACTGTCTGAAATGGGGGGGAATAATTAACAGTGACTATGGAACAGCAGGTCCATCCCAACAGAACAGCTCTCAGGGAGGCAGAGAGGGACAGTGATGGTCACTTCCCCAAAATTCTCCAGACTAGGAGCAGTGTGAGTACATGTAGCAGATTTAAGAACAGCAGCTACTGGATCACAAATTGGGCTGGATGACTGGGAAAGAATTAAGGTCATGTTCATGGAAAAGTGGAGGAGGCAGAGGCTCATCCAGCACACAGAACCCTCACACAAACACGCTTCGTAATCCATTTATTTACCTGGCTTAGGACATAAAATATTCTAACATTCCAGTACCGAGCCAAATCCTGCAGAAGAGGTTTCAAATAAATTTTGTCAAAGGTAGGGAAGCAGCCAACAAGAGTTACAAAGGTTTCATCCTCTTCATCATCTATTATGGACTGGAGGATGGGAATCATTGGTGCAAGGCCGGTGCCAGAGGCCAGCATGAGGAGTTCTCCATGCTAACAACAAAAGAGAGAATTTGGAATGAGCTGTGATGGCTGGAAATGGGTGTGCTCATGGTCAGTTCCTCTTGCTGCCACACTGGTAAAGGGTCTCTTGAGAAACAACATATCAGAAGGTCATGAACTGGTAAATTCACATCTCAGAATGTAGTTTTCTGAAAAGGATTACAGAAAGCACTTAAAGGGTTTACATATCAAATCTAACAAAACTGGATTTTACCCAAATATAATAATTTATCCTAACTTTAGCCTTGATTTCAATTAATTCACATTCCAGTTTCAATTCTGCAGTACACTTTGCTGACCCACTGTGTGTTTTCCTCCACTGGAAATGCTCCCTGGGTTTCTCCTGGTTGCTGCAAAGTACAATCCTGAACATCCTCTGGAGGAAATGAGTATGTCAGGAGGCAGGACACAATTGCTCTGCATAGAGCTTGGCCACTCAGATTTTACTTATTTTTGTTGGGGGCGAAAAAAACTCACCAAAACAAACCCACCAAAAACCCCATAAAGCTTTGGGATCTTAATGACCAATGTTTCAATTTTGCTCCTCGTTTGAAAGGTCAGAATTAAGTAACTGAATTAGTGTGTGTGAGAAGCCTCCCCCTGAAACCAGATCTGCCTTTCCCTGCAGCCAGCCTGGTATTGGCAGGTGGGATCAGCATTTGGGGAGCGACTTGACACCTCAACAGCTCAGGGAATACCCGAGAGAGGAGAAGATTAACACCTCCCCTTCGGCCGTGCTCAGTCGCAACACAGCGATGTGGGTCAAACCAGGCAAAAACCCATCCACGCTCACTGCTGGTGCAAAGAAAGTTCCCTTTGTTATAGGCACATCACGGACTTCTACTGCAAGTGATGAACACAGAGCCTTGCTAATATGTTTCTGTCTCCCATCCACCTCCTCTTCCCTCTTAAATATTCTGCAGTTCAAGAAGGTGTTCCAACTGACTGCTAATGCTGTCACACTGTACAGTAACCCAGGAAGTCTCTAAAATAATCATGAAAACAGTAATCAAATTGAAGTCTTCCCTTCAGAGTATTGAACAAAGCTTGCTGCCACGGGCTGAAGCATCCTATGTCTCTTAGGAACTAACCTTATTAGGTCGATATGGGAACCCTCCAAACGGCCCACGCCAAAAGACCATGTCTCCTCTTTTCCATGTTTTTATGTATTGTGACATTAGCCCAGCTTCATAGCACTAATAAAAAACATTGCACAAAAGAAAAGAATAATTATACTCCATTGGAAAGTTTCCCAGCTTAAAGTCGATTATAAAGTTATCTACATTTAAACGAACAGGGGACAAAAAACCATTTTGTGTGTTTAAAACAGAAAGAAAGATCTTTCTGTTTGAAAAATAACCCAAAGTTATACCCAAAACAAAGACATTTAAATTAAATCATATTGGAACCACTCCAGCTTGACTATAATGTAAACACAATCCCCCTCTCATGCAGCCTGAATTTCCAAAACTGGAAAAAGCTTATCAGAGTTCTTGCTTACAAAGCACACAGAGAAGAGTGTCTTGAATGCAAAGCACAGTTCAGGCCTTCAAGTGTTCTCCAAATCTCAGGGTATGGGGTCTGGAAAGGCCCTCTGGGTACTGTTAGTTACATAAACACCGCATAGCTCTTGCTTTGTTTCAGTCTCTCAGATGCTGTGCTGATACAATTAGTGACCCAAATCCAGGCTTCTCATTTGTAAAGCTCTTGTTTTCAGAACAGATCATCTGGATGCTGAGGGATGCCTCCACAGTTCCAAAAGAATACGTTAATATTGGCCCCATGGAAGAAAAACACGAGCAAAAAACCTGCTTTACTTTCCACCAGGCACAAACAACATTATCCAGCCTGTTGCCTGCAGGAATGCTGATCTCACTCATGACTGATGAGAAGGGAGGAGAGGCTGGAAAATGAAGGGCTTGTCCAAGCAGTCTTGTTGTCATCCGTGCCCTAAATGTGTATCCACTGTGTGGTTAAAGAGAACAAAAGTGAGCAAAAGAGAGGCCACAGTCCAAGACGTGGCCTGAGAACCAGAACTGGCCCAAGCAGCAAGAGCAGAGAAGCCCAAAGCTGCAGCACACGATGGATCTCACCAGGATAAGCCTGGGGAAGAGCAACACAACCAGGGGTCAGAAGATGGGACGTGATACAAGCCCCTGGCAACTCCAGCCCACACAAAAGGAGTGTATTTGGGGGTATTTCCTGCACAGGCATTGGAGAGAAGCCCGGCTCCACACCCCAGTGCCTTGGCTGGCCACCAAGCTGCACTGCAGGCAAACAAAACTGGTGAACCACAAAGCAGCTCAGAAAAAGCGAGTGAGGGAGCCTGTGCTTGTAAGCAGTGTTAGCTAAGAAAGAACACAGATGCTCCTCCCCTCCCAGCCCCTCACTTAAACCTGAAATATTAAGAAGTATTAGCATCAGTTGTTACATTCAAAAGGTAAACCACACACACATCTGGGCACTGAGTTATTGTCAGAATCTTTTTATGTTCAGAGGGCTCTGGGCAGGTGCTAAGTCTCATGTAAAGAGTGTGCAGTTGCATCAAAGAAGCAAATTTTATACCTCCCTTCTTCAAATACATCTGGAAACCCAAGGCAAGGACAGAAAAGTCAGGCCCACTTACTGCCTATTCCCAAAGGACCACGGTAATGGAAACTAAAACAATCCTTCTTTCGCCAAAATTATTTCCAAAAAATTGAAGTGAAAAGTCACTGAGTGGGTTTAAAATGAGTTTTTCTAAATAAAAAGAAAAAAAAAACCAACAAACTCCTGGGGGGAAAACTTCCACACCCCGTTTTACATGGAGAGAAACCCTAACATTATAAAATCACTCAAAAAGAGGGTTATGCTCTGCAAATGGCAACTCCCTCACTCTTAACTGTAGTATCACAAATGCAATGCTGTAATAACAGGAGACAGAAGGGTTTGAACAGTGCTTGGATTGCATAGTAATAATAATATACTACTTTCCAAAATTGCCTCAATAGTGTGAAATATACCACAACCTACAGAGTGAGTTATAAAAATGGCTGCTTTACACTGGGTGTTACCAACCTCTTTTGTCACTGCCAGAGAATAACTACAGCCCCTTTTGGGATGAAAGGTTCTATATAAAGGAAAGGTATCATTACAATCATTACTATTATTATTGAAATGCAAAACCTGGGAGTAATGAGCTGCTATACATGAAATTTCACAGTCATCCTGTGAATGTATCCTATTAATGCGACTCAAATGCAACATTTCTCTCCCCTACCACACACCAATTGCCACAAGATTGGGGAAATGACCCTCCCACAGGTGTCCTAGAGAAGCTGTTCACTTTTCCAAAGAGCAGGGTTTGTGTTCGAACACACAATGCATAATGAACCCCAGAAACATGAAATCCTGGAAGACAGGCAGAGGACAAGTGGCCCTTCTCTGCAAGCCACCTGGGATACCCAGCACTCTGAATTTCACACCTGTACTCAAGTCTGTGTCTGCCCTGGGGAATCACTAGTGACATCCAGATGCAGCGTTGGAAAAACGTTCAAGTCGGTATTTGCCACACAAAGTAATCATTTACGAGGGCCCTACAAACCTACATGAGACAAATTTCCAGCCAAATCTCCTCTAAAATCCTTTTGAACTCAACCAGCATTTTGTGGTTGTCGCCAGAAAGGTGAAGGCACTTGTCCAAAATGGGCTCTGCCACCCTGTCCACTCTGACAGATGCAGCCTGTGCCCATGGGACACCTCTCTGCCCCGTGGGCATACTCCCTCTCAGACTGCTGCTCCTGGTCTGGTCTGCACACCAGGAACAGCTGCCCACTGACAGACGAGTATTCTTCAAGTAAATACAGGGGGGAGATAAGGGCAAACATGTCCCAAAATCAGTGGTTCAGCTGGGCTGACAACTGAGTGCAACTTCAAAGCCTGAAAAAGCAAACTGAAAGGAGGGAGGTAGAATGGGCACCTCTTTCCACCCGAGGGGCTCTCCCAAGTGCTCCAAGGGCTTCTGCTGCAAAGCACTTCTTGTGCGTCAACTTCTGCTTTCAGTTTTGTGGGGAAAACTGCGATTTTTATCAGCAAAGCACAACTGCTTCAAACCAACAGAGAAACAGTCCATGCGGGATTTGAGACAGTCTCACTTGAAGCACTGACAGCACGCTTGGTTCCTAAAGAAAACACCTTGTACTCTAATCCATATTGTCCAGGCTTACTTACTTTAATTAGAACTTCAAAGTAACCTTCTGCATTTCCAGGGCTAATTGGAGTATAGGCTCTCTGGACCTCCAAACCATTCACCACTCCTCTGAGAAGAGAAAGAGGAACCCCTTGTGACTTGGGTCAGTTGGGATTACCAAACTCCTGCAGCTCTCTGGGAAGATTGGGCAGGCAATAGGTCCTCTTTGCAGTAGCCCAGCCTGTGCACAGGTGCAAAACATTTCCGTTCCAGAGGCAGAAATCCAGGGGGAACATAAGGACTAACAGCACCTTTTGTTTTCCCGGTGGTGGCCTCAGCTGTACCACATCCAGCTCCTGAACACACCCCTGAAAGGGATTTTGTGAGAACATGCAAGAGTGGCAAAGGGGAGAGAAAACACTTCTGTTTTGCTGTTCCTTTTGAGCTTGGGTCACTTTCTGCATCCAGTCAGAACCTGGTAATCAAACAACAAAAGCCAAGGCACAGCCTTGACCTCAGGCCTTGTCAATATAGACTGCATTTTCCTGTAAGTCTTCCCTTTCCATGGAATTATCCACCCTGCTCTTTGCTACTGACCACAGGAATTGATTGAAGTGACCAGACCTTTTTCTGAGCTGTGTGATGAGCCAGGGCTGGAGGGTGGAGCCTGTGCTGTCAGCAGAGCCAGCTGCACACACCAGCTCTGAACGTACCAGGGACGCCAACAGATGCCCATCAGTGGCATCCTAACAGGACTTTCTCTGTCTGGCAATAATCACCACATGGCTGAGAGACAGAAACTTTCCCCAAGTGGCCCCTTTCTGGCAAGCTACAAACTACACAGGAGGGTTGTTTTGCTAGAAATCAGTCAGGCAGTGCCTGGGTAATGGGGTGCTGAGTCACCCCAAGATATAGGGCCTAAAATACCAAGCTCTGGGGCAAGTGCAGCTCATTGCCTTCATTCCAACACGCTGGAGTAAATCATCTGTTGCAACATCTAGTCTTTCTTTCTGCAAATGGATTTTCTTAATCACACCTAGTTCTTTCTGACCCACCAACGCAGGGATAATGCTGAAGAAAACTACAGCTTTTACCGTAGAATTAGTAGAGGCAGCGAGCTCACGAGCTCTTTCATCTGTGTCATTGTGGAGGTACAGAAATCATGATTTGCCTGCTATGAAGCCTTTGTCTATTGACAAAACCCTACGTGTTAGGTTACATAATGCAGACTGTTTAACTAGCACAGAGAACAATACCTTAACACGATATGTTGTCCTAAACTCAAGCGCAGGCTGCTATTTCCCGGTAATTCAAATTTGTACTGGTAGGTGTCCTCTGTCAGCTGCTCCACCGAGCTCACGCTGAATGCAGTGAATGTATCTGGATTCAGCTCTGAATTACTGCTCTGCAAGAACAACAATAAATAATTACTTGGTTAGATGGTGTCTTTTATGATTTCATTTTTCTCTGGAAGCAAACGTGTGTACTAATTTAGTGCCAGAGATACTCAGGACGCAAATTAAACACTGAGGCCCGGTGCAAATTCCAGCTCTCTGCTGATTCATTATCATGTTCTGCAGCGTGCACTTTGGGATCTTGCATTTCTCCCCACCACCACCTTTTTAAATTACATTTTTTTACACCTTACAGCAAGGTCATCCCATTATGACTCACTGCAATCATTTTCTTATGTCTGGAAACAAACAGAAATAATTCTGCTAAAAGAGCCACGCGCTGCTTTGGGGGCAACTTTGCAACCTGCTGATGGCCAGAGTGAACAGAAAATATTGTCAGTTGTTTCAGCTGATCTTTTTTGCTTGACCCAGCATAGTTAATCTTATGTAAAAGGGCATTGAAGGCTTAAAAATTACACTCTGAAGACAACTGCTCCACCACACACAATGCAGCTTTTTTTCAGCATCAAAATACGAGTCTAAGAATCAGAAAAAGATGAGAAAGGTGAGGAAAACAAAGCTTCTCCGAGGAAACTCGGAGAGGAGAAGCTGCAGAGCCTGGGCTGTAATGCGACACCCGGGAGAACTCTACACTTGGAAAATCACATTACAGCAGAGAGAGAGCGGCCAAGGGGGAGGGTGAAGGCTGAGTTTGGGGAATTGCATTTACAGCCATCTCTTAAGGCACCACTTGAATTTATCCCTGCATCCCTCACCCATCACCACGACGCCACACCCGAACAAGTACAATCAAAGCTCCAGGATGCACTGAGGATAAATCAACCTGCTCCTTCTTTCCGATGAGAAGGCTTTTGTCTTGCATTGCTTTGGCTCTCTCCCACTGTGC
The DNA here is from genome assembly GCA_013397865.1 of Struthidea cinerea. Classification (NCBI taxonomy): domain Eukaryota; kingdom Metazoa; phylum Chordata; class Aves; order Passeriformes; family Corcoracidae; genus Struthidea; species Struthidea cinerea. The sequence continues at coordinate 155,275 of VZTI01002268.1, read as the reverse complement.
AAGCTCCTTCTCGTACACATCATAGATGCAGGGCTTGCAGCCGCTGCCGCAGCACTGGGATGGAGAAGGTTCCTGGGGCCTCAGAGCCAGCCAGTCCTGCTCACTGCCACTCATTGCCTGCAAAACACAAGCCCTGCATCAAACCCAGCACGATGAAAAGCGGCGCGTGCTCATCAGCTGGGTGTTTTTAGAGAAGGACTGGGAAAATCTCTCTTGAGCATCTTGCACGTGTATCAAAGTGAAAACCTGGAGCTGATCTGTGCCTGCAACACCCCATTTTTGCTCGAGTGCTCAATGCCTGGTGCAGAAATGCCAGGCCTCACAGCCACCAGCCCAGGGCAGAGCCTTAGCCCAGCCCCAGGCCCTCTTTCCCAGCCTGGCTGCCCAGCCAAAGTTACACCCTTTAATCCCACTCGTTCTGCCGTGGTGATCTCCTACAAAAAGGGCAGCTTGCTCACCCGGAGCAGAAACATCTTAAAAATCTGCTGCTCGATCCAGGAGAAAGGGTGACAAACCCAACCACCAAGACAATGGGTAGCAAACCCAACCAGCAGATGTGGCCTGAGTTTTGTGCAGCTTTGGAACACGGGAGGGCAGCGAGCTGAAAGCAGCATTTAGAGCCAAGATACTTGAGGCAAACAGGGCAAACTCTGAGGCAAACAACCACTTTGGGGATGGGCTTTGAATATGGCTTTAAACGCACAGGTAGGGGAGGGCAAGAAGCACAGGATTTCATCCCTTGCTCCCGTTGCTTCCGAATGAGTTGTACCCATTGGACACTCCTCAGGTCAAAACCATGCTGCAGACCTCGCGGGGACCCTGCTGTTTTTACACATCGGCTGAGTTAAGGCTGTGCACAACGCACTTGTCCGCATCCCTCGAACACAAAGCAGTCCACAGGAAATTATGAAGCCACGGGTGACGAAGCGGAGGAAGCGAACATTAGCGCTTCCAGCAGTTTCATTGTCAAGGTCAATTAATTAACTAATCTTCACCCCTGTAACAGAAACACACTTGTTTTAAGGAGGGGGGTGGGGAACGGAAGAGAGAACCAAAGGCAACTGGTCCGGCTTCCTACCGCGCCCGCTCTGTCCGGGGACCCGGAGCACCCACGGGCTATGAACGGAGGGTAACCCGACGTTGCCGCGGGTGAGTCCGAGACGCCCGGGCTCGGCACTGCGCAGATTTACAGAGTTTCGAGCACTTACTGTGCGCGCCCGAGAGCTCGGACACACCGACCCCCGGGGGAGTGCAGCCCCGGCCGCTACTACCCCGGGACACGACTGCGGGCCCCGCCGCCACCCACCCGGGGACGCTCTCTGAAGTGCCCCCCCCACGCCACAGGCGAAGAGGCGCCTCTCCCCGCCCACTTCCCCACTCACCAACCCAGCACCTGCCCTCACCCGCCAGGCAATTTGCCGACCCTCCCTTACCGCGGGGCGCGCCTGCCCGCCATTGGCCGCCGCCGCCGTCAGTCACCCGGGGTGACGGTGGGGGAAGAGTTCTCGCCAAGATGGCGGCGGGCGGGCGCTGAGGCGGCGGCGGGAGGAGGAGGAGGAGGAGGATGATGGCGGCGGTGGGGCCGGTGGCGCTGAGGCGGGCGGCGGCGGCGGCGCGGGGCCTCACCCGCGGCTTCGTCACCCGCGTGAGGCGGCCCCGCCACCGCGCGCCGCTGCCGCGCACGCCCTGGACCGTGCGCGGGCCGCCGCCGGAGGTGCTGGCGGAGATGGCGGAGCGGTGGCCGGTGCGCGAGCAGGTGGAGCTGGACACCATCACGTACGCGGGACGGCTGCACTACATGCCCGGCCTGGCCCGGCCGCGCTTCCCGCCCTG
>VZTI01002268.1:135324-145463 GCA_013397865.1 Struthidea cinerea | reverse complement strand
CCGACTTTCTACAGGTAAAGCACAATGAAAATGGCCTAGGAAAAAGAAGGCAAATGTTAAAAAAAAAATATTCGTATTACACACTAAAAAAAAAGACGTTTTGTCATCTCATGTCTTGCAGTCAGAATAATAAAAACAAGCCAAATGTCCCCCAAAAACATTTCAATGAAGGGGTGCGGAAAAAAGACATCCCTTTAATAAAACATTATCAACAAATATCGTACACAAACTACAATGTATAATAATTATTTTTTTTTTTCCCCTCTCGGTAATTTTCGAACCAGACTACAAGGTAAGAAAAAACACTGAAACAAGATACAATGCTTTCAATAATCCGCACAAAGGTCAAATCCAAGGGAGAGAATATTTTACAGAATATGATATACATGGAGCAGAAATGGGAGCTGGAGAAAAACAAAGACCAAACTACAGGGTAGTGTCATGTACAGAGATCCCAACCCGCCGCCTTGGCTCGTCCCTTCCTCTCCCACCAGAAGGAAGGGCCTTCGATGCTTGCCATTAATTTTTATTTTCTTATTACAGAGCGAGCCTACAGAATAGCAAGGTTACATTTTAACAACAAGAATTCTTTAAAAAATATCTCCATCCAGTTCCAAATCATAGATAAGTGAAATCCTGACAAGAGCACATCTCTAAAGAAAAGAATCCCCCCCCCCACCAATACCCCCAAAGCAAATAAAATCCCCAGAAAATCCCAAAGTTAGCTGGAGATCACAGTTTCAAAGTCCCAGGTCAGATTAACCCTTTTTTTCCCGGTGGATTTAAAAAAAAAAAAATTATTGAAAAAATCAATTTTTGTAGTGAACCAGCTGAAGGACTCTGGGGAAGGGAGGGACAAGAGATTTCTTCTTGTACTCAGAGGGGGGGAAAGACTAACACAGTGCATGCCACAGTCACAGAGAGCAAGATCACGATTCATTCGAGGATGTGATCCTAGAAGGGGTCACCTGCGTTAACAAGTTTATAACGAGGTGGTGGAGTCTCTTCCCCAAAGCAGATCTTGTTAACTGGAGGAGGAAGCGTTGTGCTGCAAACGAACAAAAAAAAACCCCAAAAAACAGAAGGGAAAAAACCCCCCAAAACAAAAAAAAAGAAAAAAAAAAAAAAAAACAACAAAAAAAGAAAAACAAAAAAAAAAAAAAAAAACAGGCCTTCTGAACGAAAACCACCATTGTAAACTGTCCAGTTTATTTAAAAAAATGACTACAACAGAGACAACATGATTTCATATCTAGACTAGCTTCCTGGTGTCGCACGGCACAAACATACAACAGGTTCGGTTTCTGTCTTTATTTAAAAGAACAAAGCAAAGAGATCGGAGTTGGGTGCTAGAGGCTTCCGTTTGTTTCCAAAAAGAAGTGTCATGTACATATATAAACCCTTCTGCACAAAGAAGGGTCTTGTCATGTCTTGAAATATTTTAAGTTTTGTCCTTCATGTTTTATGGAATAAAAAGTTCAGCCTTTTTATTGCATGAAACTAAACCTGGGGTTTTGGCCCCCGCCACGCGTGTCCCTGCCCATACACCTAGCTTCTTCTTCTTCTTCTTGCATAATTCGTTGAGATCCTCCGAACGGCAGCTGACTCTCTTGATCCTGGAGAGGAGGAGGGGGAGGGAAATCACACACTCATCGTCATGCTGGGGGAATACTGCAAGAGAGACAGAGCCACGGTGAGAAACCAGGCGGGTCAGACCCTCGGACATCAAAGAGGGGGATGCAAAAGGAGGCTGATGACAACTACACAGCAACCTAATTGGATCTAATAAACCAGGAAGAGAGGATATGCTGGAGACTCCAATTTATCAGGGCCTAATCTGCACTGTAACTTGCTTTTCCGGGAAGAAAATCAGCAGAACAGTATGGGGCGAGATCCAATTTAAAACAAATAATTAACATGCACATGTGTATATGCTGCTAATAGAGGGAGAAGAGGAGGGCTGTCTGCAGCCACCCACGGAGCCTCGAATCGGCCAGGCTGCACTGGCTCCTCTCCACCCCACAGATCCTCCCCCCTACACCAGTACAGCCCCGTCCCACCACAGACCCCAAACTTCCACCCACTGGCCTATTCCCTCCTGCCCACTTTTCTGTCCTGGAGCAGCTCACACACGGCACAAGCCAGGTCCAAAAGGCACCCACCGTGCCAAGCCCACCCCTCCCCGTGCTGGGACACCTCGGGACCATCTCCCTGTCCCCAGGCAGGCACTCACTCACATTGTCATTTTGGAAGGAATGGAGAAAGTTGCCTCCCAGCTCCCCGTCGTCTCTTGGAGTGCCCGGGGGATTGCTAATGCCACTTATGTTGTTTGGAGAATTCTGCAGGAGACGGGAAGGGAGGTGGTGAGCGGGTCCCCACGCCGCCCCCCTGAAACGCCACGGGGGCAGGACGATGCTGTGGGGCAAGACACAGCCCTGCCCACCCCAGTCACACCCCCTGTGTCCCCCTCCATCAGGGTCACAGCAGCACCCCAGTGCCGAGGAAAGGGGAGAGCCCACACGCCCACCCTGCAATCCCACTTACTTTTGGAAGTCCATCTATGTCTCCTGACCCTGCAGAGGGGAGAGAAAGGAGAAGAGCCTTACTGGGCCTGCAGCCATGGCTCTGTGCCCCCCCCATCCTCACTGATTTCCACCCAAAGGCTCTGCTTTGAGCACTGGTGCGAACTGGGGGCTGACCCCGGGACAGGAGCAGGCACTGGGATGCTCTGCCAGTGTCCCCAGGGAATGAAGGGCCATCGTGGCTCACCTAATGATCCGTTCATGTGATGGGGCTCCATCCCACCCATGCCGCCCATGGGGCCGTCAGAGCCGGGGCCCATCGGGAACTGCGGAAGAAAAAGGCGACAAAACCAAAATCAGCCACGAAACAACCCCCAGGCAGCTGCCACGGTGGCTCCTGAGGACTGTCCCTGCCCCAGCCATCCCTCTGGAGCAGGGCAAGGAGGGATGTATCACAGAATGACTGGATTGTTAAGGCTGCAAAAGTCCTTTGAGATCACCAAGTCCAACAGTGAACTCAGCACCACCACTAAACCACACCCTGAACTGCCAGATCCACACATTTCTTGGACACTTCCAGGGATGCTGACTCCACCACTGCCTTGGGTAGCACATTCCAATGCTCAGCAACCCTTTCCATGAAAAAAACGTTCCTAATATCCAATCCAAACATTCCCTGGCACAACTTGGGGCTGTATCGTCCCCCAAGGCTGCGGGGCTCATGGTCCTGTGGGTTCAGCTATAAAATTTGGCTGGATGGCAGACCCAGAGCCACGGCAGCGCAGAGAGCTCCCTCCAACCAGCATTCCACAGGATTTAAGGTTGCCCATATCCCACAAAACCCAGCACCTCGGCCGGAGCAGCAGGACCGCCGCTCTCTTAATAAGCATAAAAAATTAACAAAGTCGCCCAAGAGTTAATCGCTTTTTGATGGTTTGTTTTATTTCTGTTTTGTAACAAATGGCTGAAATCAATTAAACTGCTTTACTCTCAACTGATGAAGTTAATTATGATTTGTTATGGTATCTGATATGTAAATTATTAGAAAGCAGACTTACATTCGATCGACTGCCTGCGGGCGGTACTGGATTAATCATTGTGTAGATGTTGTCACTTGAATTTGTTGAATCTGTGGAACAGTGAAGCCCAGTAAGTCGGGTGATTAATTCATTTCTTAATTAAAACAAACTCATGCCACTTGAACTCATTCTTTTGTATTTTATCACCCAAAATTCCCTCTAACTACCACCATTTTCTGGCTAATTTGTATTTAATGAAGATCCACAAAGTTTTTAATCACAGAAATTCAACTGAAAAATAATTCAACTCCTGGCTGGGAAGGGTGGGAAGGTAATTCCTCACCTTCCTGAGCCCCACACCATCCAAATCCACAGGGGGATGTAGGAACATCCCCAAATGCCATCCCAAAGCCAAGCAGCCCATGGCACTCACTTCCCAGAAAGCCAAAAGCCACAAAAATTGGTCATTACCAATAGGGCAGGGATCGCCTGTGCTCAGCAGCACAACCCCAGGGATGGGGGTTTCCTGGCATGGGAAGGGGTAGGAGCCTGGGAGGGCTGGCCCTGGAGAGAGGGGGGAGTCTCAGGGGGCTCATACCTGCAGGACTGGGCATGATGGGTGTCCCTGGAGGGCCACCGCCACCGGGCGGACCCTGCGGAGACAAAGCCGGCGTCAGATGTGCAAACATGAGCATTGCCCACCTCTCCATGTTTTCAAACACCTCCCCCAACTCTCACCCCCCCAAACCCAGCCCAGTCACCTCCCCCTCAAACCACATGAACTCCTGACAAAAGGACAGACAGCTGTGGCAGGAGGACTCACCACGTATGTACCAGGCGATGAAGAAGAATATGGGATCTGTAGGGACAAGAGAGACAGGTTCAGCCATGGGGGGGGTCCCACAGGCTGGATCCCAGCAGGGCACAGCCAAGACCCCCAGTGCCCCCTCAGCCTGGCCACGATGGGAGTCCCAGCAGCCTAAGCAAGAGGCTGGGGAACCCCCTCTCATTAGCAGGACTCAGCTAATGGGGGAACGATCCCGTTTGCAGGACACTTCCCAACCAACCCTGCTCTTGCCCCAAGACACTCACTGAGTTAGCACTGCTGGGGTTCGGCCACGGTCTCCCGGCGCCCGGCCCCCTGGGGACAGAATTAAACGGGGGAAAAAATAAATGTTGTGCTTTTCTCCAGACAGCCCCGAGCCAGCGGTCCAACCTCCCGGTGCGGGGATTGCCTTACATGTTAATTCCAGGCATGCCAGGGCCTAGGGAGTTGGGTGGAGGTCTCATGCCGCTGCCGTAGTTCTGCAACGATAACCAAGGGTCAGTCTACCGTAACGGGAAGGGACACCAGAGAGGCAAGAGAAAGGGGGAAAAAAGGCCAATAAACAAACAAAAACCCAAGCGTGTCTGTTATGAAAAAACGAGCTTTAAAAAAAAAATTAATGATGATGAGCATAAGAGGCAATTGTGTTCACAAAAAAACAAGCAGCTGAATATGGATGGGATCCAGGCTGAGGCCCAAAGTTCCCCCTCCCCACTCTCTGTGGAGGGAAAACATCCCCCTCCCAGCTCTGGGAGACAATTCTGTTCACAGCCCCCAGTGCCAGCAACAGCCTTTTGGATTCTTCCCTTTGTGCAGGAGAAAACAGGGGCAGGAGGAGAAAAGGCACCGCTCGGAAGGTTCCTGCGGCAGTGTAAGGATGAGGAAAGGCTGCATGAGCTCCCCGAGATGGAGCACTCCTTGCTCCCTGGATGACTGCTGGAGTAGGGAAAACCAAGCCAGGCTTGTTTTTCTCTTGCTCCCCAGCTCTCTGCTCCATCCCCTGGAGCGGGTCTGCAGCCGCGGGGAGTGGGCGAGGGCAGGCAGCCCCCTGGGCCTCCTCTCCTGCCTTATTCCTCCCTGGCTTAGCCTCCAGCTGGGACCGGGAGCCTCAGATCTGCATCCTTCATCTCCTAAAACCGGCTCTAGTACAAAGCCAAGCCCAAGGCAGCGGAGGAAGAGGAATCCCCCGGAATGCTGCGCTCCATTTGGTCTGTGCTTTGCTCCCTGTGCCCTCCAGGCGACGTGCAGCCGGATTTAGGTCGAGCTGCAGCTCCTCCCCTCCCACCTCCCTCTCTGTAATGCATCTTTTTGGACTGTATTTCTGCCATTTAAAGAAAAAACTGCTACAGCAGGAGGAGGGATGGCTGGCCACTTCCTACACCACAGCCCCTTGGAGTGCTCCAAGCTGGATTTGAAGTACAATACTTAAGTGCTGTCAATTTTTACCTGGATTTACAGATGCACCAGTGCATGGTGCCCTGCTGAGGGCATCACCAAAGTTTGTTTTGAAAAGGCAGAAAAGGGTTTTCCCCAAACAAATTACCAGCAAGTCCTTAATTGATCGAAATTTCAGCCATTTACACTGAATAACAGCATCAAGCCCCTTGTTTTTTTTTTTAAAAAAAAAAGGGCTCAGCGTTTTTAATTGGAGCTGAAAGGCTGGAAAACGAAGCCAGCTGAAAGATGCTCAAGGAGGGTGGGGAGGGAACGCAGCTGTGCCGAGCGACCTGGGCAAGGCACCGCCAAAACCCAGAGAGCTACAAACCCTCTTCATATTGATGCTGGCAAACCCTGTCCTGGCTTCTTCAGAGCTACAAATGGGACTCTTAAAGGGAAAAAGGCAGGGGCAATCAGCTGAAAGGGATGATTCATCACTGCTGTGTAATAAGGAGCTGCTGTCAGGACGCCGGGATGTCCTGGCTGGATGTTCTGCAGCCCTCTGGAATCGTTTGAGCAGCATTTAGGAAGGTCCCAACGCAAAACTTAAAGGAAAACAAGCCCTGGGCACACAAGGTGCGAGGGGCTGCTGGGTCTGGGTCGGTATTTTTGGTGGCTGCCTGCGCAGGCGCCGATTCCTGGATGGCTGCGGGGAGGCAGCGCCTGCGGGTGCCAGATTGGGAAGCCCAGCGCTTCTCCAGGGAAAAAAGGCTGCCTCTTCAAAAACCTCTCCCCAGTGTACACACACAGGGAACGGTGGAGTCAAAAATAAAGCTCCGAACATTTCACAACTCCTGCCGGCTCCCAGAGCCGCCGCCATCCCACGCGGCGCTCAGCGCGCGCTCGCCGCTTCCAAGTTTCACGGCGAGCTCTGGCAGTGGGAAGCAGCCTCCCCCGGGCAAGCCGTCGCCGCTCGCCTTGGCGCAGGCCATGCTAGCAAATGCATTTTTTCTTACTTTTTTTTTTCTTTGGGTGTAATCCTCCAGGAAAGGAGGATTTTTAAGCACAGCCGCAGCGCTATGAGAGGGCTTGCCTGCGAAACGATGCTCGCGCAGCGTTTTTGTCCCCTACCCTAGGATGGATGGAGACGGCCGAGCACCCCTGAGCAGCATCCTCAGGTTGGTGCTGAAGAGATGACACAACTCCCTCTTTACACAACATTCACTTATCTCAACAGTCTCCAGGGGAAAAACAAAACAAAACTCCAGCGCACCCGCTCGTCTCCTGACAGACTCTGATCCTCGCGCTACAAACTCCACGTAGGCGACGATGCAGAGAGGATAAACCTCCAACCAAAATATGGTAATCTGGTTTTGAAGTCTCATAGAAGGAACAAACAGGAGTGAGTCAACAAGAAGCCACTCCATAAAGTGAATCAACGGAACGACAGCATATATTAACCCAGATCTGCTTAATTTCAAGAGTTTACTCCCCTTTCCTGAAATAGAGAGCTCAAGCAGGCAGCAGGAGGGGCAGGTGGAGGGGAACCTCGCAGGGGAAAGCCTTATTCCCTTGCTAAAGGGATCTTTGCCATTTCTTTTTATTTATTAATTTCAAATGCAAGCCTCCTTTCCCCTTCCTGCTGTTAGGGTCGTAACTGTTTCCCAGGCAGGCAGTGTAATGCACTCAAAGGCTGCTCCGGCGCGGAGCTAAGTGCCATCCCCTCCGACAGAAGGGCAGGAGGGAGGCTGCAATACCCTTAATGAGCTCTGAAGACCTCACTCCTGTTAAAAGGAGGGATTTCCAGATGCAAGCCTAATGTAAAACGCATTAACACTAATGGGGGGGACAGGGTGTGTGGGGGGGGAACTCCCAGCCCTCTGAGCCTCAGGAGGTTGTTCCCACGGTTTGTAGGATGCGCTTTGGCACTGGGCTTACCTGCGGACCGGGACCCATGGGGCCCATCCCTCGTGGAGGATTCATCCTTTGCATGGGGCCGCCCATGTTAGGGTGCCCTGTTGGGAGGAAAGCAGGGGTGTTACATGGCACCGAAGCCACTCTGGGTCCCAAATTAACAGCTAATTAGGAACATCAGCGCTCGACCCTCCCCTGCTGGGTTTACCTTGCTGTCGCGTGGGATCCATCGAATTGGGCAGCAATGGCTGTGTACCGGGAACGGCACCCGGGGGCTGTGAAAGCAAGGGAGCAAGATTAAAAAAATAAATCCTGAATCCCGCTGCATCCCGCTGCATCCCTCTGCATCCCACATCTCACTGCTACAGCCTCCAGGTGTTTGCCTCCCTCATCCTTCTGCAAACCCCCTCTAAACCTCGAACACGGCGCCAGTGTTTTCTCCTCCCCCCCAGGCTGCGTGCTGGTGTACTTTAGGGAAGGAGGGGAAAACCCAGGCTGAGCAGGGCAGAGGTGTCAAATCCAGCAGGGAAAGGTGAGGAGCAGCATGGCACCCCGGTAACACACAGCACCAGGGCCAAACCAGGCAGCAATTCACTGGCTGTGCTGGGGAGATGCTCCATGTGTAGCACAGCAGGGCTGGGACCCGTCCCCGCGCAGGCCGAGGGGAAGGTGAATGCTCCCCCTTCCCAAACTCACATTCCACTCGGGCAATGCTGCTATTTAAGCTTCAAAGGCTATTCCAAGCAGATAAAGGGGAAGAAAAATGCAGATATTGTCTGCCTGAGGGAAGCAAACTGTAAACAGTTTTGCTACGGTGCTGCCTTTTACTTGGATGCCGACACGGAGGATCCCAGTGCTGGAGCACAGCACAGTCCCTTGGTGCACATGGCTGTGCTGAGGCACAACGAGCCCAATCCCAAGTTTTTTGCAGGCTGGAAGCTGGCAGCAGGAGGAAGATAAACCAGGGGGGTCACAGAGGTGGATATTTACACTTCTGCTGCCTGACCTTCCTGCCTGCCTGTTTATTCCTCTTGTCCCTCAGGATGTGACCATAACCTTGCTGAGCTCTGCCTAGGTACAAACATGTGTTTTATATGTGGTGTTTGGGGGAATAAAACGAAATCCTTCTAATTAACTTTACCCACTCCTGGATGCTTGATCCTGCTGTGGGAACAGCCTCCCCAAACCAGTCTCCCCTGCCTCTCCTGCCTGCCCAGCTCACTGTGCTCACCTCCAGCAGAGCTCGGGATGAGCCCAGAACCACTGCAGGATTGGGCTCCTGTTAAAACTGACTCATGAGGAGGTGAAGTGAATTAATACCTCGTTAGAACAGCCATCAGTGCCCTGGGTGGAAAGCTCTTCCCACCATCCTGGCACGTGGGTCCTCCATCAGCCCCTTCTGGGTTTTTCTCAGCTACATCTCAGCTGTCTCACCATCAGTTAGCAAGTTCCAAAGACTCAAGCCTCAAATTCAGGAAGCACAAACCCAGAGCAAGCTGGTACATCTTATTTCCTGACTATCCTGCTCTTTCTGCTAATTAGACCTACAGAAAAATAACGCTGATAGCCAAAAAAACAAGCTCCCGAGATAATTTTTGCAGAGACACCTCTGCTGCTCAAAGGAATTACAGGTTTCCTTTAATTTCCCTTCAGTGACAAATAACCTCTGGCTTGGTCATTACGCTATGGATCTGCATGGCATCGTTGGGAAGGAGATGAATTCCTTAGCCAAAGGCCACGCACGCGTCCAGGCAGGGCGTGGGGTGGAAGCCTCAGTCCGTAAGGCCAGAAACAAACTGCCCTTGTATAAGCTGGGATAAGAGGATAAACCCAACCCAAAAAATTCAGCGGTGACCTGCCCCGCTTGACCCTGCTGCTGATCTAAACGCTCGGTCAACCCAGCAGCAGGATTATCGTCCTCACTTTTAATTTTCTGCGATTGCAGGGAAAATCCAGGCGGGCAGTGAGCACGCGGCACGGCACAGCCCTGCTGGGAACACCACGAAGTGGAAAGCAGCACATTCCCTGCTGCTGTTCCCACCCGGGATAGCCCTAAACCTCCAAATAAAATTAAACTACCATCGTTAAGTGACACCTGATGCTCCAGCTCTAGGAAAAAGGAGGGTGACCAAAGGAGGCCATGCTTGCCACCCAAACCCAAGGAGCATCCGCAGGACACCTGGACCTCGTCGCCCTTCCCAAGGAACAGCTATCCCTAGGAAATCTGGAATCCCGGGAGCGCAGTACCTGGTTGCCCATCCTGATGGGGGGCCGGGGACCTCCGGCGTAGCGCGGCGACATGAACGGCTGCGGGGACACAAAAGGGGGTCAGGGATGAGCTGCAGGGAGGCAGCACGCTCCCCACGCACGCTGGTTAGCCTGTACACACTGCTTTTGGTTTTTTCTTTTTTTTTTTTTTTTTTTTTTTTTTTTTGGGTTATTCTTTGTGGGGGGTTTGTTGGTTTTTTTTTTTTTTTGTTT
>VZTI01002268.1:108070-126803 GCA_013397865.1 Struthidea cinerea | reverse complement strand
CCTCTTGGAAAAAAAAAAAAAAACAAACCACAGGCACGACAGCGCTGACACCCAGAGCGAAAGCAAACACGTGCGCGGTGGTGTGGAGGGAGCACCGGGAGGAGCGGCAGCCTACCTGGAAGAACCCGGGCGGGATGGGGCCCCCGGGCATCCCGTCATTCGGGGGAATGTTTCCAAGCACGGGACTCGGGGCAGCAGCTGCGCTCTGCGGGGAACAAAACCAGGGCAAACATGGTCAGAGTTATGACAAAAGCACGTCAAAAATGCCACCTCTCCTGCCACATCACACTGAGTCAATCTGCCTTGTATCTCTGGGGCCCTGAGCGTCTTTCCCCGTGGAGGAACGGATGGAGGATGCTCGCAACTGGAGGGGCACCGGCCCCTGTGACTCACCCACGGAGGAGATGGCCACACAGAACCTGGAGATGATTCTGGGGTTTGTTTATTCATTTACCCAGGCACTGAGTCTTGTTAATCCACCAAGGAGCCTTATCCAACGTGTCATTTTAGGCAGAAGCCGCTTGAAAGCTTTGAAAACGCTTCTCTCCTACCTCCCCACCATGCTTGATGGTTTAGCCCTGTCCTTCCAAAATTATGCTTCCCTGACCTCACCAGCATGCCAAGGCTTTATTATTAATTTCCAAATTCATTGCACTCAACCTGTGGACTCACATTCCCCCTCCTCCCTCCCCAGAATGAGCCACCAGCGCAGCTCCAGCCCCAAAAAGGTGGGACGGAGACAGACATGGGGTACCTGGACACCCCACTCGCTCCTGCTCAGCATCCCTATTTGCATTTATTCACTTCTTCTGGGAAAGCACCAGCATGATGGGAAGCTCCTACTCTGACAGAAAATGTAAGAAAAAGATTTTTCCCTAAAAGCCACTGCTGGTGACACATCCCTGTGGGGTTAGGAGCAGTACCTGTGCCATCCAAGTGCACCCCAGTTTGCCCAGCACCAAGTGACCCCCATTCCCAGGGCAGTTATAAAGGCTCAGTGCTGTTAATTGGGTTTGGATCACTGAACTACTCACTCCACCAATTTTTATGATGGACGTACCCACCTAAAACCATAGTGGAAAAGTTTTCCACTGAGGAAATCCCATGAACAGATGGGGTACATGTGAGCCTGCTCAGGCTTGGTTTTACCCACCAAACTCCACGTCCCAACAGCAGCCGAGCCAGCCCCGGCTCCCGACCGCATCCGATGCAGCAACAACCACAAGATGTGAGCAGAGGGGGAAGCCAGGCTGTCAGGGCAGCCTGGAAAATTAAGGATTATTACTAAGGACTAAGCATTGCCAAGATAGGATCCCCATGTTTGGTCGGCAATCTTGCTATTCCTGATCAGAAAGCCTTGCAGAGAGGCAGGGGAGCACCCGACTAATCATTGCCTTGTGCCTTCCAAGGGCATCCCTTGTGCCCCTCATCACGCTCTCCAGCAGGAGCTGGCGTGCAGGATGTGGGATGAAGGCCAGGACCATGCCGGATGAGTGGTTGGTGTTACCACCCCAGCATCTCAGAGCTGCAAGTGACACAGAAAACAGCGGAGGCCGATTCCCCAGTAAGAGCCTCCCTGCATGAAATAACCAGCTCCCCCTGAGGCTACAGAGTCCTGCAACCCCAGGCACAGCCCACGCCACACTCCCCCCATGCCCCTGAACAAGGCATCCCGAGCAGCCTTTCCCCCATCAGCAGCAAAGGCCAGATCTGAGTGTTTTTACAGTTAATAAAAAAAAAAAAGTCCTGGCAGGAAAAATAAGCCTGCCCATTCCAGGCTCTTTTTATACATCAGACGGCAGCAAAAATAGATGGGAGAGGGAGTGAACCCACTTCTCCCCCTCCCTCCATCCCCCCAAGTGGGTCAGCTATAAAAGTAAAACCAAATCTTAATCCAAGGCCATGAACATATTGCAGTTTCTCTGCAAAGCAGATGACGGTTCTTAATGCAAAAATATATAAGACCGAGCCCCAAACTGCAGCGAGCCCATTTGGAATTTCCTTTATTAAACCCTCTATCACGCAAAACGCTTCTCTCCCAAGGCGGCAAGCGCTGCAATAAAGCTGCCAAGGTGATATTTTATGGTTTCAAGAGATTTCCAGCGCACTATAATCCTTTGCTTGGGGAATCTCCCAAAGCGAAATGGATCCCGAAGTGGTGGGGAGCGAGGAGGGACGTGGATTTGGGGATCCGGGGGGAAAGGACGCTGTTCTTCTCCTACCCTCTGCAACAGGGAGCAGAGGGAGAAGGGCAGAGGAGCCAAAGAAAATCTTGAAGCAAATGCCCATTTTTCCACAAAACCACAGAGTATTTTTCCGTGTTAAACACCCTGAAACCTCACCTATGCCTTCGCGGCGTAAACGGGGATTTAAAGTTCCTCGCACATGTGGCGCTTGGCAGAACTCGGTAATTAAAAACCCGCAAGTGCCCTGAGCATATTGTAGGATGGGAGCCAAATTGGTCAGCCCTTGATGAATGATTTACAAGGCTGCGAAGTGACATTTTATTTCTTTTTTTATTCCCCTCCCCATCACCGCTGCTAAGGTAAACACCGAGGCACCTTTAGCCCCGGCAGAGCGATGGGAACACAGCCGTGGCTGGAACAGCTCTGTAAAACACTTGGGCGTGCCAGAAATGAAAGAAAAAAGGGGAAAAAAGACAGCAGGAACAACTTTTCCAAAGCTTAAGGGTGAGCAGCGAAACCCTAAGGGTCAGCGCCCAAACCCAAGGGCTTTCCAGCACCCATTTCCAGGACTTTTTTGGCCATGCAACTCCTCCCACATGGTTTATTTTCACCATTTTGTCCCAGAAACTCTTTTTAGGGACTCTTGGTTGCAGTTCGCTTTCAAAAGCTCTTTCCTTAGGTGAAAATCTAAAACCCATTGAGTCTCCCTGGTGCAGACACAGACAATGTGCAGTTGCCACGGAAGGTGGCCAAAATGGGCATGGAACTGCTGTGCCACCACGTCCAAGCTGGTGCTGAACCAGAAGCACATCAGCCACATGAAGGTCCCCGTTGGCATGTGACACCCTGAATTTCCTTCCACCAAAACACATGGAAACCACTGCCAGGAATGAGCCAGGGCAGCTCTGGTAATGCTGGCACGCCGGCTCGTTCGCCTTTTGTAAGATGGCAAATTTTCTCCACGTTGGAAATCAATATATATGTGTTCCTGGGGCGCACATGTATAGCTATATACACAAACACACATATGTATTTTTAATTCCCTGCCACATACGTTGGTATTTTTCCTCTTTTTTTGGTGGAAGCCAGCGGAATGACAACAATCTGGATCACTGTGTTTCGCTTCCAAACCGAAGCTCTCAGTTAACACACCGGCCTGGTACGCCAGCAGATGCCGTCTAAGCCTTTAAATCGCACACTAATTGCACTAATTGAGCTAACAGTCTCTGTTTCGTCTCCCTACCCTGAGTCAACCAGCATCTTCTGGTACTGCTGTAGAGATCCAAGCTGTTGACTGTAGTGTTATTTTGTCAGCCATTAAACGATTCATCAGAGTCATTAATTGATTTATTACCGCTGCCTGCGAGTATAGCTTTGCAAATAAAGAAGGATGGAGGTCAGGAGGCAATGGAAATCGGACAAAACAGCACAGCCAGGAGCTGGGCACTTGAATTATCGATAGGAGCCCGCTTGCGCAGGACCGCCAGCATCAGGTTATGGAGGAAAAAAAAAGGGAAAAAAGGAAAAGATGTGCTACAAAGCTGGTTAGGGTCTTCAGCTGCAATCTATGCGGGATGTAAAAGGGCTACTAAAACCATCTTGTTTTCTTAACCTAATCCTTCAGGAGAAACCAGGTTATTCCACTGTATTAACTGTGCTGAAGAGCAGCAGGGAAGAGGCGCTGGCGAGGCTGCCCCACGCAGCTCCCCGGCCTCTGGCGCATCCCCACCAGCACTTTGGTGTCACCCAAATTTGCTCTCCCAGGCCGGCTGAGCCGGGAACACAACTCACCTCCGCTGTCCCACAGCCCAGGGAGGAGCTGCGGTCCGGAGCTTTTATTTATTTACTTTCTTCAGTGCAGGGTTTAGGGCCTTGCTGGGCGTGAGGGTTTGCTGCGAGCAGGGTGCGGCGAGCCGTTTCCTGCCCCCCGCCCTGCCGCACGCTCGGCCCCAGAGCAGCCGTGAGGCACCGCCGAGGCCCCGCGAGGGTTTTGGGGGCTGAATTTAGAAACCAGAGCAGGTGGGTTGAAATCACCGTCACTGCCAGAACGTTGCTGCTCCCAGCCCCCAGCTCCAGGGTACCTGCCTAATAAAAGGCAGTACCCTACAAGAGAGGTGTTGGGAAGCTAAGGAACTTCCTGGATGTGCTGTCCACACACGGGGCTGCTGCAGGGGATTCTTCCTCCTCATCCCCATTGCTGGACATTGAAGAGCAGCTTGAAGGTGGGCTAAGGCACTGCACCCCATCCTGCAGGGCTCTCAGTGCCATGGTGAGACAACGGTGGCAGGGCACCAGCCAAGCCCCAGCTCACCACCCACCCAAACCCGCCACGCTTCACCAACACAAGCGATGGCTAATAGAAACCATCTATGAAAACCAGGTTCCAACTGGTGATAGTAACTCTGCCATTAAAAGCAAGCTGGTGTCCCCACTGTATGCTCTAGGAGACCACCTTGCCCCAGCATCCCATGCTGGCTTTCACCAAATACTTATTTTTAATAAAAATAACCTCCCAACAGTGGTGCAAGGTGCTGGCAGGCAGCAGAGAGGGTGCTCCATTCGTGGGAAGCACCAGCAGCACTGGCTGCTCGGCCAGCCACGGCCTCCATCAACCCAGCAGTGAGATGAGGAGAGCAAAAATACTTTCATGGACCAGACCTAAAATCAAACTAAGGATGGCCGGGTATTTCCTTTTTGAGCTCCAGCTGTTTTTGCCCTCTCTCTCCTCTCCAGAAGAGTGGACCAGAGGATTTTGGCTGCATCTCACACCTCGCGGCCACTGTGGGAGCAGCACAAGACTTGAGGGCAGCTGCCTCCGGTAGGAGCACGCGGGGGTGCTCAGGACATGCTGGTGATCTGGTATCTATCTGTCTCCCTTGATTTTATTTTTTTTTGCCTAGAGCACAGGCTTTGGAGCCTAAAGAAGAAACCAGCGTGCGGGTCAGGACTTAAGCAGGCTGCGTAAACAGGTAATACGGAATTTAATTGGACTCCAGTTAAGCCTTTTCATCTCGTTAAAGCTGCCTTCATCTTATATAGCCAGGTTTTAAATTTAATAATAGAACCCTCCCACACCTCAGCGTAACCCGATTAACACCACGGAGGACGACACGCCGACCGCTTCCTCCGGACCGAGCCCTCAGATCCTCTCCCACATCAGTCCCCTCCGTGGGTCGGTGCCAGCGCCTGCGTTGCATCAACGTGCACCAAAATAAATAGAACACCAGCCTGCTGCAGGTTCTGAGAGTGCAACTGCCAGCCCACGTGCCAGCAGCGGGCACCCACTGTGGCACCCACTTCAAAACCACGGCGCCTGCAGAGCCTCTCGGGTGGGCTCAGCGTGTTTTTGGGGCACGCTGTGCTCCCCAGCTGGGGTATGCCACACTCCATCCTGCTTCCCCCAGTGCAGGCCACTTGGCTGGATGCTCCAGAAGACAAAACAAACCAGTTTTGGTTTATCTTAGGGTAAGAGAAGCTAAAAGAACATTGGGTTGAAGCTTTGTGTATTTGCAAGATATAAAAAAAACCCCAAAAGAGATTAAACGGGCTCATAGCAGTACCACCAAACCACCCAAAAGCCATCGCTGTGCTCCCATAGGGCACCACGCTGTGCATACAGGTTCAGCTTAATTATACTTCTACAACACCACCAGCTTTTCGTGCTTATTTTAAATCCATCACCTGCGAGCCACCCGGCACACAAAGCTCCAGCATACACCCTGGTTGGGAACAGCCACGCTCGGCCACTTTTTCCCTCTCCTTTATGGAGAAAGAAACAACCCCCAGCCCTGTATTTTCCTTGAGCCTTAAAAAAAAAAACATTAAAAAAAGGCACAACAGTTGAATGGTGTTTCAAGCTAATACGGGCTTTTTTTGTTGGTTTTTTTTCCCCCTCCCTTGTAAAGGATAATCTGAGACAGCAGCTCCAGCCACGAAACAATAGGATTTTAATCTCTTAAATCGGCGTCCCCCTTATCCCCGGGAAGGAAACCCCTTCAGTCATTTACAAGTTTGTAAATAAGGCTCTTGGTAGCATCTCGCGGACATCTGCTCCGCCAGCCCGCCAGCGTTCCTGCTAACATTTACAAACATCCTTCCACAAACACCCAGCGCGCTCTGCTGAGCTGGCTTTCTCTAAATATATCCCAAGGAAATAACTTGGCAGGGCTGCAAAAATTTCACAGCCACCGAATTAAAGGGGGGGTGGAGAGCAGGGGGGGGAGAAGCATGGGAGGTGTAAAACAGACTAGATGCAATTAGGCTCCGTTTTGCACACGCGCGTGTACAGGGAGGTTTACAAAGGGAAACTTGTGGGAAGTGAAGCCGGGCTTGCTGGAAGTGCTTCCCCTGACTCAGGAAGGGCTTTGCAGAGGACAGCATTCCAGGGCTTCACACCATGTGGTTGGGTGTACAGATTCAGCCCGATCCTGGTATTGAGGGATGCTTTGCCATGGGCAGCCCGGAGTGCCCCCTATCCCTGGCTTGGAGTGAAGGTGAAGCTGATGGTCCTGGCTTTCCCACTGCCAGCATCTTCCCCAGCATAAGATCCACGTCCAGCTACACCTTAAACCCAGTGTATGAACCCTCCCCACTGCCAAACAGCTTAAATGGATCCCATGCAATTAGCACCCCGGAAAATGCTGTAAATACACAGGTATTAATTACTATCAATTCCCCTCTAATAATTCCAGCAACAGACAGGCCAGGCTCTTTTCCAGCAATCAATACCATCCATTTCAGGGTCTACCTGCCAAAAAAGTTATATAAAATAATTATATAAAATTTTCATTAGATAATGCAATTGCTTAGGACTATTAATCTACTGCTCATCTATCAGTGTGGGATGCTCAGCTCTGTGAGGGCCACCCAGCAGCTCCTTGCACTAACAACCTGCACTCCCTTCTGCACTGGACACTCGCTGGTTCCACCGAAACTTGCTCCTGATGTACCCACTCAAGACTTTATGGAAATCCCACAGATTAATTTCAGATTTTTAAAAAAATCACGATTTTCAAAACCAAAAGGGAAATTTTCCCAGCAAGCAAAGCTGCTGGGAGCGGTAATTTCCTGGAGTTTGCTACAAAGTTGTGATAGTGAAGTTCCACAGGACTTTACTCCCAGTGATGTCCCTTGCTCCATGCTGCAGTTTCTGGGGTGTAACTATGTGGGATTGCATGGCTGGATGCTCAGTGGCACGTGCACCAGCTCACCTTCCATCCCTCCCTTAAGCATCACAGCTAAAATCAAGTCCTCTCTGTTACCAGCCTTTGAAAAGATCAGACTAAGGAAAATACTGCCTCCCTCTCAAAAAACTAGTAATAATGTGGTGATGAGGTGCAGGGGAGGCTGCTGGTGTTGGCAGCTGGACTTCTGCTTCCCAGCGCCTGCTCTTCTCCGCTCCTCTGCCTCCCTCCAGATTGAAACTGCCAAGCACATTTTGGAAGGGGTTGTAAGAAAATCTAGATTTAAATTGGTAATCTAATTCAAGAAGGAAAAATAATAATAACCTGTGACTTTAGAAAAATGCCACGCCGCTGCACCACGTGCATTTGAAGAAAACTAGTTTTAACTTGTCCAAAGGATTTACTGACAACTAATGAGGACACTGCCAATCCCATTGGCAAAACACCCCAAAGGCATCCGGAGTCCGGCAGCGATCTCCCCGTTAAAGACGGTTGTAGATTACAAATATATTTTTCAATTTTTTTTTCCGCAAATTTTTGCCGCCTCGTGTTTCAGCCGGTTGATCTCATCGGTTGCTCTTTGCAATCAAAAATAACACGAAACAAGCTGTGAGTTTGCATGGGGAGTCAGCGATGCCTGGTGACTAACCCTCATCCAAATCCAGGGAAGGGGGTGAGACCCCCTTTCCCGACAACTGCCTTTGCAGTGCAGCAGGAAACACCGTGACCTCCCCGGGAAAACATCCTTTTCCATTGTCTGGGCAGTCGGATGCTGTGGGATGGAGCACTGACACCCCAGCACAGCATCCAGCACTTCCCACCCCCAATCCAGGCGGAGAAGACCAGGCCCTGGCTTTACCCCACGGGAAAACATCCCGGTTTTCTCCATCCTCTCCCGCCGCAGGGAAAGAGAGGAGAGAATTAATGCAAATACTCCCATTCTTGTCGTGCACTTGAATGCCAAAATATCCCATTTGCTTAAGCCTATTTTACTGCGAGCAGCTGCCCCGGTATTATTCCCCGACACCAAAGGCAAAGGGCAAAAGAAGTTGGTCCGGAGCAGGTGAACACCATCTGCCCGTCCCTGACAAGATGCTCGTGGCCACCATCTTCGTGTAATAACACAAAGCCCGTCTGAACGCCTGCGAAAGGTTACGGCGGCGCTTTTTGAGCAGTGCCGTAACCTTTCGCGGGCGTTCAGGCGGGTTTTGTGTACCTACGGAGGCGGCCAAGCATCCAGCCCCGCTCACAGCGGCCCCCGATGGGTTTGCCTGCTGATCTGTGAAAGTTTTTCCACGGCGAGGCCTTGAAAAAGGAAATAATTAAAAAAAAAAAAGAGAAAAGAAAAAGAAAAAAGAAAAAAATCGCCTTTTCTAACAATGCAGCAGGTCAACAGAAAAGAAATCACCATTTTTAATAAAGGTGGCTCTGTTGATGTTTGACGGTGCTTTGTAGCACCTTCTCTGCACAGCATCTTCCATGAAAAATGCTGTTGGAGGAGTGGAAATGCCTTAAAAACTGAGGCGGAGGTGGCAGCTGAACTTAACTAAGGGCTGTGACTTGCTGCACGGGGACAAAGTCCGGCACATCCTATAAACCCTGGCGAGGCAGATGGGGAGGAAGGCGGTGGACTTTGCACGGGAGCAGCCGGCACTGCTGTGGCCAGACCCAGGGCAGCCCTTCAGAGCCCTAAGTTAACTGGGATGGATGGACTCGGCACCAACTGGAGGACTGCTGTATTCAGTAGCAATGATGGCTGTGGGCTTTTGTCCTTGCCACCACCCAAGTAACACCCATCCTACAGGACCCACCCTTGTGGGAGCACTGCCATGACTAACCCTCCATGTTTCTGCACCCTTGATTCATCCCCAGAAGCCACTATGGGCTTAGAAACCCTTCATGAGGCTGCAGCTGTGCTCTGAGAGCCAACCCAGTCCTCGACGAGCCACTGCTGGGACAGCAACACCGGAGCACCACAAGGAAAGCTGCTGGCAAACCCCAATCCCAAGCAAGATGGGTTTTGCGACTGAGTGATGATGGAGAAAAGCCATCATGCCTTGGCACGATTCCCATGATTTCCAGGGTGATGTCTGAAAAATGGTGAAAATATTCTTTCTGCCCTTCACGCAGACCTTTTCACTGACATCCTGCCTAGGAAAGGAGCCACAAAACGTCTCGCTTCCTGGCATCCCCGCAGCGTTTTGGTGTGGAGCTATGGAGCTGTGGTGCATCCTGCATCCCCGCAGCGTTTCCCTGCCCAATTTGGAGCAGCAGAACACCCTGCATCCCCACATCCCACAGCAGCAGGGGTTGGACACCAACAAGGTGACTTCCCAAGTGCTGTATCCCAGGCTCACCCATCCCTGGGGAGCGGGTTTGTCCAAGCACCGCTGATACTCTTTCCAGGCAAGCTGAAAGCTTGAGCAAACAGCTCAGGATGGAAACACACCGAGCGCAAGGGAAGGTGCAACATGTGGGTGTGAGGCGGCAGCAGGAGGAAAATCCCAGCTTTCCTCACCACCTGCCAGCACAGGATCCCAGCCCAGGCCATGGGCATCGCCTGCTCCCTGGCAGCACCGAGACCGAGCCGTGACTCCAGAAGCACAGACAAACCTAAAGCAGCACTAATCGTCCCCAGAATTCATCTTTGCGCATCTGCCAGGGGTCAGAGATGAGGATTTTTGGGGAGGGGGGATTGCAGCAACTTTCCCCTCCTCTCCACTCATCTAATCCTCCAGGCTAATCCCTTCCAGCCATATGGAGCCCTCACATCCCAAACCTGCTCCCAGGCTGCCCCTTCGCACCCCTCTGTGCCCCTGGGAGTAATGCTTTGGACCTCAAAAGTGGTGTATGGGTGGGGAAAGGGTGTGATCCCCCCCTCCAGACTCCCGAGAGATCCCCCAACCACTGCACGCACACGATTTCTAGCGAAAATTCGCATTAAAACACTCAAAATCCAGACAAGCACAGCCCCATGTCTGTTCCCTTCCCTTTTTCAACAGTAGGGTTTATTGCAGTTATTTGTAGGTGCTGCCCCCCCAAAAATAGTGTTTCCCAGGTCTGATAATTGCTCAAGGCATTTCAAAATTAATAGAGCAGCTAGAGCAAAGGACAGGAGGAGTAAATCTGATGTAAGCCACTGTGTAATTCAGTGTTGTTCCCAAGAACTGGTGGCTTTCTCCACCGCCAAAAAAAGCCAGGGGCTAAGCTAGCTTGGAGGGGGCGCAGATCTCCCCTGGTAGGCTGGGATTTCTTGGGAGGGGGAGGGTGAACGGGAAGAGGCATTTTAACCATTTCAGCGTGTTCTGGAGGAGAAGAGGTGCACATCTAGGGGTAAGATGGAATTCAGCACACCAGCTCGCCTCCTGCTCTGCTTCCTCTCGCCTGCCTTCACCTGGGGATCGGAAACACTGCTCCGAAGCGGCCCCACATTTTATTTCCCTTACCACCAGCTCTCTGCATTGCTTTGGTGTCGCTGGCACTGCTGATCCAGGCACGAATGAGCTGCAGGACTTCCCCATGGAAAAGTCCCCCTGGGGTTGCACAACTGACAAGGTGCACATGGGGATAGGAGAGGATTTCCGACAAAAATATGGGTTTTAAAAAAATCACTGGTTTTTTTTGCCCAGAGCGGTTTGGTTAGATGCAACTCCAAGCCACGTCACCCTTAAAGCTTACAAAACAATAATTATTTCTCTTCTAAGAGCACCTCCCCCTGTCAAAACACAGTGGTTAATACAAACCCCCCATTTATGAACTGGGAGCTTTTTGAAGCTGGCTCTGGAGGGACCCTATAAAACCAGTGTGCAAACCCCTGCCCCCTGACCCAGCAATAAACTGGTACGTGAGGCAGGAAAACTTAAAGTCTGGAGAGCAAGGAAAAAAAAAAAAAAAGAGCCCCAGGCTTTCAGACAGCAGAGAGGGGGAGGGAGCGACGTGAGAGCGCTGAGCATCACTGCAAGGTCTTGTTTAGACTGGCAGTGCTGGGAAAAACCTGGCTATAGAGCCAGTGAGCGGAGTTCAAGGGATGGACCGGGATGAGGAGTGGAGGGAGCACAGGCATGGTGGTCATGGCCATGAATTGCTGGTGGAAACTTCCTGATAGGCTTTTTTCTCTTTTGTTTGTTTCACATCCACCATTTGATATCCATAGGTAAGAACAGCTCCTTCACTCCCCACAGTCAGGGCTGCTCTTTCAACACCCCAACACAAACCCAGGCACCAGTGGCATGGCCCCCACAGCACCCTCCTCTCCAAAGTGACATTCCTACAAGCACCAGGTTGTGATGCCGACCCTCCTCAATCCCCAAAGCTGAGCATCCCAAAACCTTCCAGCTTTGAGAGCTGCTGCCCCTCACCTCCCCGAGAGCAGAACACCCCCAAACCCCACAGGGAGCCACAGGCAGACCCTAAGCTCCCCAAAAGGCAGAGGATGGCCCATGGCATTCCAGTTAGCTTTTCTAGGTCTTAGCAGAGGCTGGAGAGAACCCCCCTCCCCTGCCCAGCCCTCTTGTGGCACCCCACAGATTGCTGAGCACTGGCAAAGCTCCAGGGCTCTTTGGGGCTCCTCCCTCCCCTTGTCCCCCTGGGACAGGGCACCCACCGCGGCAGCCCCCAGCACCCACCAGGCTTTCGGTGGGCAACGGCCTCTCCTGGGAAAACTCTTCCCAGCTGCAGCATGGAAATGACATGAGGGACGAGGGGCCTTTGTGCAAGCAGCACCCTGCTAAGCCGCACAAAGCTGGGAGCAGGGGGGTTCAAAGGCTCCTGGTGCAGGGAAGGGGCCCCTCCATCTTCCCCCCTCCCCGGGCACCGGCTTTTGTATCGCCTTGGCCGGATTCGTTAACTCCCCTGCCGGAGCTGGCTGGGGCCTCCTCCGCCTGCAATCCCTGCGGATTTTACCTCCGGGCAAGAGCAAGGGGGGGAGAAAAGGGGGGGCAGCCCAGTGCCTTAAAAGAGCCTGGTAAAAACAACAGACTGCAGTTGGGGGATAGATCCACGATGGCTTTAAAAAAGCACACCGCCGAGGAGAGTTTGATGGCTCTGCCAAAAGGAAAGAAGTGTCTTCCCACTTGCAAACAAGAGTTAATTATAGAAAAAAAGGCCCAGGAAAGTGTTAAAACCATCTGTGCCATGAGGAAGAGGCTGGGGCTGGGCGGGTGAAGGCAGCAACGCTGACAGCTGCTGTGTACAGGCAGCCTGGACCGCTCCCCCCCGCGCCGCACCGTGCCCTGCCATCCTCCTGCCCTGCCATCCTCGCTGTGACATCCTCCCACCCTGCCATCTTTGTCATGCCCTCCTCCTGCCCTGCCGTTCCTGCTGTGCCATCCTTGTCACACCATTCTCCTGCTCTGCCATCCTTGATGTACCACCCTTGCCCTGCCATCCTTGCGGTGCCATCCTTACCATGCCATCCCTGCCACTCTACCCTTGCTGTGCCATCGTCCCTGGCAAGCCACAGGTCCTACCTGCCCTAGCATGTACTGTGGGTCCCCAGCAGCCTCCCTCCTGCAGGGATGCACAGGGCAGGAGCTCCAGGTTCATCAGGAAAAGGCACCACCAACCCCCAGAAGTAGCCTGGATGGCACAGAAGGGACATCCCTGGGATGCACAGAGCAGCCTTGCCAGGAGACCTGCTCCAAATACGTCCCACTGAAGCATCACACCATGAGAGAGACCTCTAGGCACCCGTTTTCACCCCAAACCCTAGAGAAACATGGCCCAAGTGATGATGCCAAGCACCCTGCACTGCCTCCACCACCTCCTCGGCAGGGCTGACGATGGACATGCCTCCTGCTGCGGGAAGGACGGAATCCACAGGAGGCCAGACCAGCCCGCAGGGCTGCACACAGCGCCTGACCCCGCAGCCGGATCCCAACCGCTTCACAAATATTTACCTAGCTGGTTTTTAAACAAACCCCAAATGCCAGAGAGTTTAAAGTCCATGTCCTAAACAGCTCCTGCCTTGCTCTTGCCTGCCCTCGGGTCCCCAGCCGCCTGCCCAGGGAGCCTCCAGGCCCCTGCACACTGCCCCGACCCCCGGGTTTAAGGAAACTGCAGGCAGCAGGCTCCTGCCTGGTCAGGCAGCCGGGCTGGAGGCAACACTTGTGCCTCTGATTTTATTAGGGACATTCAGGCTGGATGATGCCTGAACACGCAACCGGTGCATTTCAGAGGAGCCCTCATGCTGAGGAGCTTCCATATAGATTCGCTGCAGAAAATAATTA
The DNA here is from genome assembly GCA_013397865.1 of Struthidea cinerea. NCBI lineage: Eukaryota > Metazoa > Chordata > Aves > Passeriformes > Corcoracidae > Struthidea > Struthidea cinerea. The sequence continues at coordinate 113,207 of VZTI01002268.1, read as the reverse complement.
CCCATAATTAAGGGCTTCTGGTTTATGGCTCCAACAATTGTTTAAACAGCAGAGCCCTGTTCAAATTAAGTTCAAGACTCACCAATTAACATTTCTTTACCCTGCTACGGTTTAGTTTCAAACTTCTGCTCGGAGAGCAGCCTGGGCTGCAGCGATCAGGGCCAGAGCTGCTACTCCTGCGAGCAGGCAAAGGAGCTGCGCAGTTGGGCCTGGCCCCAAAATCACTTTATTTTGAAGCAAAAACTTGCTGCGGGTAAGAGAAGGGAAGAAGGAATGGAAGGATAAAAGTGACGGGCGCTGGAGAACATGACAGTGGATGAAGAGCAAGAAGGTGCTGCCAGTTTGTAGATGGCTCTGAGACGTGACACGGCACCAATGCCCATGGCACAGACGGATCAGCTGGAATCTCGGCTCACCAAGTCTGAGTTTGAGGCAGTTTCAGGCTCTTCTATGCAGCTACTACCCACCAGGCCAGCCCCCGCCCCACCTGCGGCGCTCCCTCCCTATGGACAACATATGGCACGTCTCACCTCATTAGAGACATAACTAGCAGAAATAATAAGCAAGTCTTCACACAAAATCTGAACTAGTGCGCTAGAACAGGCTCTTCAGCACCGAGGTTTTTGGTGTGTCCCACCAAACCCTGTTCCAAAATCCAGCCGTGGATCCTGTAGCCTGCTTGTCCTCCACACCACCAGCCTGGGCAATATCAACTGGGCAAAGCAGAGTTAAATGTGGAGATCAATATTCGTATCAAGGCAGCTTCTGAGAGGTTTCAGTTGGTTAAGTAGCCTTGAGATTTTGGCTGTGAAAGGCAGTGCTGCTGACGTGGCCGTAGGTGCACTCCGGGGTCATCTATACAATTGTGATCTCCGGAGGAAGTTGCTGACGAGAGGGAATCATAGAACCACTGATGTCAGAAAAGAGCTCTAGGAACATCGAGTCCAGCCGTTCCCCCAGCACTGCCAAGCCCACCACTAAACCACGTCCCGAGGGCCACATCTGCACGGCTTTTAAATCCCTCCAGGGATGGTGGCTCCATCACTGCCCTGGGCAGCCTGTTCCAAGGTTTGATAAGCTTTTCAGTGAAGAAATGTTTCCTAATATCCAATCTAAACCTCGTCTGGTGCAACTTGAGGTCATTTCCTCTCATCCTGCCTATTCCAGCGGTCCCAGGCTGCTGGGATAGGATGCAGGAACCCCTCATGGGTGGAAACCTGCAAGCAACCTCCACAACACATACATTAAAACTACTTTTTTCCACTTTTTAATTAACACCAGCCCTCTGCTGGCAATGGTGAAGGGGCGTGCCACCGTCCACCACAAGGCACCATGCTGTGATGCAGTCCCACCACGCTGTGATGCAGTCCCACCACTCTGGACCAGGTAAAGGACAAGAAAAGAGGAGCCCATACAATGGCCTGCCAGAAGTTTTGTCCCCAGCATGGTGGGGACATCACATGAGGATGCTGGCCCTCAGCCTGGTTAGCTTCTCCTCTCCAAGGAAGGTCCTGAAGCCACCCTAAGGGCCACCAAGGAAAGCAAAGATGATGTTGCAAATCAGTAAAACTCTTTCCACTGTTTTCTTTGCGGAAAAAGGATGTTTTCCCTTGTGTCTGCTTCCTCCAGCAGAAAAAAACTTCAGAGAGTCCTGGGAGCAAAACCCCAATGCTGCTCTGTCACCCAAAAGGGCATCCTCATGGACACGTGGTGCCTGCCCAGAGGCACAAGCTGGGAGCACTGCTGGCTCCTGCCAACTGCAGGGTTTTTCCAAGTATGATCTAGGAGCACCGTGGGAAGCACGCACAGAAAACAGCCATATCATAAACCAACTCAGCTTCATGACCTGAACGTTTTTAAGACATAGCAGGAGCCTTTGTACTGTGGCCGTAACTGCAATATATCAGTTAGCCATCGCTTCCACCAAGATCTAGTGCTCCAGATCTCACAGCAAATGCTGACTTAAAGACCCATATCAAATACATTATGATACCACTGTTTCCCGTTACCCACGCTGATGATTCAATTAATTTAAAAACAGCAGTGAAATTTAATTTCACCATTAACCCTGCAATCCCCAGCAAACGCCAGCTGGGAAGGCAGCAGCCACCTGCCCAACTTTGGATGGACCGGAGGGGCAGGAAGAGAGTAAAGGGGTAAAATATGAGGAAATACAGATGTGGGAAGTAAAATGGGGCAAGGCAGGATCTTTTCTAAACCCTCTGAAAGGGCTGAAAGTGCAGGAAAGTTTGCAGGAGACAGGACAGGGAGCAGATGAGAGGCTGCAGAGCAGCACCTGCAGAGGGCTTTGTTCACAACAGCCTCTTCCAGGACAGGCTCACTCTCCTCCTTCCATCAGCACCACTCAAATTCACGGGGTCCTGCCCAACTCCAAAGACAAACACCACGCAGAGCACAAAATACACCAGCAGACACCCTCCGAAAGGGCAACCCCCGGAGCCTGCCCAGGCCTTGCCTCGGCTCCGTCAGCAGGGCCAAGGGTTAACAAGAACCATCAAACGGAGCGCAAGCTGCTCTTTCACGGGGGTAAAAGGTTGCCCTTTCGAGATCTGCAGCGATGGTCTGCACGTAGGCTCAGGCCTCAGGTCAAGTGGGGTTCACCCGGGGCTCCATCAGGCAGCCCAGCTCACCACGGAGGAACAGCACAGAAGGGACAAGGCCGCCCGGCGAGCTTCCCTCCCCGACACGTGGCCGGAGAAGAATAGTTAGCCCAAGCAGAGCTCTCCCATCTGCTTTTGTTTTCCACTCTTCAGTCCCGGGCTCTGCTAAAGCCCCTGAAGTCACCGGGCATCTGTTCTCCTCCACCCATCGCAATCTGCCAGCCACCGCCGCTCTGACAGCCATCCATCACGCCGTAATACGCTGACCACGAGACCCAGTGGGACATCATTTTCAAGTCAAATGCAGCAGTTAGCATAAAATAAAGCATCGCCTTGGTTTGTTGGTTTTTTTTCCCCCCCCCTTCCTGACGATCCCGCAGCTGCAGCAAGGGATTGGGTATGCAACAAAAGTGAGGGGGGGGAAAAAGGCACAGGAAAATGGCAATTCTACTCTTCTGAGTCATAACAATTATGACGTTGTGATAAGAAACGTTTTCTATGAATTTTTAAGTACCAGTAATCCTGTTTTGCAATTGTCCCCCGGGAACAAGGCGACAGATTGAATGGGGCTGACAGTTATTTCCATCCTGACGAACGCAGCTCCGACGTGCCGTCTCCTCCCTCCAAACTTCCCGGCCCAGCGCTCAGCCCACCGCTCCAGCTTGTTTGGTGCAAGCAACGTGGAGCTGGCTTGGCCACTGGTGTGACTGAGGACATCCCCAAACACCCTCTGAAACCACCCCACTGGCTCCAAACCCTGAGCACACACTCTTCTGTGCACCCATAGAGCAGAGCTGCCCTCCAACAGCACACACAGGGAGGAGATGCACCCGTGAAGCCCCTTTTCCTTGGACACACAGCCATGCCCTCAGGAAACCTTCAGCCGTGAGCTATGAGGTGAGCTGAGCATCTTGGTCTCCCCTGATCCTAACAGAGCAAACACCCTTGGAGGTCCAGGAAAGATGGGGATCAACAGGGAAAGCACTGCTCGACGTTTCACTACTTGAGATTCCAAAATTTTCATCACCACTCTAAAACTCTGCAGATTTATCTCACTGATACAGGAGAGAAGGCGGCAGGAAACACCTTTTTGTTCAAGTCTTTCAGACTGGGAACAAAACCAGCTCCTTTTACCTCTTTTGTAAAATGAGCACCGTCATCAGAATCAGTGCCGAGGAGCGAATTTGTTTTGCAGAGGATCAAATAAATAATGGATGACGAAGGAAAGCTGCCACGGCGAGACTGCTCGGGAGATGCTCTGCTCTAGGCAGCCTTTCCCGAAATGCTCCTAACAGATCCTCACACTGGCTCCTGCTCCAGCAGTGCTCCCCAAACACAGGTACCGAGGGTGCACTGGCCAAAGCGACACCCTCCAAGACATTGGTGACTCATGGCTGTTGTCTCTGGCAACCCGTACCTACGATGGGAATGTGTTTAATTGCCATCAGGCAAGGACAGAGATGTGGGATGTGCTCCTGCAAACCCAGGGTATTGTGTGGGCCCTGGGAGTCGAGCAGCCTGGCACAGAGCAGCACCCCCACGGGAAAACACGGCTTGCTGTCCTCCTGCGCTGGCCATTCTCAGCCACCAGCCTGTCAGTAAGTCTCAATCCATCCTTTCAATATGCTGGTTTTTTTTTTTAAAAAAAGGAAATACTAAGTTTCTGCTTCCCTGCAAGCAGTCACCCCATGCCTCTGCCACCTCCGCCCTGGAATGGCTCTGTGCCACCCACGCCAGCACCCAGCAAGAGCAGGGACGATGCCACATGCCCATCTACAAGGGAAGCCTGGGCCTTCAGTGCTCTACAGCCAGGAGACATTAAAATCAGCCTGTCAATTTACATGCAAATTTATTTTAGATGAGACAGAGGGCTTACAAAAGAAGGTGTACTAGATGCTGTTTGCTTCTGCTAAGGCTGTTGTGATTTGGCTCCCAAGGGTATTGGATGGGCGAGCTTGAGGGGTAGGTGCTGGGATGCAGAGGCTTTCACCTCTGGATCAGTGTCAGGCTGAAACCCGGCTCCACAAGTACCAAAAACCCTCAGTGCCAGGGCAGTGCAAGCTGCTGCTGGTGGAGCAGTGCAAGCACAGAAGCGTGCCCACCACCACTGCCCCTCTGCCTGGCAAATCCTCCTCGGTGTGATTCCACCTTGGTAAGATTCTCCCCAGCATCCTTTGTCTTCTGCTTTGTTTTCCTTCCCTGAGCCCCAGGGAAGCCTTCCTCCTGTCCTCCTCTTCTTTCTGTCCTCTTCCTCCTGTCCTCCTCCCCTCCTCCCTGTCCCCACCACCGCCGCTCCGGGGCCAGGCTGCTGCACCCGGCAGGTCCCGGGGCGGTTTCTCAGAAAGCGCAACCGTTTCTGCAGAAAGTTTGGCAGTTTGGGCCAATGGCAGGAGTTTCTTTAATCAACTCAAATGGCATTTTCTGCAGATAAATCTCCCACTCTCGGCCGCCAAGAAAAAGCCAGTCGGACGGCAGCAAGGAAAAAAAAAACCCCAACACCCCCCCCCCCCCCCCGA